>JAQPZY010000977.1:870000-882455 GCA_029931535.1 Margaritifera margaritifera | reverse complement strand
CAATACTGGCTATATAGTGACGATTAAAAGTTACGCTTTAAAACTTTTAACATCAGGATTTGCCCCCAGCCTCCCCCCCCCCAAAAAAAAAGTGTTAGTGAAGATAAACCATATAAACGTAAAATAAGTGAGTATTATGTTTGTATGCATAGGTTTTAACGGCACGTCAACACAATCCTGAGGATATAGTGCCGATTAAAAGTTAAGTTCCAAAAATGTAAAGGTAAAAATTGCAAACTCTTGGAAGATAAACCCTTTCAACTAAACGTAAACATGAGGTTCTATGATAAAAAAGAAAAAAGTTAAACATGTATAACTTTTTTTTTACAAAGGCATATGTATAATAAAGATAAAGGCAAAACGTATAAAATACTTAAGGTACATGGTCGATTTTTTAAATACAAATAGCACACCATCAAAAAATCCAAGTTTCTCTCCGGTGACATATCATTTAAAAAATACTTTAGCTGGCACCATATTGCTACTATTGTTCTCAGGTGCCGTTAAACGCTACTACATACATCCCCAACCAAATACCTCAAAAAAAATGACTAGGAGTTATTTTAACACGCAAAGACTTGCCCCAAAGCATCACGTGCAATGCCGATGTTTGAGTGCGGCGGACGTTACTAATTAGCACGTGTGAAACAGCTAAAACATGGATGATATTGTAAGAGTGAGTATAAGAAATACATTCAAAGGCTGGTGATGTTATCTGTATGTGTAACAATGATTACAATTTCTATAATCTTATCTTGATGCAAACATTGTTAGTAAGATTTCTACAATTTTGGTATGGTAACAAGATAGTGTTAAAGAATTATTTCAAAGACTTAGCTTACTTCCAAAATCAAGGGTACATTTAAATAGTAGAGTATCTTGTGGAAATATTATTACTTGCGAAACATATGTTTAATAGGTCTCGAAACGTTAAATAAAACGTGAACGTTTCAATAACAACCCTTAAGGCACTCATCACTATTGATACATACACCGTATATACTCGTTTATACGACCAGTCCAACTGCAAACTGCACAGACCCAGATCTGCCAACGCATAAGGCGCCGGCAGATCTGGGTCTATGCAGTTTGTTAGGAGTAATCAGTAGAACAAAAAACATCGACCCTGATACTGCCAGCGCATTATGCGACGGCAGATCAGGGTATATGTTGTTTGCAGTTTGACTCGATTTATAAGTGAGTACAGACGGTACGTGCAATATAAATATGCTTACTTATGTAAGTTTGCTCAGTAATTCAAAATTTATATTGTAAACCAGCGTAGGTCTTCTTTAGTCCTTTATATTTTAGCTTACATTGTGATATATTGCTCTTTAATCTAATACCCTTTTAGTACTGAGATTCATTGTATAATGCACGCTATGATCAAAGGCGTTCAAGTGTTCAAGTGGGCGTTCAAGTGTATACTTGAAAAATTTGACGTAAGTTATTCCACGGAAAGAGAGTTGAAAAGTCCACCAAACGTAACTTTGAATGATTTCTGAACTCTCGGTCTCACTGAGAAAGGAAACCTACTGGGAGCTTTTATTCTGACTGGCTTGCTGCTATTAACCATCATTGAATACGGGTTCTTTCATCCGTCGATGACACTTTGTTGTAGCCTTGCGGTTTAACAGTTTGTAGCGTCACATGAATATTTAAGGAACTAAGTGCAAACTATCACAACAAACAGAAGCCAACAAAAGCTTTTCAGAAAATCTGTTACATTTAATCGCGGATTAGATTAAACTCTAGTGTTTGACTGCCTCCATTGGGGGCATTGAAGACACCGTTGCTGAACAAGACCTGTTCATTAGGCTATTTAGTTAATCGTTTCGAATCTTCGATCATGCAGAACTTCGTTCTTACATGAATTTTCTTATTGTGCGGCTATTACTCTTGCAATATAAATCCAAAATGAGTAGCAACTGAGTAGAAATTGTGCACCTCCTGGTTATAACGAAACCTCTTTACTGTAGGGCCGTCTGTTTTTATTGTCTACATTAGTAATGGAATTACGCCCCAAATCGAACATTAATTGCTAAAATAATTGGTCTTAATTGCTTTGTTGGATGTGCTTATTGATATAGTAATTCGTAATTCAAGCTCGAAGCAAGCGAAACTCCAGATCAAAACTTGTACCCCAAAAAACCCGAAGTCGAAATCATCAAATTATTTTCCAACATAAGTAATTAATGGCATTTTAAGTAAAAGCAGAGATACAAGAGATACATGCGTCAAGATAAATTGAAAACATTGTATCATTCCGATGTTGCTAGACAGAAAGTCATAGATTTTAATTTTGATTATATATTTCAAATTTTGGGTTTGAACACTTTTATGAGTGGCGACATTAAGAATAAAACAAGAAACAGAATTCTCCCCAGAAATTGTCGCAGGCATAGTGGTTTGGTCTTGTAACCTCAAAGAATTAAACTTAACACGTAGTATTCATGAAAGGTACCCTGTGTTTTTAGAAATGGGAAAATGCGTAAATATCATTAAAATTGCTCTTTGCAATTGTTCAAATTAGTTTTAAAAAAAGTAACTCTTATGTTGTACTGAAACTTTATAAAGTTGCGATGGAACCATGATGGGCTATAGCAATATCGATTAAAACATACTGTGGCTAGAGAGGTGTGGTGGAAACAGCAGAGCTCACGGAAAGTAGTAGGGGTCCCACAATAGCTTTTTGGCCTGGAAAAAAAGGTCACATGGGAGAATCCGTAAAAAAAAATATTCATAACAATTCTACATTATCTCTTTATATACGTTATATCAATCCGATTTACCAGATCAATGTACTCTGGGAATGCACGCATATGGTCCTTGTCAAGGTATAAACTCAGCACAACATGTGATTGGCCTGTATTGACACCTAGTTGACCAATACCCGGCCAGCAACCTAAGTCACAACCTGGATAGGACACATATACATTTTTTCCAGCTTAGAAGCAAGTTTTGGCAATTTTTAAAGTATATGTAACCAAGTTTCAGTTAAGACTATGCGCAATGTACCCAGCATATAACATGGAACCTGTGGGTGTTCAAAGCGTTATTTTAAACGTCCTTGATTTTAGAAACATACGCTGACAGTTTGTAACTATACTCTTACTCAAACTGTCAGCGGGCGTTTGTGAAAACAAGGGCATCTATAATGACCCTTAAAATTCTCACATATCCACTGGTACTCGCTGGGTACCTTTTTCATAGTCTCAATCAAGCCTTGCCAGCAATTTAAGACAAAAGTGACAAAACTTGCATCGAGGGAGGGAAAAATGTATAAGTGTGCTATCCCGTTTGTGGTGTACATTGCTGGCCCAGCAATAATGCAGGGTACATTTCCTTGGACTACTGTAGGTCGACCTAATATCATGTATATAAATCAAAGATTCGACCTTCACTTTATTAAAAAATGTATCCTGGGAGTGTTCGTAAAATTGTATGTGTTTTTCATGAAGACAGAGTATCGTCGGCCGTAGTAATAAAAAATATTGTTCACAAGTGTTTTTACACTCAATTTACAACATCCGTTTACAGAAGGAACAAGGATTACCCAATGCAACGCCACGAATAGGAGCTTACTGTAAGGTCCCTAAAATTAAACTTTTTTGTGAAGAAGACCACTAGGGATTTTCTTTTTAAAAAATAGCAAAATTTACTTCGTAACTTCAACTCGAGAGTACAGAAAAGTTGGTAAGTCAGATACGCGAGTTGGTCATGGTTGCTTGTTGTTGTTGTTTTTTAAATAACCACTGGACATTTTTTGATCCATGTTTAAATTTGTTTAAAAAAAATATTCTTAAAAAAGAAGCTACATGTTTAATTAAGGTGATAGGATGATACGAACAAATTACATCAGATAATTCTTGGCCGTTTAATTTTTATTGTTTTTCCTACTGGAGTGAAATAAACAGGAATCACGAGTCATTTAAAAGCACTTTTACCATACTAAAAATTTACAGGGTATTTTTTTTCACACAGTGAAATATGGTCAACAGTTATGTATACGGTATTTTTCTCAACAGTAATAAAATGACGCCACTAATGCATAAGAAAAATGTTTCATTTCAGCGTAGGCTTCAACGGACGTCAATAAGGAGCGAAACATCTTTGTTGTTTGTTTTATTGTCGTTTTTTATTGTTGTTTTTCATTATTGTTGTTTTTTATTGTTGTTTTTTATTGTTGTTTTTTTCACTGAAAATATAAAAAGCTCAATCCTCTTTCAACATTAGAGTAACATCAAAATCAAATTTACGGTATTGTTACAGTACAAACTGTTCGAGAAAAAATATATCTTAAAAGTTATGTTGCTTTGCTAGGAAAGATATGTCGTGAAAGTTATGCTTGTTATGATGGATGCATTGTAATATATCCACCCGGTAGAGAAAGAGAGCTGTTGCTTTGAGTATTGGTCTTACGTGCGCCTCTAGAAATGTTACTCAATTAAGTTGACTTTGGATGAATGTTTTCCTTGACGGGTAATCATTACCATATGCATGGTGGGAAATTATCAAGAATTTCCGCGGGGTTGGGGAGGGGGGGGGGGGAAGGGGGCGGGAACATTAGGCCGCTAGTCCAACCCTAAATATGTCGGTGCCAGTCATATCCTAGTATCCTACTTTAATGCAGTGTGTATTTATAGGGTTTAAGAGCACGTCAGCACAACACGAGCTATATAGTGTCGATTAAAAAGTTCTAAATATGTAAAGGTAACAAACTGCAACAACAACAAAAAGTAGAATACAGATAACAGACGGAAAATCACAAGAGAAGACGATACTATTATATGAAAACTGCATTGCAATAAACTTATGTTAGGCAAGCTGAAAAACAAAACCTACTCTACAGCGTATTGCATGTCTTGAGCTGTAGTTTTCAAGACCTTGCAATTTCGAAACCTCTTACAGATTTTCATATATCAGTTAAGTAATCATAGAATATTCTAAGTAATCATATAATATTCTAAGTAATCATAGAATATTCGGTTAAATGTTACCTTTAATAAAGAGACAGTTATCTTTTTAAAACTTTAAATCTACTTTTGGGACATAGAATGGGATGCATACCAAAAATTCAGCTGCTAAAACAACGAACGTGAAATAAGGTGGTCAGAGCACGGTCATAACGTGCACTGATGTGCTTAAAGATTACATTCCATTTTAAGCGTTAAATGCAAATTTGATTTCACGATATTTTAAAAAGTGCAAGACCGTGGGCCTATTTATCGCATTTCGTCTGTCAGCTTATGATAAGAATGTACAAAAGTTTTTATTTTTTTCAAAGTAAGTATTCAAATAAGAGCCGCAAATACATTGTATTACAATTATTTCACGAAACTCTCTTTCATCCAATGATTGACGCACTGTAATATGACCACACTGACATTAATTGCTAAAATAATTGGTCGTAATTGCTTTGTTAGATATACTTATTGATACAGAATAATTTGTAACTCAAAACTTGAATCAAGCGAAACTACAGTCAAAACGTTTCCTCTCGATCAGAAAATCACAAGGTCGAAATCATCAAATTATTTCTTAACATAAGCAATTAATGGTACTTTAAACAAAAGCAGAGATACAGACGTCAAGATAAATTCCAAACATGTTATCGTTCCGATTTTGCAAGATGGAACGTCATAGATTTCAGAAGTTTTTTATTTTTTACTGTATTTTTACAAGTTATGGGACTGAACACGTTTATGAATGGCAACTTTAAAAATTAAAATGGAAACAGAATTCTTCCCAGAAATTTTCGAAGACTTGGAGGTTTAGTCTTGTAACTACTGTAAATACTCGCTTATAAAGTCGAGTCCAACTGCAAACTGCATTGACCCGGCGCATTATGCGACGCAGATCATGGTATATGTTGTTTTCAGCTGGACTGGACTTATAAGCGAGTAAAGACGGTATGTATGATTCCACTTTCAAAGTAGCGTTCCTGAAAAGTGTATGCCTTCAAAAATGGGAAAATGTTTATATAATTAAAACTGCTCTTTGAAATGAAGAGTAAGTCTTGTGCTGTGATGGAGCCATGAAGGTGCAATAACAATATGGATAAAGGTGTTAACATGGAGCCATGAAGGTGCAATAATAATATGGATAAAGGTGTTAACATGGAGCCATGAAGGTGCAATAGCAATATGGATAAAGGTGTTAACATGGAGCCATGAAGGTGCAATAGCAATATGGATAAAGGTGTTAACATGGAGCCATGAAGGTGCAATAGCAATATGGATAAAGGTGTTAACATGACTAGTACAGTGTGGTGGGAACAGTTTAGCTCACGGAAAGCAGTAATGGTCCCACTATTGCTTATTGACCTGGAGAGAACTTTTGCATGAGAGATTCAATAAAGAAGCAATTCATACCAATCCCACGTTATCTCGTTGTAGACTTTGTATTAATCTGATTTACTAGATCATTGTACCCGGGGAAAGCAAAGCGTATGGTTCTTGTCAAGGTAGAAACCTAACACAACAGGTGTTTCGCCTTTATTATCAATGGACGCCTAGTTGACCAATACTTGACTACTGTAAGTCGACCCAATATAATGTCCACAAATCAAAGATTTTACCTTCAGTTTATTAAAGGTTCAATCGCAGGAGTGTTCTTAAAATGTTATGCGTTTTTCATGAGGACACAATCTTGTCGGCTGTAGTAATGAAATATATTATTCACATGTGTTATTACAATCGATTTATCCAATCAGTTCACGTACAGAACAAGGATTGTCCAATGCAACGACACGATGTTTGAGCTTGATGCATTGCCGCTAGAGCTAAACTTGTGTATGATTCAAAAGAAATACCAGTAGGGGTTTTCTTTTTAAAATAATTATACAATCAAGTCTGCAACTTTAACCAGAAAGCACATACATGTTGTAAAGTAAAATATGTGATTTTGCTGCTGTTGTTGTTGTTTTAAATAGCCCCTGAACTTCATTTTTTCATGTTAAAACCATTTGAAGTTTGTTTTCTTCAAGATGCTGAATAATTAACGAAGGTGACAGGTTGATGAGTCGAAATCACATCAGATATTTCTTGTTAGCCGTTTAATTTTTTTTCTCCGTGTTCCTACTGGAACGAAATAAACATGACTCACAAGTCATTTACAAGCACTTCGTGGTTTTCTTTTACTATATCAAAACATAACAAAGTGTTCTTTTCACACACAGTGAAACGTGCTCAGAGCTATGTGTACTTTGTTTTTCTTCCGTAATGAAAAGAAGCCACTAATGCATACCAAAAATGTTTCTTTTTAGTGTAGGCTTTACGATCATCAACAAGGAGCGACATGTCTTTGTTTTGGTTTTTCACTGAACACACAAAGAAACACAGGAATGTTTTAACATTTGCGTGACATCAAAATAAAAAAATTTAGGCTATGTTTACGGTAGAAATTGTTCAAGAAAAAGATATATCTTGAAGGAATGTTATTTTGATGGATGTAGCATAATGTATCCTGCCGGTCGTGAAAAAGAGATGTTGCTTTTTATGGATGTAGTATAATGTATCCAGCCGGTCGTGAAAAAGAGATCTTGCTTGGAGTATTGGTATTACGTGTATCTCTAGCAATGAGTCTTAATTAAGTTGACTTTGGACGAATACTTTCCATGATGATTATGAGCAATTGACCATACGCATGATGGGAAACTATTAAAGATGTCGGTGTTAAAGGGAAACACAAAGCCCCAAAAAGGTCTAAAGTGGAATTTGACATCTTCTAATTTGGACGGCATGGGACAACATGCCATGGGGATGGGCGGCAAGGGACAACATGCCATGAGGAAAAATACTACCAGACTCGTAACCTAGTATCTTGCTTTAATACAACGAACACTATGTATTAATAGGGTTTAACAACACGACAGCGCATGCCTATCTATATAGTGCTGATTAAAAAAGGTTATAAAAATGTAACTATAGCAAATCGCAAAAAAAAAAAAAAAAATTCAGGATGCAAATAACAGACTGAAAATCAAAAGAGAAGACGATACAAGTATTAGATGAAAAATGCATTGCAATAAATTGAGATTAGGCAAGCTGAAATACAAGACACTCTACAGCGTATTGTATGCAAGGCCGGATTAAAGGCAGGGCAAATGGAGCAGTTGCTCCTTGCCTCCGTTTGGCGGGGGGACCCCGATGCGCAGTGAAATTATATTTGTCTTCTTTGTGCGTGTGTGTGAGTGTGTGTTGGGGAAGGGAAGGGGGCTGGGGGCTCTTTTTGAAATTGCTCCAGGGATTCCTACCACTTTATCCCGGCCTTGATTGTATGTCATGAGATGTAGTTTTTAAGCCCTTGCAAATATCGAAACTATTAAAAATTTCCATAGATCAATAAAGTAATCATCTAATGTTCGGTGTTATTTTATTTTTAATAAAAAGACAATTATCTTTCTTAAATTTGAAATATGCTTTGCGGACATCGATAAATACACATACAAACAAATCAGGTGCTAAAACAACGAAAGTGAAAAAGGCGATCAGGGCGCGTGCTTCGCGTGCACTGATGTGCTTAAGATTATGCCGCCTGGTTAAACGTTAAATACAAATTTGATTTTACTATAATTTTTTTTACAAGTGTCCACATTTGTTAAAGATGTACAAAAGGTTTAATTTAAAAAAATTATAAGTGAGCGTTTGTATAGTATTTTGCACCACAAGGTAACTTATGGTGTACTGATGATGTGTGAATGGGGAAATAGTATATGAACTTATTACCTTTTGCAGTGATGATTTCAAGTAAATCGATAATATTTGCCAATATCGATCTTCTTTCCAGTTTTACTTAATTTTTTTTCTGTTTAAAAAATCTATAAAACCAATCAGCAACAAAAAAATTGGGTTACGCTGATGTCGGACAAGGTTACCTCTTACCATGGGTGACCTCTCCCTTGAAAGGTCAAGTTGCATAAGAAGGAATAACTAAAATAAAATGAAAAAGATTACTTACTTGTGGAGTCCAGAGGCACGTGCCGGTATTGTTCTGTTGTTTTCCTTTTCCACGCCATCTTTTCAAGGGCAATATTCTGTGGTGTGGGCTGGGGGACTTGGCTTTGTGCATAGCTGCAGAAGAATAAACAAATGGGTAATTTAAAAATCCAAAGTCATCTTCATCGTCATCGTCACTGTAACATCCAGACGAAGTTTCCTTGTCCTTATCACTTTTATTGTTACTTTCATCAAAGTCCAAATCCCCAACAGACATGCTTCGACCCCTTTTTACTGTTTTCTCATATGTATTTTCCGTTACCTGTTTCGGTTCTTTTTCGTTTTCATTTTCTGCTTCTTTGTCTTTATAGTATTCTACAGACTTTGCAGTACTTTTCGGCAGTAGGTCAAAACCTATATTTTCATATATTCTTCTCAAATTTCTTTTTGCCCAAGGACCAGATTTAGGAGTTGATTGTTTGGGGTTATCCTCCATTGACACACTCCGTAAAGGTCCCCTTGGTTGCATCTTGTCTGGTAACAAGGGGGTGTGAATCTTACTACTGGCAATATCAGTATTTTTAACTTTGGGAGCAAGAAAATTACTAAACTGGTTATGTTTAAGATCAATCATTGATGTACTATGTGTGAGTTTTTTTAAAGGCTTTGTGAACACATAACTCCGATCTAAAGTTACGTAATCATCTTCGCTGTCCATGGTAGAACTAACCGTGGTAGCACTATCGTAATCATCGTTACTAAAAGTAATTCTAATGTAATCACTGTTACTGCTCCCCAGTGATACAGGGGAATCTCGAGTCTTTACTGGAAGTGGCAGAGTTTGATACTTTTCATGGTCCCTTACTCTTGCAGGCAAAGGAAGAGTATTAAACATTTCAGTACCAGTGTTCGTCCGTCCGTCTAGTGACGTTGGACTAGGGGGACCAGCCTCCTGAAGCTGCCACGTGCAACCATTCAAAGACTGGCATAGAGTCAGATTCGGGATGGACCCGTTTGGTCCTAGTGAGGACTCGATGGTTTTGCACCCATATGAAGGGTTCTTGAGTAAGAGGCCCTGTGGACCCCGGAGTACATCCCCATTTCTACCGTAGACTTTTCTAGAGGTAGATGTAATGAACCTCGTTCTATCACCATGAACTGTCATTGTAAACATTGAGCGGAACGAAGGGATGCACCACTAAAGGAAATATAAACTGAATTCACTCATCGGAATTTTTATTCTACATTACACTGGGAAAATACGCCAACAATTTGCAACCAAATTCCACTCATTGTGACATTCAACTCTTGAACTTCGCTGCACGGTGTAATCCTTTTGAATAATGCAGTATCAGTACACACAAATATGAATTACAGGCCTTCCGATAAATTTTGTTTCGTGCATGGCTAACATTGAGACGAACATATTATCATATGAAAACAGGTACGTTGAAATACTCCAAATTCTGAATCTCATTCATTATCCGTATCAATGAAACAAATCATCAGATCCATAAAGTTAATTCCTTACTGACAGTAAGTAAAATCCATGTTGTTTCAACTATTCCGTCAGTCGCTATTTTTGACACCCCCTATCCAGATATCCTCATTTAAATACTTGGATGTTAAATACACTATCAGTATAGCACGGTGCGATAACATATTTGTATGGGATACTGTGCGCAATTCAACTTGTGTAGCATTACCGGGTCTATCTGTGTACAGTTATGGGACTCCGCGACAGGTAGACGCGTATAATGGGCGGGACTTGGGCATTAGGCTGTGAAGCGAGACTACCATTGGCCAGCCGATTACAGGTTGACAGTCGTTACATTCAATGTGTGTGATACATCTCTATACATGTGTAACATTTATTTACCCTAGGGGATCTAGATAGACAACTCCTGACTCATAAAAATACTGCACTGTGTAACATGTACCCCCCCCCTCTCTCTCTCTCTCTCTCTCTCTCTCTCTCTCTCTCTCTCTCTCTCTCTCTCTCTCTCTCTCTCAGGTACGTCACCGTTGCATAGAGAGATACCCCAAAATTTGCGACATGTGTGGTGGTTGCTGTCCAATTCAGATTTATTTAATAGTAAGTGACTGCTCTGTCCCGTAAAAAGAATAAAGTTGTCTATTATTAATTTATACAAATACAATTTTTAAATGGAAGAAAGTTTAAGAGGATATGTGTCGGTAAAAAGTACAAACAACAACAACAACAACAACAATAATAATAATAATAATAATAATAATAAATAATAATAATTCAAGGCGACGGCTTTTATTTAGTATTTTTTTTATTAATTTAGTTACGTAATATCAAATCTATTTCTTTAGAAAGACTGGTAATTTTGAGGAATGATTGTAAGAAATTCTTATATACATTTTATTAAGAAGTTCGTCAATAAAAAAAAAATGAATATATACTGAATTTGAACAGTTTTATCAAAGTGAGGTCGGGAGGTATTGTATTCATTTCCATATAGATTTATTTGCCCTTAAACAGGTATTAGCCATCTTAGAAATCAGTTTTCAAAAGCAGCAATGTTTAACGAAATTAAACTTGTTGCACTATCTTAAGAATCTACTGCGGACAGAAATAAAACAAAACATCTGGCGAATACATCTGGTTACACTTTTGTAATAATTAGTTTGTAAACCAAGCAATGTCACAGAATTTGTCTTTGTGTCACAAGATCTTAAAAATGGCTGACACAAGTTTCAATGTGGCTTACTTCCAAGACTTATGACGTCATCTGAAAATTATTTATACTATACCTAAAAGCAATGCACGTTCATGCAACTTAGAAATATCACCGCAGGAGAAAATTAATGCATGACACGCAAACATTTGTGCAATAAACAGACAAGTGAAAGGTACAAACTGTCGCAGGTTTAAAATGACAAACGTCACGGGAGACAGAACGTTTCCTCACACTGTGTATTTTCCGTATTCCATAGATGGCACGTGCTACCCTATATGACATATTTCCTTGTTACAGCAATATATTTGTCAAAATGCAAGTTATTAAAAAGAAGAAAAGAAAGTTCACATAGACCGTACTTCTCTTGAAATTTAAACAATTTATTTCTCGATTGTAAAGTTGCTATTGAAATCACACATGTTTCTTTTTAGATAATTTCAATTGTATTTTTGTTAAAAGATTTTACTTTGATAATTTCTCTGTCGTGCTCTCTAAGTCTGCAAGATTGACTCTTAATAGCAGTAAAAGATCGGTTGAAAATTTTCAATTTTCAGGTTTTAGCTTAAGAAATCCCTTGCCTAATTATTCAGTCATCCCTTGCCTAATTATTCAGTCATCCCTTGCCTAATTATTCAGTAGTCTTCGAGTACTACCCATACGCTAAAGAACCGTGGTGTTTCAGTGGGTATCGTGCATGGCTCGCGACAAGAAGTATACAAGTTTGAATTCTACTATCGCATTAGCCTGGGTCAGGTTCTGAAGTATGGCCATGTGCAAGGCGCTTTACATGATATATCCTTTATGTCTT
>JAQPZY010000977.1:690000-867500 GCA_029931535.1 Margaritifera margaritifera | reverse complement strand
TATTCATGATGTGGAAGTCAATTCATACAGAAAGGTAATCCCCGATTTTATCCATGTCAGGAACAACTCATCAGTGAAGCAGATGAATGAACCTAGGATTAATTTCGAACTCTACAAATACTCATAACAACATGGGTATGTGTCCAAAATCACTACTTCACATGAAAATAAAGTTAAATGTACTGTATTCCCATCAACAAATACCTTTTTATTTCAGGGCAGTGGATGCTTGGCTTGGACTTATGATGGATTTCTTGAACTGTGTTAAGACATAAACAATAGATCTAACACCAGCAACCTCCACTCCTATCAGTGCCTGTCAAGCAAAGCCATACAAACAAACTCCCTTGCCCAAGTAGACACAAGCTATACATGGCCTAATTACTTAACACCTCCTCTCTCTAGCCCTGGTAGACCCAGATATCCTTCATCAATTTGTAGAAGACAATGCCACTAATCAAGATAATGAAAATCCAAGTTCAGGAAGGCACAAGCCACATAATGCCTAAATATATAACACGTCTAATACCTCCCTATCTCTAGGCCAAGGTAGACCCAGATATACTTCACCAAAGTGTACGAGACAATTAAACTAATCATTATGTGACTTCTTTCAAACACAATGCAAATCACAGTTCACAGTGCCATGGAAAATTATGTTCTAAGTGACTTGATAGCTATGCTCAGGGATCTTAATATATATGTGCATATGTATGCATGTATAAAATTTCATGGCAATACAGACATTATTTTAGAAGGAGTAGCGATAACAATCTTATGCTAACGGACGGACGGACATCGGACGACGGAAGACAGATCAGCACCATTTTCATCTAGGACCAAGTAGATATGATAAGAAGTCTTTTAGTTAAAACCTGATGTTGATATGCTCAATCATTCTGGAGAAGCAATGATAACAAGATTTTCAAGATGGCTGACATGGCGGCCATATTGGACGTCAGAGCGGCACAATTTTCATTTAGAACCAACTAGAAATCATAAGAAGTCTTCTAGTGAAAACCGCATGTTGGTATGACCATCTGGCGGAGTGGCGATAACAAGATTTTCAAGATGGCGGCCATATTGGATGTCTGATCCGCCCCATTCTGATTTAGGACCAACTAGACATCATAAGAAGTCTTTTAGTGAAAACCCCGCGTCAATATAACTTTCTGTTCAGGAGAAGTAGCGATAATAAGATTTTCAAGATGGCTGCCATGGTGGCCATATTGGACTTCAAATTGGCACTATTTTCATTTAGGACAACATAGACATCATACGAAGTCTTTTAGTGAAAACATCATATTGATATGACCATCCATTCCGTAGAAGTAACGATAAAATGATTTTCAATATGGCTGCCATGACGGCCATATTGGACCCCAGATCAGCACCATTTTCATTTAGGCCTAACTCGACATCATAAGAAGTCTTTCACTGAAAACCCGATGTTGATATGACCATCCATTCAGGAGTAGTAGCGATAGTAAGATTTGTGTGTAAAGTTTCATGGCAATCCTTCAAGTAGTTTAGGAGGAGTAGCAATATAACAAACTTGTGCTAACGTACGGACGGACGAGGGACAACCAGACCATCGCATAAGCTCTTCTGGTAAATGACTAGTAGAGCTAAAAATTGATTTTTAAACAATTTTGATATGAATCTTTATTTATTTATTCATGTATTTATTAACATACAAACCAATGCTCCATAAGTAGTATAAATATAAATATAATCTTCAGTAACGAAATAAATTATGACAGTGCATTAAAAGACAAGTCAGATATGATTTTAGTTGGTTTTAACGGCACTTTAACACATTATTGACTATATCATGCCAAGGAAATGGGAGCGAAGTGCCTTTCCCAAGGACATACCCGGGCTGGCCTGGACAGGTATCGAACCTGCGATCTTTGGATTACGAGTCTGACGCGATGTCAACTGAACTACCGTAACTCCCTTTTAATCAGTTATGACAGTTATGCCCATCTTTCTTGATTTCGTAGTCGAGGTCGGAAAAATCGGGTGTGATCAGCTTTCGTGTATTTTTATTTTTATTTTTTATTTTCGCATTCATTAGCGCTAAAGGTAGCGCAAAAGAAGGGGGGGGGGGGTATTACAAAAATACTGCAAAAGCGACAAGAAAGACAAAAACTTAATTTCATTTAGTGGAAAAAAAGTACAACATCTCAGTTATCTCTGATTCCTCGGTGGCCCTACCAGGATACGCAAGCATAAAGGTATAGGGGTATAGTTTTCACTGGGCGATTTTGTTTATAAATTTTCAACTGATTTTAGGTATACAATATTATTTGGAGATAGGTCAGAGCTTTCGGAATCGAGGATTCCTGAGTCAAGCGCCTCCATTTTCTGATCCTTGATTTCCAGTGTTCAAAATAAGGTCATAAATTGTACTTATAAAGGACCCTCGGTTTTGGTTTTTTAAATTTGTTTTAAGAGAAAAGCAATTTCTCTCCCATATTTACACCAATTTCAAATTATTATATGGTCAATCGCATCTAAAATGAGTCCACGTCATTCAGATATAGAGATAGAGGGACACAGAGAGAGAGAGAGAGAGAGAGAGAGAGAGAGAGAGAGAGAGAGAGAGAGAGAGAGAGAGAGAGAGAGAGGTATGGGGAGATAAGGATGGAGGTGAATAGTTTGACATTTTCGATCGCTCTTGCAAATATGGTGCCTTGTTGTAAATTGGACGTTGAGGGATATTTTATAGTGCATAAAATCTGCACTGTTCTGTGCCTGACCTTATATACATCAGTTACAATGCCTTCCAAGATAAAAAGAAAAAAGAAGAAAAAAAAAAACAGAAAGAAAGACAAGACAAAACTTAGGGACTGTATTCTGCTGAAACCGTCTTTAGCAAACATTCTTCCCCCCTTTATGTAGCCGTGAATGCAATTAAATCGCACTACTTCCAAGCATTTTAGATAAAATAAAGAAACAACAAAATTAAAGCAAGCTTGGGACAAATGATTCGAAGAGATTACAAAATGTACAAAAGGTGAGCAAATAAGTACCACAAAGAATCATCCGCTGGAAATTAAGTGTAGATCTCATTACCATTTCATGTGAAATTTACGTCCTTTAACATTCTTCAATATATGTCACTGAGTTCTTATTGCTGACTCTTAGAGACTTAGTTAATTCCGAAAATATCTTAGAAACAGCAAACATTCTGAGATATGTTCGCCATAAGTTGCTAGAACTAATTTTACAAGGACGTAAACATCAATCAGGTTTTTAAAAGTCCAATAGATATAACTGCCCAAAATCTACACCTTATGTCCTTGTTCGGTAAATACGCAGTATACCTTCTTCAAACATCAATATGAAATAAACATACAACATACAGTCAAATCTATACAACCCTAGGGCGTATTTGTAAAAATATTCGGAAAATTATCGCTATCTGAAAATAAAGAGTTTAGGTGTGACAGTGATGCATTTGAATTCAATACGGTCTTATGAAGGTGTGCTTTAAGTATTAAATCATTACGTTCTTGTAAAGGTGTGCTTTAAGTATGAAATCATTACGTTCTTGTAAAGGTGTGCTTTAAGTATTAAATCATTACGTTCTTGTAAAGGTGTGCTTTAAGTATGAAATCATTACGTTCTTGTAAAGGTGTGCTTTAAGTATTAAATCATTACGTTCTTGTAAAGATGTGCTTTAAGTATTAAATCATTACGTTCTTGTAAAGGTGTGCTTTAAGTATTAAATCATTACGTTCTTGTAAAGGTGTGCTTTAAGTATTAAATCATTACGTTCTTGTAAAGGTGTGCTTTAAGTATCAAATCGTTACGTTCTTGTAAAGGTGTGCTTTAAGTATGAAATCATTACCCCCCCCCCCATAAAAAAAACAACAGCAAGAAAACAACGTGATATAGCCAATAAGCCTCAAAGAAAATATCACACATTAGATCGCACAAAATAATTTTTTTAAACAGCAAAATACAGACAATATATTACATAAACTAGTTTTCATCAACAACAGAATGTATACAATAGATTACACAAACGAGTTTTCATCAACAACAGAATGTATACAATATATTACACAAACGAGTTTTCTTCAACAGCAGAATGTACACAATATATTACACAAACGAGTTTTCTTCAACAGCAGTATGTACACAATATATTACACAAACGAGTTTTCTTCAACAGCAGAATGTACACAATATATTACACAAACGAGTTTTCTTCAACAGCAGAATGCACACAATATATTACACAAACGAGTTTTCTTCAACAGCAGTATGTATACAATATATTACACAAACGAGTTTTCTTCAACAGCAGAATGTATACAATATATTATACAAACGAGTTTTCTTCAACAGCAGAATGTACACAATATAATACACAAACGAGTTTTCTTCAACAGCAGTATGTATACAATATATTACACAAACGAGTTTTCTTCAACAGCAGAATGTACACAATATATTACACAAACGAGTTTTCTTCAACAGCAGAATGTACACAATATATTACACAAACGAGTTTTCTTCAACAGCAGAATGTACACAATATATTTACACAAACGAGTTTTCTTAAACAGCAGAATGTACACAATATATTACACAAACGAGTTTTCGTCAACAGCAGAATGTACACAATATATTACACAAACGAGTTTTCTTCAACAGCAGAATGTACACAATATATTATACAAACGAGTTTTCTTCAACAGCAGAATGTACACAAAAAGTGTAAAAACTACAGATGAAAAATTATATTAGCTTCTCAAACATGTTATGAAACTAATACAACAGAGTCTATCTCGGAGCTTAAAAAAAGCATCTATTCGTTTGTCACGAAAATTAGGCACGTAGATACTTAATCACAAACATTTTTAAAAATATTTTTAATAGACTTATATACTCGTATAAAAGCGAATTAATACATAATTGGTTTCACATAAAACGCTAGATTTTACAAAATTTGCACATCAGTTCGTAAATATTGGATATGAATAAAATAAACGGACCTAACATAGATAGTGTTGCCATACCATTTCTCAACCTTTAATATAATTTTATAAAGATTTACAGGTAGGTTGTAAAATTCCCAATTTAAGAATTCTAGTTTGTGCAAGTTTTGATACTATATGCATGTATACTTGGGTAAAGTAGCAAAACTCCGTTTGATTGATCTCCCCTTGACTTTCCGCACAATAAGTGCGAAAGAGTTATTTTTCCTACTTTTCAATGTGGCAGTGAGCTTTCTGACAGTTACATAAGTTTTCCACTTTACAGACTGGAAGTAATAACAATACTTATGCATTTCTCCAAGTATTCAACCCGTACTTGTATTCCAGAGTGTAGTCAAGTGGTTAAACCTTCTCCCCATACTTGTATACCAGAGTGTAGAGAAGTAGTTAAACCTTCTCCCCATACATGTATACCAGAGTGTAGTCAAGTGGTTAAACCTTCTCCCCATACTTGTATACTAGAGTGTATCCAAGTGGTAAAACCTTCTCCCCATACTTGTATACTAGAGTGTAGCCAAGTGATAAAACCTTCTCCCCATACTTTTATACCGGAGTGTTGCCAAGTGGTAAAACCTTCTCTCGGTTGATAAAAAGTAAAACATAACGAAGACGTTCAAACTGCTTATTCAACATCCACGATTTATAAAGTTTTTTTTCATGACAAAGTTGGAAACTTTATTTCTTGAAAATGTGCAAAATAAAATTATATGTAATACAGATATACGGTTAAGCACATACTTATATTGGTTCTGCCTTTAAAAGCAACTGAGATCTTACATTAACATAAAAAATATATTTAAAAAACTGTGAGCATGAAATCTATATTCTAAAACGACAGGTCATTGTAGAGAACTCATCAGTACTTTTTCCGAATATTGCGGAATCGGCGCCGTTTTATTTCTTTCTTCGGATTATAGATCGAAAAGTATTTTGCATATATTTTTTACAGGTAACGTAAACTTAAAAGTAATTTGCTGTTTTTCTAAAAAGATTAACATATTTTTTTCACCGCTTATTTGCATGTGTGCGTTTTTTGTTTTAAAGTCAACACATAGTTCATTATTGGAAAAGGATGATTATAAATATGACTTATATACAAACGAGTCGTGAAGTCGAACGGAGAATGTCTCTAAAATATATATATATCCCTCGCAAGACATTTACCTGCCCAAAATTTGTTTCATTCGCGGATTTTTTTCTCCAAAATTTAGTGGGATTACCCTGTAATGATAACTTTAATGTCTCGAGTAGAATACCTTTTGGTTCCGACCACGTGCAGTCGCAATAATTCAACCTCCTTCTTGATGCAATCTACATTCCCATGCCAAGCACCCATCAACATCACTTAGCTTATATGACACCTGAAGCGGGTCTATATCGGATAGTAAACTCGATTGTAAACTTACCGCCTCTCAGCACTCGTAATACATATTACATTTAGCTAAGTTACTGCCCCAGCACTTTTGTTTGATAACCACTAATAATCTCTACATACAAGTTACAGACCAATTTGCTGGGTCCACTTGGATCTTAACTTTATCCTGTATTATAATTTTTAAAACCATAACCACATAAAAAAATAAAAATAAATAAATGTTAGAAAATCTTAGAGAATAAATGTTTACATTAACTTTCTGATAGACCCGTCATCAATCACAAATGACTAAAACGAGCTAACCTCTTTAACATATGTGAATTAAATTTACGGTCTCTGATTGGTTAAATGCGAATGATAACTTAATGGGGGAATTTTGGATTCTCAGCCAAGCGTTGAATAGTAAGCCGAATATATCATAAAAACGTTTACGCGGTTTATATTGTCGAAATACCCTCAACTGAAAAAAGAAAGGATTCATTGATAAGCTTTAAACAAAACGAGTGAACCTTTTGATTATTTTGTTATTCTCTTCAAAATATATACCGTGGAATCCAGAATACTGGGAGTAGATGGCGATTGAATATTTGTTGCATTTAGGATCAATATCGAGGAGTTCCGATTATTAGGTCTACAATTGCAAATGGCCTTCGCAGACTATATTAGCCCACCTGTTTTGGGCCAATATATCGGCTTGGCTTCAGAAATGCTTCCGCATTAATCCCCAAGACAGATATTCGGTTAACATCCAGTCACTAATGCAAGATCGATAATTTTATCCACAAGACGGACAATGTAATGAAGCTATCTGGGAGGTACGACACTAATTTCTCACCTGGATTGTGTAAATTCAACATGCATTTGTATACAATTCACTTTCTGCCAGACAATTTGACCTAATTAATATCTACTATCTTGTAAATGTATTTTGTGAGAAATGCTTGTTGTCTGAAACCAAGATCGTAACAAACCTGAGAACAAGTCCACCATTTCGTGGAACAACGTATGCTAATTCTTTTTTTTTTTCTTTCTTTCTTCTTTTTCCTTTTTTTGTGATCAATTTTTGCGCAAAACTTTAGTAAGTTATTACCACCATAATATTTTCATAACTCAAAACTTGAGTAAGTTATTACCACGATATGCATTAAACATAATTACCAATGCTCATATAAGATATGCATTACACATAATTAGATGACTTATTTCCAAAACGACTTGCTTTCGAGAGAAAAAAGTTGTAGGAATAAGGACGGCTTTTCTTTTGGACGTGAGCTCACTTTCGAGGTCGGCTTAATTTAAAAATTTTTATTGTATGTAGAAAGAAAAAAATAAAACAATTCGATTGATGAGGTAAACCTCTGTTACTTACTTATTAACATAGCGTTCTCTCTCTCTCTCTCTCTCTCTCTCTCTCTCTCTCTCTCTCTCTCTCTCTCTCTCTCTCTCTCTCTATATATATATATATATATATATATATATATATATATATATATATATATATATATATATATATATATATATATATACATACATACATACATACATACATACATACATACATACATAATTTCTTTTGAAAACTTTACCATTTTATTAAAGAGAAATTTTCGGTTGATGGTGAAAATTTAACAAAAGCCCGATAAAAATAGCAAATTTATTACATGTTTAATCTTACATGTCATGTATTGAAAACTCCATTTGTCCACTTGTCTAACCATTCTTTATTGTATATAACTATTTGTGAAGCGATCCGTCTCAGAGTTAGACAAGCTTGCAGTGGCTGCGCGAGGGGGTTGGGGGTTGGGAGGGGGCAATTGCCTCAGGACGCCAGGTGAAGGGGGCGCCGTCAGGAATTTTGTTTCTTCTTATTTTTTCTGCAGCTGAAATTTTCAATGTATTTCACCTTAATATAACGGGGGCAATTCTACACAAAACTTTTATTTAGGAGGATGTGGGGTGGGGAGGAGGTTGGCAACTGGCATAAAACCTGTTCTCTGTAGTAAAGTGGCAACTCTATCCGCACATAGACCATCTTGAGATCCGCCAATTTTTCTTTCTTCAAACTCCTAATCTTCAAATACGCGGATTTGTTTTCTTGATTTGCGCGGATTTCAGGATTGATTATGCACCGCAACTCGTGTATCCCTGCACTGGTAAAGATAATTACATTTTATGGATGGTTAATTGGGTCAAAACACTTTGATCCTCTGCGTGATACGCACGATAAACACTTTGAATTTTTTTTACACAACTTGTTTGGGCTGATGGCAGCATAACACAAATATGTAGTTTACCCGTTTTAGTCCGTTTTTTAATTTTGTCTTCTTTCTTTCTTCTATTGTTTATCCTTTCTTTGTTTATTTCCCCGTCATTTAAGCATGTAAGAGTCAAGACTTTTTCTTGGCTTTTGTGTTTGGTGTTTGTTTTGTGGATGCATATTGTTTCTTCCCCTGATGAAGAGCTTGCTTAGCTCTAAACGTATATATGTATATATATATATAGTTGAATAATGTGAATTTCTCCAGATACACACATAAATTCATCATACAAAGTATTATTGTATCTAACTCTGCTTATAACATTTTCAAACATAAAATGTATATTATTACAAATATTTACTCTTATCTCTAATTCTAGTAGTTTGTGTTATAATATATCTCTTACAACATAATCAAAGGCTTTTGTAAAAAGTACGATATAGTTTCTTACCAGAATTTATACAATGAGTAATTAAAGCTGTCCACAGTAGACATATTATCTCTGAACTCAGAATGAGATTCAATATAAACTTGATAGTCCTCTGGCCACTCTATAAGTATTTTGCTTTAGAATACGGGTGATGAGTTTACCTAATACCTTGAATAGAATGATACCTCTGTAACGTTCAACCTCATTAATTTAACCTTTTAAAACCCGGTGTAAACAAGGGTTCCTCGAAGGGACTGATGTTCTACTGGGCGAAAGGAATTTCCAGGAATTAAAGATAAGACCGTTTCTTCCTATTCACTGCTGAGTGTTGAAACCATCTCTGATATTCTTTAGCGATAACGAGATTTTAAAAATAGATTCTGTGGTAGAGATATTGGATGTCAGATTGGCGCCATTTTCATTTAGGACTAAGAAAACATTATTTAAAGTATTTTGGTGAAACCCCGTGTTAATATGACCATTAATTCAGGGGGTGTTGCGACAGCAAGATTTTCAAGGCAGCCGTTGTGGCAGTCATATTTGGATGTACGATGACATCACTTTCATTTAGGATCATTTAGGTATCATAAGACATCTATTGGTAAAAAAAAACAATAATGATATAACTATCCATTTGGGAGGAGTAGAGATAACAATATTTTCAAGATGGCCAACATGGTGGCCATATCGAGGGTTAATTTGCACCATCTTCATTTAGGATCAACTAGACACCATAAGAACTCTTTTGATGAAAACCAAATGTCAAAATGACTTTCCATTTAGGAGAAGTAGCAATAAAAATACTTTCAAGATGGCCACCATGGTGGCGATACTGAACATCAGATCGGCAACATTTTAATTTAGGACAAACAAGACATTATAAGAAGTATTCTGGTAAAAACTACATTTTGATATGATTTTCCGTTTTGGAGGAGTAACAGCAAGAAGATTTTACAGATGGCTGCCATGGTGGCGATATTCGATATCAGATATACACCATTTCCATGTAGGACCAACTAGACATCGAAGTCTTCTTTTGAAAGTACAATGTTGATATGAAGAGTCATCTAGGAGTAGTAGCCATAATAAGATTTTCCAGATGGCCATTGTGGCGGCCATATTGGAGGATTTGCACCATTTTCATTTATGAGCAACTAGACATCATAAGAAGTCTTTCATTGAAAACCACGTGCTGATATGATCCTTCATTCAGGAGAAGTAGTGATAACAAGATTTACAAGATGGCCACTGTGGTGGCTATATTGGATGTCTGAGAAGCACCATTTTCATTTACGAACAACTATACATAATTAAACATAATTAAGGTCTTTTAGTAAAAACCCCATGTTGATACGACCATCCATTCAGAAGAAGTAGTAATAGCAATATTCTCAAGATGGCAGCAGTGGCAGCCATATTCGACGTACGAGCGACACCATTTTCATTCAGACCAATTAGACATCATAAGAAGTTTTCTGGTGAAAACCCCATGTTAATATGACTTTTTGTTCACGAGGAGTAGCATTAGCAAGAGTGTTAAGATGGCTGCTGTGGTGGCCATATTGAACATTTATGACCAACTAGACATCATAAGAAGTCTGTCAGTTAAAATCCCATGTAGATATGACCATCGATTCAGGAGAAGTAGCAACAAAACGATTTTCAAGATGGCCACTGTGGCTGCCATAGTAGACTTTGGATTGGCACCATTTTCATCTAGGACCAACTAGACTAGGAAGTTTTTTGGTGAAAACCCCATGTCAATATGAATTTTTTTTTCAGGAGGAGTAGCAATAACAAGATTTTCAACGGCCATGTTGGACGTTAGATCGGCACCATTTTCATTTTGGGCGAACAAGACATTATAAGAAGTCATTCAGTGAAACCCCAATGCTGATATGACCATCCATTCAGGAGTAGTAACCATAACAAGATTTTCAATATGACCGCTGTGGCGGCCATATTAGACACCAGATCGGCACCATTTTCATTAAGGATCAACTAAACATCATAGGAAGTCATCTGGTGTAAACCCGATGTCAATATGACTTTCAGTTCAGGAGGAGTAGCGATAAAAAAGATATCAAATCGGCACCATTTTCAGTAAGGTCCAACAAGACATGATAGGAAGTCTTTCAGTGAAAACCTCATGTTGATATGACAATTCATTCGGGAGAAGTAGCGATAACAAGATTTTCAAGATGGCTGCTGTGTTGGCCATATTGGATTTCCGAGCAGCACCAGTTCATTTAGGATCAAATAGACCATGGGATGAATGTGTGTGAACAATTTCATGGGAATCCACTTGGTAGTTTAGGAGGAGTAGGGATAACAAACTGGTGCTAACGGAC
The DNA here is from genome assembly GCA_029931535.1 of Margaritifera margaritifera. Taxonomy (NCBI): domain Eukaryota; kingdom Metazoa; phylum Mollusca; class Bivalvia; order Unionida; family Margaritiferidae; genus Margaritifera; species Margaritifera margaritifera. Next base: position 856,071 of record JAQPZY010000977.1, on the reverse strand, counting down.
GGACGGACGAAGGACGACAAACCATCTCATAAGCTACTCTGGTCTATTACCAGTAGAGCTAAAAAATCATACGAAGAATTTTTTGAAATAATGGCTGCAATATATTTTTTACCGTAAATAAAAAAATCAATTAGCAGTTTATCGCTCTTTCCACGTTTTAAATTCTCTAATGTATCTACTTATCTCTTCTATTTTCAGTTGCTGAAACATAATTTATATTCATTATAATATTCAATGGTATCATCCGCAGTACTAAAATAAGGATCTTCGGGAATATTAATATTCTGGGGAAAAAACTTCAACTGCATCAGCAGCTATTTCAGTCGTTTAGTATTTTAGTAGCTCATCTTTATAGCATGATCCCAATATTATTTCGCATTACCTACACAAGCATCCTTATGGCATGATCCCAATATTATTTCGCATTTCTTACACAAGCATCCTTATAGCATGAGCCCAATATTATTTCGTTTTTCATACACAATCATCCGTATGGCATGATCCCAATATTATTTCGCATTTCCTATACAAGCATCCTTATAGCATGAACCCAATATTATTTCGCATTTCCTACACAAGCATCCGATTGGCATGAGCCCAATATTATTTCGCATTTCCTACACAAGCATCCTTATAGCATGAGCCCAATATTATTTCGCATTTCTTACTCAAGCATCCTTATAGCATGAACCCAATATTATTTCGCATTTCCTACACAAGCATCCGTATGGCATGAGCCCAATATTATTTCGCATTTCATACACAAGCATCCTTATAGCATGAGCCCAATATTTTTTTCGCATTTCCTACACAAGCATCCTTATAGCATAAGCCCAATATTATTTCGCATTTCCTACACAAGCATTCTTATAGCATGAGCCCAATATTATTTCGCATTTCCTATACAAGCATCCGTATGGCATGAGCCCAATATTAATTTTGCATTTCCTACACAAGCATCCTTATAGCATGAGCCCAATATTATTTCGCATTTCCTACACAAGCATCCTTATAGCATGAGCCCAATATTATTTCGCATTTCCTACACAAGCATCCTTATAGCATGAACCTAATATTATTTCGTATTTCCTACACAAGCATCCTAATAGCATGAGCCCAATATTATTTCGCATTTCCTACACAAGTGTCTACAACTTTTTGGGTTCGTGAATTGAGCTGTACACTGTCTAATATACCTTGAAAGGCTATAAGCGCTTCTACCATCGTATTCTTTTTGACTCTGTCTCATATCTTCTGTAAATATTCGGCATGGAGGAAATTATTTAATTTAGGTTCACATCGCGCGAAAATCCCAACAGATTATGACTTGTTGCTTTGGTACTGAACGTTTTAGAAACAAAGGATTCACAGCTGAACAAACTACTTCAGAAAATGTAATAATCCAGCTATTATTTGTATTATGGATCCAGGACCGGATTAAGGTTAAGAGGGGCCTAAGGCTAATAGCCCTATTCTGGCTGACGGTTTAAAGTTATGGAGGGGGGGTCTAAGGATAATAGCGCTTAAATATGAAGGCTTAATGCTATAACCTTTTTAACCTATGGGTCAATCCGGCCCTGCATGGATCACATTCCGATCAGAAATACTACGCAATATTTTATCAAATTTCTGTTTCACACAGAACGAATTTAACTTCTTAGGAAATCATCAGCCAGATCGGGCTCTCATACGTAATTTGACGAGACATTTTGACCATCTTTATGTAAAAAGATACTTTATCTTAGAAAGCATGAAAACATGCGATTAGTTGAAAATAAAGTGTATGCATTTGATTGGATCAACATTGTTTTGTTTACGGTAATATAATATAGGTTAGTCACCAAAGATCGGCGTAAATTAAAGATAAACGTATCAGCATAAATGAAAGACTTAATTAGCGCAAAATATATTTCATCGTGTGCAAATGAAAAACGCCTCTTGAGTCTGGACTCAGATCCCAATTATTACTTCCTGTTTGGTGCCCACGAATTTATTCCTTATCTATTTTTAGCATTTTTTCCTACCTTTTCGGGGGGGGGGGGGGGATCCTTGGTTTGGATAAAAGTATTCTTGGTACGAATCTAAAGGAAACTTTATTTTTTTTTAATATGAGGATTATCGTGTGATTGTCTGTGTGTATTTAGACTACAGTGCACAGTCAGTAATCACGCATGAATGCTGTCCCAGTTGTCCCGGAAGATGAATGAGTCAGTTACAGTTTGGACTCTCCAAAATATTCCGGATAACCTAGGACAAGAACTTACCTGTAACTTTGTCTAGGAAAATACTTTTGATTAACATATGATTTATTCTGGACACAATGGAAAATTCAATACTGAAAACACAAATGAGGTAATATAAGGGAAAATATTTGTGTACTGAGTCCAGACATGGCACCGGTCTTTTGCGATTGGTCAGCCGAGATCTTCCAATAAAGAACGATTAACTGACAGCAGAGCTTGACGATTAGTCTTTTGACACGGCCTAAAAATAGAATGAACCAGACAGTGGCGGCTGGAGGGTTTGAGGCGCCCGGGGACAATGTTCTTTAATGACGCCCCTACAGAGGCGCCCGGGGGCAATGTTCTTAGTGGCGCCCCTTCTTTGCCACAGAGAACAGTTTTTATGTCAGTTGCCAACCTCCACTCCCCCACCCCCATCTAAGCCCTGAAACTGGTAAACAGTCATCATGTTCAAGACTTAAAGTTGCAGTTCTGGCAGTATAACATTTTAAAATGTTCTGAAGGTATTATGAGAAGGCCTTTTGTTACAAAAAGGTTAAGAACATAGATGTATTGATTAGTTAAGTGAAATAACTTGTCTCTTTCGCTTAAATTTGCGTCTAGCACATTGGACAAGACCGAATCTTTTGCCGCATGGAAAATGTGTTCTTTCGTAGAGGTAACAGCAAAAGTTGATACATAAGGTCATTAAAACAGACCTATTTAATGCAGCTTATAAGAATACTAGAATGTTATGCAATTGTTATGTATTTGTTCTACATAATTTTTGACCGTACAATAAACTGGTTGCTGTAGTACGCAGTGTATCGACTTCAACCCTTCATTTTCAGGTGGATTGATTAATTGTTCAGTTCCTGGATGTTCATAAAATAAAATAAGTTATGTTCTAGTTTATTTAAATGCACGTTTTGGACAGGAGTGCGTGTGTGTAAATATCTGAGTCAGATGTCACAAAAATAGGGAGAAACGCTACGACGAAAAGACATAAACCGAATTCTTTTCGCAAAACCGGCGGTTTAAATACCATAAAACTCCCCAATGTAGGTCAAAAACGTAATACTAAATCAATTTGTTTAATTACATAAGTAAGTCTGTTTGACACTTTGTTTCTTTCATTTTCTAAGGCCGGTAAATTCGCACTAGTAATAACCAATTACAGCTCGTTACAATAGTTCTGCCAAACGTTTCCTAGTTGGAGGTCCCACTTCTAATGGTCTTTGCCACATTACGTACATTAGTGAGCACTAAAGAAGCAATTCATCAATCACACGTAACGTAATTCACATCAGGTCAAGAGCTTGTCAAATACCATATGTAGGACTCGTGGTTATAAAATGTGCTACGAACATAGATCTATATGTAGTAGTAGTAGTAGTAGTAATAGCAGTAGTTGTGGTGCTCGAAATGGTAGCATTAGTACTAGTAGTAGTAGTAATAGCAGTAGTTGTGGTGCTCGAGATGATAGCGTTAGTAGTATTAGTAGTAGTAATAGCAGTAGTTGTGGTGCTCGAGATGATAGATGATAGCATTAGTACTAGTAGTAGTAGTAATAGCAATAGTTATCGTGCTCGAGATGATAGCGTTGGTACTAGTAGTAGTAGTAATAGCAGTAGTTGTGGTGCTCGAGATGATAGCATTAGTAGTATTAGTAGAAGTAATAGCAGTAGTTGTGGTGCTCGAGATGATAGCGTTAGTACTAGTAGTAGTAATAATAGTAGTAGTCTCAGTAGTTGTGGTGCTCGAGATGATAGCGTTAGTACTAGTAGTAGTAGTAATAGCAGTAGTTATGGTGCTCGAGATGATAGCGTTAGTACTAGTAGTTGTAGTAATAGCAGTAGTTGTGGTGTTCGAGATGATAGTTTTAGTACTAGTAGAAGTAGTATTAATAGCAGTAGTTGTGGTGCTCGAGATGATAGCGTTAGTAGTATGATTAGTAGTAATGCCAGTAGTTGTGGTGCTCAAGACGATAGCGTTAGTACTAGTAGTAGTAGTAATAGTAGTAGTAGCAGTAGTTGTGGGGCTTGAGATGATAGCGTTAGTACTAGTAGTAGTAGTAGCAATAGCAGTAGTTGTTGTGCTCGAGATGATGGCGTTAGTAGTATTAGTAGAAGTAATCGCAGTAGTTGTGGTGCTCGAGATGATAGCGTTAGTAGTAGCAGTAGTAGTAGTAATAGCAGTAGTTGTGGTGCTCGAGATGATAGCGTTAGTAGTATTAGTAGTAATAGCAGTAGTTGTGGTGCTCGAGATGATAGCGTCAGTAGTATTAGTAGTAATAGCAGTAGTTGTAATGCCCGAGATGGTAGCGTTAGTAGTAGTAGTACTGCTGCTGTTATTTTTGTACTTGGTGGTGGTGGTTGTTAGTTGGCAAGTTAGTTGCTTCTTTGAAATATGAGTAATACAACTATCACAAAGAGTATGAGCAACATTAACTAAATTGTTCACTAACTAGTTGTGGTGGTTGTGATCGTAGTAAGCAGGAGAAATAGTAATGGCAGATGTAGCGACAGTAATGATTGGGTGTTGATAGCGTAATTAGCAGCTGCAGCAGGAATAGTAGTAGCAGTAGTAGTAGTAGACATAATAATAGTGTTCACCATTGTGGTGGCTCTAGTATTAAAATTAATAGTGAAAAGATACGGATATCTACAACAACATCTTCAAGAACTATGTACGTGTCTGACTGTCAGTTATGTCTAAATACACAATGACTTCTCTTTTTCCTGGAATATTAGTGTTATTCTTCAAAGCAGTGCTTTCTAGATATACAATGCCCTTTCTCTCCTTTTACTCCTCATCGTATTATTTTCCTTGAGCCGTATTTCATGTCAGTCTTGTCTGGTAGGTAAATTTTGTAAAAGATACGTCTTTAGCTTCTCGTTATCAAACATTATCCCGATTTTAACCTCGAATGCACAATGTAACTCTGGAACTACTTTTACCCTCCCCTGGCACATTTTTGTTTCTATTAGCACTCACCTCCGATAGATAAATCACCGTAACAATTTGCTTTGTAAACAATCGTGCATACAACCACCGCTCCAGCCAATGTGAGCCTACTTTTATATGAAAAAGAATAGGTAACTTGTTCACATAGGACAACCATACATTTTTTTGCTAATCAAGAGACCTACATAGGGTTGAGTTGTAAGTGATATGTCTGAGATAAGATGTCAGATAATGGAAAGACGTATGAGACGAAATAATCTCTCCTGGCATAAGTGTTATACGAGTCTACTTCTCTGATACTTGATAGAAAAAGAAGCAATGTGATGTCAGAATGCCATAACTATAAACAGATCTCTCTATTTCGATCAGAGCTGGGAAATCATACAGATCGATCCACGATAAAGGCTTACATTCTGCACAATTGTAATGACAGCAAGGGTAAATATATTAAACTAGATGGCAAGGCAAGAAACGAATAAAGCCTTCAGTTTCCGTTTATTTCAAACATCACATGTCCCACTGGCGGTGACACGAACTCGTTTGAGTTTGTAAACATAAGCGCATGGAAAGCTGGAAGAGGGGAGGGGGGCATGACGGAGAGAAGAGACAAGTTGCAATTGATGTTCTATTATATTAGCAGTGACTCCAATACTGAAACACATTTTCATGTCTTCCTGTAACTTAAGTAACGTGCTTTTCCTTCCTGAATAATGCTGTCTCAAATACATAATGCTTACTTTGTACTAGTATAGCCGTGTGTCTGAGAGGTCAATTGTTTGCTTCAAACCTGGCCTCTCTGTCGTAAATCTTTACTCGACTTCAAATCTTACTCAAAATATTCGGACCAGTCAAAGGCTGCATATGTCAATTTTTAGCAATATTTCCAAATCTTAAGTAACATTTTGTTACTCAAAATGTTGAATAAAGTTTTATGACGGAGGGGCCTGGACCTACCGACTCACAGTTTAATCAACAGTTCGAGAAACAAATGTTACTCCAAACTTGAAAGCCTTACTCGAAATTAACAAATGTAGCGTTCTTATTGGTGGACTATTTTCGAGTAAGGTTTGGAGTCGAGTTAAGCTTTATGATGGAGTCCAGACAAATTAAATTGACCAATGAGAGAGCTCGTAACGTGATCTCTTAGATATTCATTATTGCGACTTCAATGATAGCCCCGTGCCTTGACTCGAAATAAAAACGTGTGTGAAAGGTTTAAATTAGAAACTTACATGCAATATGTGTCGTTGTCTACGGAGGCCGCTCTGGTTATTCTCGACTCTCTTCCTAGGTAAATGTAGCGAGCAATCTGATTGGATCAGTTTCTTTCAGCTACATCCAATCAGATAGCAAAGCGGCAGATACTGTTTCTGAAAGCTATATATACCAAAGGTGGATGTAGAACGAAGCGGATCGACAACCCTTGGCTAGCGAGGATGAAAAATGGCAAAGTCAGATCAACGTCAAACTCAGGCAAAAGTTCGTCCTAGTTTCATGTTAAATCTCACCTTGTAGAAGACCGTACAGACAAGGAAAATTTTAATGGGAGTTTTCCGTCATATTCCTTTTCTAGATATGTCAACGTCTATCTCATGGGATGAAATAAATACGTAAGATAACCAAAATTTGGAGAACACGAGAAGCATTTGTATTGTGCTTGTAATGTAATTACATATAACGGCAATGTGAGTAGCCTAGCACATATTAGAACGGAGATCACACTTAAGTTGATTTTATAGCAATTTTATCAAAAATAAATAAATAAATATGTCGAGTCAAAACTGAAGACTATATACTATGTACTTATATCATTTATGACTTAAATTTGAGCTTTTCAGATTTTATATTACCCAGATTTCGTTTTAAATATGTAATCTCTTATTGTACAAATCGTATTAGCAGAGAGAATGTGTCATTGTGTACTTCTGTTTAGATAACAATAAAAAAAGGCATGCAACTTTGCTTCACCAGTACCAACCTAATGCGTCACATTAGTTACAAATATACAAATCCAGTGAATTTTTATGAAAATGTAAAAAAGTAAAACTTTTAGAACTAAAATACCTTAACAACTGCTAGGGAAAGAAACTAGACATTGCAAAGAATGAAAGTTGTGTCTGCAAAACAGACCTGAGGAGTTCAGCCAAGAAATTGTTTCACTTTAGTATCACCAGGTGTGGAGTCTGGAATCCATTTTAGTGCCAGAGGAAGCATTTAGTTCACTTTGTCAGTGACAAACTACATATCCTCTTTGTTTCTAGTATAACATAAACTTCATTTAAGACTATACAATTCGGTTACAAATTCCAACATCTATCTCATGATACCTTAGGTCATTCATGTATCCTTTTCATATAAATATCAGATGTGATCTGCTTGTCTCCCTTGACCATGTTTTTTTTCAATCTGAAATTTTTTCTATTGACATATCCCAATTACTGTAACGGTATCCTTTGCTTTACTTTGTATCATGTAAATAAGTAAAAGTGGTTGAAAAAACGTAGCTGTGATAAGATGAATTTAGAAGTATGTAGTCAGGAGTAACGTAAACTAAAAATTAGCGACATGTATTTAATACTTTACTTTGTCCTGCCCTACTTTCCGGTGTCAGGACAGACAATATCTATTTTCCAAAACTGAAGAGTAGGTATACAGTCAAAGACTTGCGACGATGTAATCAGTATCTCAGTGTACCATGTACAGTCGTTTTCCTCGACTATGTAATCAGTATCTCAGTGTACCATGTACAGTCGTTTTTCTCGACGATGTAATCAGTATCTCAGTGTACCATGTACAGTCGTTTTCCTCGCGCTGTGAGACATCTCATTTTTGTTTGCCATTTGTTTCGTATCAAAGCTTTGCATTATCCTCGCGCTGTGGGACGTCTCATTTTCGTATGCCATTTGTTTCGTATCAAAACCTTTTTGCCGTGTTCGGGTCAGACAAATGGAGAATGGAAATTAGACTACCAAGATGCATCTAAAAGGACTATTTTCTGAAATGAATGTCATCTATTGAGATTCCAAAGTCTATTTGCAACAATAAAAAATGTCATCAAAGCTTCTTTTTTTGGGTCAATATATTTATATATGGCTATTACCCTGACAGAGACCTCTTGGAAGATCTCGATATCATTCGATCAATTCGACCAATGAAACAATCGTTCGGAATTTGTAATATATTTCAACAACTTGTGTTGAGCGTCAATAACAATGGTTTGAATTTCAAGCGATCTCTGAGTGTTACGATACTATTTCACTACTGGCTGTCAACATGCTTTCATACGACGTACCGGGTTTTTAATGTTTTCTACTGAACACACACTGTGCATTGTTTTCCCTCATACTTAATATAGTAATTTATCTGTATCTTGCTATAAAGTTGTAATCATTAAAAACAATGAAGGTAATTGATTCTGGAGTAGAAAAGAAATTGATGTACCGTCGATACTCGCGTATAATGTGAAACTAACAGCAAACTGCAGTGACCCCGATCTGCCGTCGCATAATGCGTCGGCAGATCTGGGTCTATGCAGTTGTAAGGATTAATCAGTAGAACAAACAACATAGACCCTGATCTGCCGGCGCATTATGCGGATGCAGATCAGGGTGTATGTTGTTTGCATTTGGACCCGACTTATACGCGAGTACAGACGGTAAGTGATCGTCGCCATATGAGCGACTGCTGTGTTCTTTGGACATGTGTAGTCACGCAATAGAGTCAGGACTTCTGTAGCAGTCACCTTTATATAGCAGCCACCTGTATAAAAGGTCAGGTACGATAATCCCTATCTGAACATTACTAAGTGCACATTTACCTTTATATAAAGGTCAGATACAGTAAATCCTATTTGAAAGTAATTTAGTACACATTTAAGTTTCTGCCAGTGCCATGGATGACCTTGACATTCAGATTTGACTGTACGTTCTTCTACTGTAAGAACTTGATTCTGCACGAGGAAGAAGAAGACGAAGATTGATTTTAAATTGTTCTTTGACCTAAAATGAAATATCTTCATTCATATCCCCACCCCAACTCCCACCCCCACCACCACTAATAAATAAATAAATAAATAAATAAATAAATAAATAAATAAATAAATAAATAAATAAATAAACTAAAAGTAAAAGTAAAATAAAACAAAATCATTGAATTGTAAATCCAGTTGTACATCCTCATAATAGCGTAGAATGACTACTGGCAGTGAAGGAATTTATGAAGAAAAATATCTTTATCTGCCTTGAATCAAATGAAAATGTTATCTTGAACTATTCTGTTGCTTGCTGATGAGCCAAGAAAACTGAGACCACAGTTCTGTAAGACTATTAGGTTAACAAGAAAAGCAGTTACAGGTGAGGCAAAGTTACAGGTAAGGCAAAGTTACAGGTAAGGCAAAAGTTACAGGTAAGGCAAAAGTTAAGTTCTGTGTACATACCAATATAGTTAAAATCAAGATCTTTTTATATAAATAAGTAGATCTGATACGCACCATTACGACATGATGTTCTATTGACCTTTTGATTCACCAATCAGACTACAACTTTCATATTTCTGAAAGTGAAACAGGTCATTCGGAACATCTCACTACCAGCGATAACTCGCCGTAACACGAAATGCAGCTCTTTGTCTATTACGAAACTTAAACTAAGTGGACCAGGAACACCAAAAGTCACCAGAATATGAACTTTTATTATATATTTCATAATGAGATATTGAAATATGTCAGTGGGAGAAAAATGAACTACTTTCTTTATCCATTTAGAAGTATATCTGCCTTTATGCATCTTATTCAGAGCTGTGTTTCCATATTTAGGCCTATTTAATTTTTCTTCTTCTTTTCCTTCTCTCTCTCTCTCTCTCTCTCTCCATCAGGAGGAACAGTTTTTAAAATGTGTCAAGACTGTTGACCCACTAGTATACATTTAAGTAATCATTGAGAAAGCGGAATCAAAGAATGTCTAAAAATGAACCCCAAACAACAAAATGTAGGCTTCAAGTATTAACTTTTTATAATTAATTTTCCAGATGAATCATGCAAATTGTCAGTGACTGAACTTACATGACCTGTTGCTACGCGATATTTTGTGTCACCCGTACAGTCTCGTATACCTGTTACACTCAAGTCTCAACGACAAACGGTATACATTTTTAAGAAAAACTCTTGATTAAATATAGTAATCAAATTGTTTAGGTAGCGAATTTAACTCTAATCACAATCATAATCATGTCTAAAAATGATGGAGAAATCAGGCATTGATGAATGTTGATTGCAACCCGAAATTAAGTGGGTTCGGCATCTGTTACCGAAATAGACTGCATGCTTGCCAGCACAAAAACATTCACATTTGAATGCAGAAATAAACAGAAACAGAAACCAAAATCCTTACCAGGAAACTCACAATCATCAAAATCTGTTGTTTAATAATGTTAATCTCTGAAGTCTGTCAGACCGTTGTCATGTTTGTAAGTAAACACACCCCGGCAATGTTCACTGTATCAATTCGCGCAAGAAACGTGTAAACGAAAATAACACTCTCTTCATTTTCGTATGAAAACAGTCATTAATTTGACAAAATACACAATTTTAAGCATTATATGTACAATCTAAATTTGTAAAAAGTCGCTGTCCTAAAATTATTGCAAAAATTTCGGAACTTCTTTTTATCGATGTATTAACGCAGCCGTTAATCACATTTACACAGAATGGAGAAACAAATCCATGCAAATCGAATGTTTTTCCATTAAAATATATATAATAAAGGGAAAATTTACGTTTTTTTTAAAAGTAGATATAATGAAATATTTCACTCGTGAAGTGGAAACATTTTGTATTGACACTCGTGACAATACAATGTTTCCACTTCACTCGTGAAATATTTCCTTATATCTACTCAAAAAAACGTAGATATCCTCTATATGTTTGTATCTGTCAGATCTCCGTTATGTGAGTGTTCTCGAGTTTAAGGTATTCATTCATATTTAACTGTCTGGAGTTCGTGAGATACACGTGGTTTAACATGGCATAGGTGCTAAGTCGTGTAATGCCCTAGTTGCCTTTAGATTATGTAATAGGTGGAGTATTCGTGCATTAAGAAAATATCGCAAAAGAGTTTGAGCAATATGGTATAGGTACGGCTTTGTATAAATACTATAGTGATAAGTGGAAGGGAATTTAATTTATTTGTTTATTTCCGCAGAGAATTTCCCAGATTTTTTTTACGGAACAAGTGCGGTTGCCAGTCAGGTTAGTGGGCTATTACCTCAAGTTCTACAGTTAACAGGGTACTTGGTCTAAGAATTTGAATAGTAGACCCCCTAACTTCACAATGAACTTTTCCGAAATTAAGATAAAATATTCTGCAGCGAATTGGGTTAATGTTTATCCTGCCGTGCCTAAAATATAGGCCAGACTGCTACGGAATCAAATGAAGAGGTTATCGTGAACGATTTTGTAATTTCTTAATGACTCAGGAAAATGGATACCTCAATTTCTGTACGATTATTAAGATAACAAGAGAGCAGTAGAGTACAGGTAAGATGAAAGTCAGTCTCTGCTTACATACATTGAAATTTAACTTTCCTCAAGTACGTATGATGCACGTGGTTTAACTTGAGCAGTTCCAGGTACTAAGTCATGTACTGCCCCAGTGACCTTTAGGTTCTGTAAGAAGTGGAGCTAATATTCTTTCTTCAAGAAAAAATCACAGCAGAGTTTTAACAGTTTGATATAGGAACGGTACAGTATGTATACTATAAAATGATAAACCGTGGAGTTCTAGTATTTTATTTCTTTCTTTCTGCAGAATCTTTCAAAATATTTTTCTTGCTCTACATATGGATGCCAGTAAAGTTATCGGATTATGGACATAAGTTCTACAGATCAAGAAGTAATTCGGACAGTAGACCCACTAACATCACTTTGAACTTTTTCTGATATTATCATCAAATATTCTGTAGTAAATAGGGCTAGTGTTTACCCTGCCAAGAAATATCGGTCAGACTGCAACAGAATCAAATAAAGAGGTCATTGTGAATGATTCCATCGTAATTTGTTTATAAAACAGAATAAAGAAGAATCCTTTTTATGTAAGATTAGTAATTTAACAAGAGAGCATTCGAGTGCAGGTGAGGTAAAACTCTGCTTGTGCGTGCAAGATATTGAAATTAAACTTTCCAAAGAACATTTATTGCACGTGATTAAAATTGGAGATGTGCACTGTAGGAAGTCGTGCCAAGGGACTTTTAACTTTTGATTTTCATAGAAAATCTAGTATTGTATAGTAAAGAATCAGTCTTGATCATTCAGTTGACCATACGAAAGACTAGCGGTCAAACGTATCATAACATTCTGACGCTGGTTATGTCAAGACACCGTTGCCTCTTTCATAAAAACATTGTTCCATGCGAAGCCTGTTAATGCCCGCGGAAGTTGAATGATCTATGAAGCAGTACCGTTATCAATGAATCAGTACCGTTATCTATGAATCAGTACCGTTATCTATGAATCAATACCGTTATCTATGAATCAGTACCGTTATCTATGAATCAGCACCGTTATCTCTGTTTGTTTTTTCTCAGACGATTCTTCTTTTTACAGCTTAATTCGAAATATAATTCTTTTTCATATCCAATTTTTACATGGTTATGAGTCGATAACACATTTTCTGGCGAATAAGGATTTTGTAAAGAAAACAATATTAGTCTGTCTTGAATCAACTCAGTAGAAACCACCCTGCATTTCTTCATGTTCTGTCCGAAGTATAGTCAGCAACGAACCGAGTTGATGAGAAAATTACTCTCAGTGCCATATCCAGCTGTTAGCTTAGATTTACTACTTTAAGGAATGGGCGATACAAATTAAAAATATACAATTCTACAGCATGTATGCAAATATATAACTGATGCCGGACGATTTCAATAACTTATTCAAATCGCCAAAGTAGTTATTGTGCCCTTTCTCTCTCTCTCTCTCTCTCTCTCTCTCTCTCTCTCTCTCTCTCTCTCTCTCTCTCTCTCTCTCTCTCTCTCCAATCATTTTTAATTATTAGTTTTTGCTACACTGTTGTCACGTTGAAATATGTTGGAATACTTGTATCATGTAGGGAGAGGGCTAATTAAATTGTTAGAACTTGAGCCCAATCCCACTGTATCATATTGCGACAATGAAAAAAATGTGTTTCAACTAGATCAATAGGTTATCGTAAACAATTCTGTAATTTTTTTGATGAGCCACAAAATGGAGACCCCCAATTTCTGTAAAATTAGTAAGATAACAAGACAGCAGTTCAATACAGGCGAAAAGAAACTCGGCTTCTGTGTGCAGGTATTGAAATGAAACTTTTTAAAGTTCGTAGCACACATGTGATTAAAATTTGAAAAGCGCTCGTTACACTGTTGTGTTTTGCGGTTGTTACCTTTCAATTTTCGTGTAAATTCAATTGTCGTTTAGTAAAAGGGTCGTTCTTGATTATATAGTCAAACACACAAAAGATTATCCGTGAAACTGCTATCCAAGCACTCCATTTCAAATGAAACTTCTTATGTCAAGATATTATTGTTTCTTTGAAAGAATTTCGAGCCAGTCTATACTCACAGAAGTTGATTGATCTTAGTATTTATTTTAAGACGTCATCAATGGCATAGGTGATCATGGTCCTTTTTCTTCGGAAAACAAGTCGTTCTTTTCTTTCCAACCTAAACCGAAATATCACTCCTCCTTTGTATACCCAATTTGCACATGCTTAGGTGATGATAAAATGTCCCTGTCAGAGAAGGGACTTTACTATGAAACGGATCTTTGTCTGCCTTGAACCAAAGGATAAAGTTATCGTCAAAAATTCTGAAATTTATTGATGAACGAAGAAAATGTGATCCCAAATTATGTAAGATTAGTAAGTAAGCAAAATATCAAACGAGTGCAGGTGACGTGAAAGTCGGTTATTTTGTATACAAATATTGAAATGAAACTTCCGAGGTACGTGACATGCGCGTGATTGAGCTTGGGCAGCGCTCGGTACTGAGTCGTTTAATGGAGATGAAGCTTTTAGATTTTTTAATAAGTTAGGTTTCTTTTCTGTTCTTGGTAATGTAATAAAGCTTTTTACGGTAAAAATATAGTTGCCCGACAGGTTTATTGTGGGCAATACAGTGGCTACCTCAAATCACGCGGTTCTTCTTAAATATGCTTAAGAACTTGGTTGGTATGATCTATGTTATATTGCAAAAGTGTTAGTATATATCATATAGTTAAAAGTACAAAAATTTTTCGATAAAAATGATATCCCAACAATCCATTTTACTGAACCTGGCGACGTCAAGATAAAATTGCTTCTTTTAAGCGTTTAAAACCACGTGAAGCCCGTCTGTGCTCGCAAAATTGGAAATATCTTAGTATTAACTCCAAGTCATTGCCAATGTGATCACCGTTCTTTTCTTTAAACTATTTCTCTTTCGCCCGCAAAAATGGAAATATGTCTTCTTTGCACATGCTTATGGGGCGATGAAATTCAATCTGATTAAAATCGCGATCTCCGACATTACGGAGATCTGACAGGCACCGATAAAGTTCATGTTTTGGTGATCTTTTGAAATACTAGGTTCACTTATTTTTAGTAGCCTATCAGATAAAACCTTGCATTTCATGTCAGAGAGTGTTGTCTTTATTCACTTTTAACATTATGAACACTGTAATGTCATTGGTGAATAGAACATGACCCCATATATGTACCCGTCATATCTACTTATTGATAAGTAGATCTTAATGAAGAAAACGATCTTAGTCTGCCATGAATAAAAAAACAGGAAAAAAAAAAAAAAAAAAAAAAAAAAAATACAAGATGATTATCATGAAGGATTCTGTAATTTCTTGATGACCCAAGAATATGGAGACCTCAGTTTCTGAAGAATTATTAAGTTAATGTGAAAACGATTGAGTACAGATGAAGTAAAAATAGGTTTGTTTGTACAGACATTTAAAACTTTCTGCTGTATTTGTGGATGTAATTGAGCTTTGTCAATTTTCGGTACTTAGTTGTATAATGTCACTATTGCCTTTAGATTCTCTAAGAAGTGGAGCTAATATTCTTTTGTAGAGAAAATATAATAATAGAATTTTGACATTCTGATACGGGTACATCTCTATATAATGAAGAACGTGCTGAGTATTTTATTTGTTTATTAATTTCTTCAGAAATTTGAAAAGCTTCTATATGGAACAAATGTGGTTGCCAGTAAGGTGTAGTGGGATACAGACTTCGGTTCAACGGGTTTAGGTGTTGTGACTCGTTCAAATTATTGGCCAGTAGCCAGTAGATCCCCCACCCCACCATCAGACACACACACACACACACACCATCACATTGAATTTCTAATGTGAAATTGTGCATTAAAAGCATGTCCTTTGGTCGACCCTATCAAAGAATATCGGTCAGACTGATACCGAACATTTATTGCTACTAGAACTGGCGAGACATTTTGATATTATTGTATACCTCTGTAAGTCGGCTTTATAGTTTTCTGTCACTATTCTTGTTGGCTGCATTAATTCAGAGTTAATCAAAGTATAAATATTATCGACCACCAGGGAGGGGAGATAGGGCACGGTTGGGAGGGGTAGATATGACAAGCCTCATTATTTTACCATTCCATGCCTCCTATAAAATTTATTTTCAAATAAAACATAATATTCCCGCCGTGCAGGCGAAAAGCATGTCTTCTGATAAGTAAATGATGAATCAAGCGTATTGAATGGAAATCTTGGCACAAGATAATAATTCAAGAATCAGTATCTCGTCAAATTAGCTGGGGAAGCAAAACAGCTAAAGAAGTTCCTGGGAAACAAGCAGGATCGATGCGGATAATGAGAGATGAAGGCCGCCTTCTAACAGACAAATTACTAATTTGCAGTATGGATACAATTATGGATGGAATGTATGCGATATGTGCTGAGGATCTCCAAAAGCTGCCCCAATTAACTTCGTCTTACCTATCGCACGGATCCAGAGACCATGTAAATCGTTGCCATGGTAGCGCTTGCGTCACTGTAGTACACAAAACGCTTCCTGGTGCATTGCTCGTATAAATACAGTGTTTTTCTGATTGATATATAATGTGGCAAATTTTGCAAGCATGCGAAGTAAATTATCAGCAGATTTGCAATTTTGGCCCCACAAATCAAGTCTAAGACCTCAGGGAGCAAGGTACGTGAGGTACACTTCCTATTGATAAATGTCATAACTAAATTAGTGTCTTTCCCCTACTAGTATGTCGTTTATCATAGACAAATGTGATGGAATTATAGCCTTTTACAAGAGTTGGCCAGTTATAAGCAGATTTGTCAAGTCAGTAAGTCATTCAAAAGCCATAGACTCGCAGCTTCTTCAAGCCAAATATCTATCATATAAACCAAAACAATTTGAGAGTTGTCGAAGTAGCTCTCAAGAAGTGCAGTGTTGAGAGCGTATGTCTGTAAAAAACAGCCACCAAGAGAGTTGTAGACGATGCAAATAATAATAATAATAATAATAATAATAATAATAATAATAATAATAATAATAATAATAATAATAATAATGTCTTTGTGTTCTAAAGAAAAACATTTTCGATTATCTTTCATCTGATATTAAGTATATGTAAAGTGTATACAAATTAAAATTGCGACCGAAAGGGTGCTGGTTCGAACCTTACCATCGGATCAGCCAGGTTCAGCTACCGTGGTGTTTTCTTGGGCAAGGCACATTACCCCAGTTTCGTTGGCACTAAATAACCTACTTTTGCTGCTGTGAAGTAAAACACTAAACCAAACCAAATCGTGTGTACAACAAATTCTAAACTAACAAAGAAACTGTGAAAACGTCAGTTACGTTGGGAATTAGGAACATACGTTGTGAACTCTTTAATAGTGAAGTTTATTTTCAAAAAGTTTTGTGGTCTACATGATTTTCATGATGAAGTAGAATGTAACTGTGTACAATTTCAATGCCAGATACTTTTGGTCATTGGGTGGTGCTGTATATTTTTTGTGAAGAAAATGAATAATGAACCCCTGCAGCTGCTTAAAGATTTATACAATATAAATAGAATGTATGATGACCGAAACATTCCACTTCTCTTTTCCACCTTTGAGCACTGTTCTAAATTGGTTCTATCTTCGGTAAAACAAGAAATGAAATAATTAAAAACACAAAGATTACTGCATGTGTATGCTTCCCTCTCCAATCGAGGTGCGATGTTGTAAGTGTAGAGTTAACTTTTTGCTAAGTGTTTAAATGAACTATGTCTGTCTGTCTGTCTGTCCGTCCGTCTGTATGTCCGTCCGTCTATCTGTCTGTCTGTCTGTCTGTCTGTCTGTATGTATGTATGTATGTATGTATGTATGTATGTATGTATGTATGTATGTATGTATGGATATGCTTGTTTATCTCTTTATTTATTTGACGTGCAAAAAGACTGCAGACACATTCTCTTCCAGTGAATAATTTTGTTTGGAGGAAAAATTGTCAAAAAAAAAAAAAAAAAAAAACCTCATCAAGTCATAGGTTCCAATCACGAAGAAACCAAACGGTATTAAACACACAATCTGTCTAACTTCTGGTGTTTATTTTCGTAACTCTTCGCTATTTTCGGCTAAATCCATCTGTCAAGCGGGTTTATCTGTTATATACGTTTTAAAGACGCCTTAATTTGCAATATCCTTCTTTATGTTTCGTGAAATTCAACTAGTCCTTTTTTTTTTCTTCATATTATAACTGAGTAAATAAATGTTGCAGGCCAACTACCTGTAGTTAAACTTTCCAACAAAGTGTTGACATAGTGATCCATGCAAAAGTGTTGACATAGTGATCCATGCAAAAGTGTTGACATAGTGATCTATGCAAAAGTGTTGACATAGTGATCCATGCAAAAGTGTTGACATAGTGATCCATGCAAAAAGTGTTGACATAGTGATCCATGCAAAAAGTGTTGACATAGTGATCCATGCAAATAGTGTTGACATAGAGATCCATGCAAATAGTGTTGACATAGAGATCCATGCAAAAAGTGTTGACATAGAGATCCATGCAAATAGTGTTGACATAGAGATCCATGCAAAAAGTGTTGACATAGTGATCCATGCAAAAAGTGTTGACATAGTGATCCATGCAAAAAGTGTTGACATAGTGATCCATGCAAAAAGTGTTGACATAGTGATCCATGCAAAAAGTGTTGACATAGTGATCCATGCAAAAAGTGTTGACATAGTGATCCATGCAAAAAGTGCCGACATAGTGATCCATGCAAAAAGTGTTGACATAGTGATCCATGCAAAAAGTGTTGACATAGTGATCCATGCAAAAAGTGTTGACATAGTGATCCATGCAAAAAGTGCTGACATAGTGATCCATGCAAAAGTGTTGACATAGTGATCCATGCAAAAGTGTTGACATAGTGATCCATGCAAAAGTGTTGACATAGTGATCCATGCAAAAGTGTTGACATAGTGATCCATGCAAAAGTGTTGACATAGTGATCCATGCAAAAGTGTTGACATAGTGATCCATGCAAAAGTGTTGACATAGTGATCCATGCAAAAAGTGTTGACATAGTGATCCATGCAAAAAGTGCTGACATAGTGATCCATGCAAAAAGTGCTGACATAGTGATCCATGCAAAAAGTGCTGACATAGTGATCCATGCAAAAAGTGCTGACATAGTGATCCATGCAAAAAGTGCCGACATAGTGATTCATGCAAAAAGTGCTGACATAGTGATCCATGCAAAAAGTGCTGACATAGTGATCCATGCAAAAAGTGCCGACATAGTGATCCATGCAAAAAGTGCTGACATAGTGATCCATGCAAAAAGTGCTGACATAGTGATCCATGCAAAAAGTGCCGACATAGTGATCCATGCAAAAAGTGCTGACATAGTGATCCATGCAAAAAGTGCTGACATAGTGATCCATGCAAAAAGTGCTGACATAGTGATCCATGCAAAAAGTGCCGACATAGTGATCCATGCAAAAAGTGCTGACATAGTGATCCATGCAAAAAGTGCCGACATAGTGATCCATGCAAAAAGTGCTGACATAGTGATCCATGCAAAAAGTGCTGACATAGTGATCCATGCAAAAAGTGTTGACATAGTGATCCATGCAAAAAGTGCTGACATAGGGATCCATGCAAAAAGTGCCGACATAGTGATCCATGCAAAAAGTGCTGACATAGTGATCCATGCAAAAGTGCTGACATAGTTATCCATGCAAAAAGTGCTGACATAGTGATCCATGCAAAAAGTGCTGACATAGTGATCCATGCAAAAAGTGCTGACATAGGGATCCATGCAAAAAGTGCCGACATAGTGATCCATGCAAAAAGTGCTGACATAGTGATCCATGCAAAAGTGCTGACATAGTTATCCATGCAAAAAGTGCTGACATAGTGATCCATGCAAAAGTGCTGACATAGTGATCAATGCAAAAAGTGTTGACATAGTGATCCATGCAAAAAGTGTTGACATAGTGATCCATGCAAAAGTGCTGACATAGTTATCCATGCAAAAAGTGCTGACATAGTGATCCATGCAAAAGTGCTGACATAGTGATCAATGCAAAAGTGCTGACATAGTGATCCATGCAAAAGTGCTGACATAGTGATCCATGCAAAAGTGCTGACATAGTGATCCATGCAAAAAGTGCTGACATAGTGATCCATGCAAAAGTGCTGACATAGTGATCAATGCAAAAAGTGCTGACATAGTGATCCATGCAAAAAGTGCTGACATAGTGATCCATGCAAAAGTGCTGACATAGTTATCCATGCAAAAAGTGCTGACATAGTGATCCATGCAAAAGTGCTGACATAGTGATCCATGCAAAAAGTGCTGACAGAGTAATTCATGCAAAAAGTGCCGACATAGTGATCAATGCAAAAAGTGCCGACATAGTGATCCATGCAAAAAGTGCTGACATAGTGATCAATGCAAAAAGTGCCGACATAGTGATCAATGCAAAAAGTGCCGACATAGTGATCAATGCAAAAAGTGCCGACATAGTGATCCATGCAAAAAGTGCTGACAGAGTAATTCATGCAAAAAGTGCCGACATAGTGATCAATGCAAAAAGTGCCGACATAGTGATCCATGCAAAAAGTGCCGACATAGTGATCAATGCAAAAAGTGCCGACATAGTGATCCATGCAAAAAGTGCTGACATATTGATCCATGCAAAAAGTGCTGACATAGTGATCCGTGCAAAAAGTGCTGACATAGGGAGTCATGGATGACACCATGAAGTCCGCACATATTAATGACGTTTTACACTGAATGTGATGAGGTTCGCATGCTAGTGCAGTTTCATGTCCGACACAAGATCCATCTGTTCGTTTCTTTTAGAGCGGCCAACAGGAGCGCTTACAGCTGGTACAGTGAAAGTATTTTTTCATTGTATTTATTGATGATATGATTAGACTTACTTAATCTTGATGATACAACTTATTCGTGCGAAGCTTAAAGACGTCCGCCCTGATACCAAAACGCTGATTTCATGGAAACCTTGGTTGAACGTTTGAAAAACAGAAAATGAAGTGTTGAGAAAATATTTAGCACACCTTTTTTGTGAGCTTTAAGACCAAATATTCCTGAAAATTTGACAGAAAATGATTTATTTTGATGTTACTACCCCACCCCACTCTATATAATTTTTTCCCCTGTCCAACGGTTACTGTAGGAAATTCTCTCAGAAAGAAAGAAGAAAAGGGTTGCAAAATTGTATTACATATGTTGCTTGCAATTATTTAGAAAACCAACTGAAAAACAACGATTATGCAAATATTAGCAAAGAAAACGTTTGGAACAATTTAATTTACTATTTGGCTACTTCAAATATATATCTACTAAATCTGGATGATATAGCTTATTCGTGCGAATCTTATAGACGCCTGCCCTGATACCAAAACGCTGATTCCATGGCCCTTATAGTATACTGTGATATCTGAATCAATCTTCTCTAAATTAATGCCCCTCTTCTTCTTACGACAGACGTAAGTAAACCTTTTGCAGGAAGTTGTTATGAAGAATTTTATGTTAATTGTTGAAAGATGTTAAAGTGATTATAAAAAAATTATTGGTGTGGAGCATAAGACTCATAACACCATGTTTGTGGTTTGTAACCCTGCTTTAAGGTGCTTTGCATCGTGGCTTTAAGGTGCTTTGCATCGTGGCTTTAAGGTGCTTTGTATAGTGGCTTTAAGGTGCTTTGTATAGTGGCTTTAGCTAGCTTTTCTTGGGCAATGAGAATACAGTGTCTTGCCTAATATGGTATACAAAAGGGTAAAAACTACCGGTACCGTTACAACGGTATCCAATTATCATTGCATTTGTTGATGCAACGGTAATTTGTGCCGTTGCAACGATACAATTTAGCGTTGCAACAGGATTTTTAACACATGTCATTACAACGATATTTATACACCGTTGCAGCAGTGATTTTGGCACAGTACTTTTGGCTAGTGCAACAATATTCATATACTGTTGGGACAATATATTTGGCTAGTGCAACAATATTCATATACCGTTGGGACAGTATATTTGGCTAGTGCAACAATATTCATATACTGTTGGGACAGTATATTTGGCTGTGTATATGAACACTATTGCAACAGCAAAATAAACTGTTGAAAATACCGTTGCAACAACAAAAAATACTGTTGCATCAGTATATGAATACTGTTACAATAGAAAAAAATACTCTTGTATCAATATATGAATACTGTCACAATAGCAAAAAATACTGTTGTATCAATATATGAATACTGTTACAATAGAAAAAAATACCGTTGCAACAGTATATGAATACTGTTACAATAGCAAAAAATACTGTTGTATCAATATATGAATACTGTCACAATAGAAAAAAATACTGTTGCATCAGTATATGAATACTGTTACAATAGCAAAAAATACTGTTGTATCAATATATGAATACTGTTACAATAGAAAAAATACTGTTGTATCAATATATGAATACTGTTACAATAGCAAAAAATACTGTTGCATCAATATATGAATACTGGGACAATAGCAAAAAATACTGTTGTATCAATATATGAATACTGTTACAATAGCAAAAAAATACTGTTGTATCAATATATGAATACTGTTACAATAGCAAAAAATACTGTTGTATCAATATATGAATACTGTTACAATAGCAAAAAATACTGCTGTATCAATATATGAATACTGTTACAATAGCAAAAAATACTGTTGTATCAATATATGAATACTGTTACAATAGCAAAAAATACTGTTGTATCAATATATGAATAATGTTACAATAGCAAAAAATACTGCTGTATCAATATATGAATACTGTTACAATAGCAAAAAATACTGTTGTATTAATATATGAATACTGTTACAATAGAAAAAAATACTGTTGCATCAGTATATAAATAATGTTACAATAGCAAAAAATACTGTTGTATCAATATATGAATACTGGGACAATAGCAAAAATACCGTTGTATCAATATTTGAATACTGGGACAATAGCAAAAAATACTGTTGTATCAATATATGAATACTGTTACAATAGAAAAAAATACTGTTGCATCAATATTTGAATACTGTTACAATAGAAAAAAATACTGTTGTATCAATATATGAATACTGTTACAATAGAAAAAAATACTGTTGCATCAGTATATGAATACTGGGACAATAGCAAAAATACTGTTACATCAATATTTGAATACTGTTACAATAGAAAAAAATACCGTTGCAACAGTATATGAATTCTGTTACAATAGCAAAAAATACTGTTGCAACGGTATATAAATACTGTTACAATAGCAAAAAATACTGTTGCAACGGTATATGAATACTGTTACAATAGCAAAAAATACTGTTGCAACGGTATATAAATACTATTATAATAGCAAAAAACTGCTGTTGATACGGTATATGGTTACTGTTACAATAGCAACAACAAAAAAATCCCCCCAAAAATACTGTTGCAGTAGCAAGTTTTATCATTGGAAAGGCAAAACAAACCGTCGCATGAACAAAATGTAATGTTGAAACAATAATTGGATACCGATGCAACGGTATTTTTGTAGTTTTTACCCTTTTCATGCACCATATGTCTAAAGACACAACAGTCGGACCCGATATATTTTATTGGTGTGCATCAGAGACGCACAACAACATTTCTGGTTTGGTTTGGCTAAGCCCGCTTTAATGTATTTTGTCTACTGGCTTTAGTTAGTTTTTGTTCACCAATGAAAGTGTCTTGGCTTGTTGGCAGCCGACACTGCCGGGTCTCGGAATCGAACCAGGTACTCCTGCGTTGGAGTCCAGCATGCTAACCACGCAATTGCCACGCCTCCATAAGGCACAGAATTAAAGTCTAGAAATAAATGTTATACAAATTAATAGGATATCTTAACATACACGATTGTGAAAACGTGATAAAAATCTGATTAGTGATATTATGATCATAAGCAGTCGAATATTTTTTCAGGGGAGGTAACTCATCACAAAATTATTACAATTTCCTCATTTTCGATGACATAACAGATAAGGAAAACTAATTAAAAAAATTAATATTCTTTAACAATACTTTAGATATTTCCTTTTTATAAAAAATAAAATACATATAAATTACCATTCAGATAAACGCATTTGTAAATGAGAAGAAATAAAAACTGTTTGTATTACTAATAAAAACTGAAATTTAGATTTTATCTATAAAAAAAAAAAAAATAACAAATTTTAGATTTCTAGAGAGGTGAACGAGAATTTTTGTAAATATATATATTCTTTATAAGAGCAACATTTTTCAAACGTGTCTAGTGACATATTAATACGATCAGTCAAATATGCTGAGATTTGAAGAAATTTAAATTTTATTTAAATCATTTCAGTTTCAATTTTCAATATGCCGAAATTATCCAAAAAATCTGTAGCACCATCTTCAACATGTTTCTACTTCAAAATTGCAACAAACCTATCATTAATTAGTATTAAAAGATATCATAAAACTTTGTAAAAGTTTGTAATCTCTTAGGTGACATCATTAAAACGTATGTACATTAACACTCTTCATTGAAGTTAACTCCTCTGCGATATTTAAATCTTAATTATGTCGAGAAGTCTTCTACCGATTTTAAATGCATTTAAACCTTTGTTCATGCCAAGATGTCCGCTTTATTTCCATTATGTATATGTCTACACTTTCGTATCGCTTTAAGTACATTAAGCACAGACATACAGCTGTAATTTCCTGAACATACATTATACAAAATACATAGTTAACACCAAAATAAGTTCTAAATCACACGATATGTATAAAATTGCCGATAGTCTTTTATATTAATAATAATGCATGATTATATCCAACAGAGGCAAACTCTTTTATCATGATGGCAAAATTTGGTACAGAAGAAACACAGGTAAGAAACACCGGCCTTCATTCATTTAGAAATAAGCATATGGCGGTATCAAAATTCCCCTGGAAAATTCTCTCCATACCTTTAGTTACAAGGAGGGACATGTATGAATCATGTAGCCCGATTGCGAGGAATTTCTAAGCTAATATTGCAAGGAATTTCTACAGCTGATATGCGATTTCTCTGTACGATATCCAGATAGTAAAACATCAATGTCATATTGTCATATTTTTGTATTCTTGGAAATCACCGCACGCTCTTATAATGAATATATGGACTCATATGCGGGTTGTAAGTTAGTTCCCTTGCATTCCGGTAAACATTTGAATTTTGTAAAACGTCTATAGTTAGATACATCACCACGTTTTCGATAACATATTCTATGCATAAGCTAAATCAACGAAATTGTAATTCTTATATTGATATCGCTATGACGATTTTTATTTTCTCTCACATACATTTATGATCGAGATTGTCTTTTTTGCTCTTCGTACCTTACCGAAGCATCTCCCTCACCCGTAAGCATCTATCTCCCTCACCCGTAAAGAAACGTTTTATATAAATGTTATTCACTTAACAACTCATCGTTACATAAATGATAGTATGCCACAGTTTCTCTCGCAAAATATAACATTTGCCCAGATGCGAACGGTGTCGACCAGGATCTGTCGACGCATTATGCACTGGCAGATCTATGTCGACGCTGTTCTTCATATGTTGAGATTTCAAGCGACCAGCATTAATCCTGAACTACCGTCTCATCGGGCAACAGCTGATCTAGATCTATAACTTTCGAAGTCAACAGCATGCAATATACGGTCCAGTAAATAGAGTGATCGCAACTAAACGAAATCTCGTAAAGAGGAAACCATACATTCTACGCACTGAGTTATTGCACAATCGATTATCACTCATACGATATGTAGGTACTGCCAGTAGGTGTCTTCTATCAACTGCTCTTTTTCAGCATGAATGTGCATTGAAGCATCAATACAACAATTACATATTACGCTTCGAAATGATCCACATACATGCAACTTCTTTTGGCACCTGAAAAAGGTAATCTGTACCTTTAGAAAGTAATGCAAAGCATAGCCATATCATCCTTGTATCAGTTGTGAAAGACAAGCGGAATGCAACCGTTAACGTCGGCGATAGAAAGACATTTATGTCTGATTGCGGGTGCCTCAAGATAGCATTCTACTGATGCTATATCTCTCTGAATAGTTTGCGTACTTCTTAGATGTTGATAGCTGGTAAAATTAGGTACATGAAGGTTAAAGTAAGAAGATTGAGTATGTTATTAAGTCGTCAATTGAAACAGCAATTCACCAGAGTTGTTACACAGAAAAGTCTTTTTGATTTATAGAAAATCGGAATCGGTTGGAATACGAAGAGACTGTTAATCCGCGTACATCTGTACAAATAAAGCGTGTGCGATTTTCCATTGCTTGATGGAAGCAATGTTTCACTAAATGGAGTCCCGGTTTTGGGTGCTTTTTTTCGAGACGCTGGTTCGAGTCTTTTTATATAAGGGAAATATCGGGGTTTATGAAGGCATTGCTAAAATGAAAGATTATACATTGATATATAAAAATCATAATATATTGTTTTCACAATCTACGGTCTGATATAGAATATATTTTAACTTAAAGGTGCAAAACTAGCGATTATAGGTGTATGTCGCATTTTGTAAAGAGGGCCCTCGAGTTGTAACGTCATTGCTACTCTCATATAGCTGTATATCAATTAAAAATTAATTAGTGTTACAGCACTTCTATTTATTCATTGTTTTTATATAGCGTATATATAGTGACTGTGTATAACATATCATTTGTTAATGAAGATTGTGACGAGTTCAGTCTGCTGCTGTTGGCAATGTTGACATTGTAAAGGCTAATTACACCTCCACAACGCCACAGAGCAAACTAAACTTTGTAACCCTTAAACGTGAAGACCAAAAGACTTTGTTCACAATCCCGAATCTAGCTAAGTTTCCAGAGCTATGCTAATAATACATTCATACGTTACAGATTGAGAACATTCACTTAAAGTAGTGTATATTCTCGTCCTACTAGACAACAATCCTCAACAATTTGCTTTTTTCAAATCTTTTTTTTTTTCTTCTCTTTTTCGGTATATTTCTGGCTCATACATTTAGCCCTTATCTTTAGTGATCATAGAAAGTCATCAGTTAAATCTGATGCAGAACTATACAGGTTAAATAAATGGCTTAGCTTGCTTGGTTGTATACCAGGAAGGATATCGCAAGTGCCTATCTAATGCCATGGACTGCAAAGAGGGGCTACTCCAACAATCACTAATGACCACATTCAGAGGCAAGACGGCTTTGCGCTGTTGTCCTTTTTTTTTTTAGCTGATGTTTCTTTTATTGGCGGAGTAAAAATTGTCAAATTAAAAAAAAATACAAAAAGTAATTCAAACTTTAGTATCATCGTCAAGTCCCGAAATTCATATTAGGATCTAATGTTTTAGAGAGCAAGATCTCGCTTGTGGTAGTAGTTATTATAATTATCATTCAAATCAGCTGTTTGAAGGATCTCTAGGTTTGAAAGTTGCATGATGATAGGATAATTAATTTTCTTTCCCTCGAGTTAGATTTCCAGTGCTAATACAAGATGCCTTGGAGTGCACGGGGCGTGGTTGCCAAAATCTGGCAATTAATTTTTCACTGGAAGACATGTGCTGTAAAATCTGTTTTTGTCTCGGCAATCAAAACATCGGTCGGCCATTTCCGTCACGTCGAGAAAAAACCACGGATGTAGTTGTAGGAATACACATACATTTGATGGGTTTGGTGTACATCACATATATTGCAACAGGAAAGACCTCCGATGTTCCAATAGTGACTTTGTCTCCTTCCGCCTCCATATTGTTCCGTGTGAACAAAAGTAGCACCGAATATAGTTCATAATGACGCGTGAAACATTCGATGTTTCTTTCTCGACTTGACGTAAAAGACCGAGGATGTTCCGATTGTCGTTTTAGATGATATAAATGTAAACAGAGTTATCATCTCACAACGATTTAGTTATCTCCCATTATTTCAAATATGGCAATGGCGGAATGTTTGATACACCGCACCATCACCCAGATCTATATAGTGCAGCAGTAATGTGATCACTTTGTACCTCTGCATCTACGGTTCGATCCCCGGTTCTAGAAAGTGCTGGTGCAAGTGGTTGTAAATCCATGGTCCGGATTCTCCAGTTTTTTTATGAGAATAAGTTATATAAATAAGTTGTTAAAAGAAATGCAGCTTAAATTAGAACCCATTTTGATTTACAAAAGACACGTAAAAAAAGATCGTATATTCCGGATATTCTGAATAAAAAAAATGTATATGTATTCGAAGTAGTTCAAAAAGCTAGGTGATACTGTGCTTTCTTGGGATGCGTTGTGGAGGTGATAAGTACCGTTTGAAAATATTTCCTGCATGACTGTACAAGTTCCTGTATCAGTTGCAGAAAGACATTTTGAAATTATAGCAAATGCGTTAATACAGGAGTTGTTTACTTCTGGTGCGCAACAGTGGTGCTAACACGTAGCACTCTAAACATTTGTCTTAACGCATGGCTATATTAGTCATATATCAGTTGAAGAAAGACAGAAAGGACTCAAGGAATGTGATTTTTGCGTGCTTAATAAGAAGATATTTTTTATTTTTGATAGATTCTCCAGCTATCTGCATAGTTTTAAACTATTAAAATCTTTTTTAATGATAACATTGTTTATCAAGTCATCGTCAATGGAAAACATAATTATTATTCAACTGTTGAATTATTTGAAATATGTTAAGTATTCTGTTTCCCCAAAGAAACTTATTTCTTGATATTTACAATTACACAGAAGATTCAAAAATCTTCTATATTGGGTTTTTTCTTTTCTTCATACTATGACAAGGGCTAGTGTAAACACTTTTTCCTTAATCCTCTCTTAATTATTTTTCAGGGAAACTTTATTGTCTTTTATTCATTTCTTTATTTATTTGTTTTGACATAGAGGTCAGACTTAGGTAACAGGTATTCCTATAAGTTATAAGTATAATTTTCATTATTGTCTTGTACATCCTAGTTTCAGCCTGCCCCCCCCCCCTCCCCGATGTTGACTTGTGTGCGTGTTTTGGAAGGCAGACTGGCTTGAATTTTGTTCTTCAAATTCATTCAGAACTTAACAGTCCACCAAAAGCAACAGTCTTCGTGACTTTGACTGTGAAGCTAAAAGTTACAACTATTTACTAGCATTTTACAACTTATACCATATACGTTGATGGCTCCATTTTTGGGGTTATCTGGTCCACAAGGCTGAGTGAAATTAACAGCAAAGCTGTAACCAGCGACCATGGTTAGCGACCACGTTCCCTTTAAATTTCTGACCGAGGATCGAACCCGTGACATAAGATGTGCAAGTACGCCCGCCACCTCTAGCGCTAGTAGTCTGTTCTTCTTTTAACTTTTGGACTCTTTAGTTACTCCGCTCTTTTCTCTCATCCTGAAATCTGATAGTATCAAAACCATTCCGAATACTTTCACAAAATTACACCCAGCCTCCACCACTTTCTGTCACGGTGAAACAGACGAAAACTTGCAATACGCTCCCACATTTATTTGGAAAAACGGATCGAGTCTGCCAGTTTCTGTACTAAACGCACCAAATTTCATTCACAGGGACGATTTGCACTCGATCCAATCTATTCAATGTAAACCATTTAAACACACGGGAGTAAATAAATTGTTTTTACCTAGAACGATTATGAGTATTGCCGCATCGTTCCACTTTTATCGTTAATTGTTATGCGATGATGAAAATATCCTTGATGTTAAGCCAGCATAACAGAGAAAGTGTTGTCTAAATTTCTGAAAGATTGTCTTTCCAAAGTTCACGTAGCCTTGCAAGAAAGTTATAACCGAAGAGTAGCGTAAAATACAATTTGTAGGATCGAAGCTCTAGATTTCATCTCTGCGAATAACCTTGGTATACCACCTCATCCTGGAAACAGGTTCAATGACTATGCAGGCACAATAAAAGTAAATATTTGCATTCGTGATCTAAATAAATCCAGAGTTGAACATTATATTCATTGGCAAAGGTTTGTCAGAGTTCTTTTTTTCTTTTTCTTTCTTTCTACAAACTCTGATAAATTTACACGAGGAATCTTTTCGACTTTAATGATTGAAATATTTTGAGCATTTAATTTCCATTGGATTGTTTCCACAATAATTGGCTGATGAAGAGTGTGAAATCGCCAGGCCCGCTGACAGAAATTTCGGGCCACTGGCCAGAGCAGTCATGGGCACCAAAACTAGTTTAATATTTTGCATATAAAAACTTGTGTACAGTTTTGCATATAAAATATGTGGTAATCTACCATAACTTGAACTCTTGCAAGGAACAAATTTTAATATTTACTGCCAAGATTAATTTATTTGTTATAACTGAGTTGACGGCGGACCCCTGGAAATCGCCCTGTCCCTGGGCAATTGCCCCCCCCCCCCTCAGCGGGCCTGAAAATCTAAAAAAAAAACGCTTTGTTTTTCTTTGTAAATGACTCTTACTTCAAAAAATTACATCACGAAACTCCCAACTCAATCTCACTCTCGTTTTTACGACAATTATTATTATTATTATTAGTAGTAGTAGTAGTAGTAGTATCAATAAAATTACTGACGGTCTAAATAGGATAAGAATACCTTGTGAACGGTTTCTTTCTGAAATATTCAGTACAAATACCGTATTGGCTCATGAATAACCAACATCAACAGTTAACAACATAGACCCAGATTTTCCACCGTATAATGCGCCTGCAGATCTGGGTCTAAATCTGTTCGGTTAAAATCATGCGAACAACGAGCAACATGGACCCTAATCTATCGGCGCAATATGAGTTGGATATAAGCAAACGGAAAACCTCGTGACTTTTGTACCAAAATCCCATACTCCTCACAGTGGCTACCTCCCTTTTGGTTAGATAATACCACTGCCACAACGCTGTAAATTTGGTGGCAAAAAGCCACCTGGAGAAAATTGTATGCTTGATAACCGAATCACACCCTGCTGTGATTGTATTTTTGGCGATCTTTCCATTTAAAAGCTTTGGCCCAGAATGTAAAGACTTTGTTTCCTAGGTGGGAGAAGAAAGTCAGTAGCTTTTTACTGGCAGTGATGGCGCACAAGGTCGATGATGTTAGAAGGTAGAACACGAGCAGATGTCACAATATAACAATGACGTCGCAATGAAGAGCAACTGGTTCGCCATACTTAGTCTGGTTCCTTTTCCTTCGTTCTTTAATGGATTTCAATCTGTGATAGGGAATGTAAGATAAAATCCAGTCAAGTTGCTCGTGAATTGCAGAGACGATGGGGTCAAAACAGCCGTAAGGATCCGATATTTTCCTAATCTACAAGAGTTGTGAGAAGCGTGCCAAAATCCGCCTCTGAAATACTTCGGAGTGATACTGCGTAAAGAGGGGAAAATGGCGTAGAACTCAGTCACACACTGAAGTACGCTAGGCAAAATAAAACCTCGTTAAAGGCATTATGATAACTTTGTGGAATTATTAGCACAGCTTCAGTAAAAGAAAGTTCGTACCTGAAGCAAGGAAACATGGGAATGTTTTGACCAAGAATAGGACGCTGTAATGAACGCTATGATGGTGTGTGTCGTGCGCTTGGCGTTATTTGGAAAACAAGAAAACACGTATCTACGATGGCGGCTAAAGAATACGTCAGCGTGGTCATGCATGCACCTTTTTTGCTCTTTAATAAAGTATGAAGTGTTGTTCTAAAATGTACTGCTCGTATAGTTTTATTTATGTCTTTACATTCCTGATTGTTGAGTGATCTGCACGTTAGTTGTCATCACAAAACTTCCAGACGAAAATAATCGATCGCTATGGACTTTCACAATGGCAGCTAGACACTAAACTGAGTGAAGAAAAAAGGACATCGGGTATAATCATTGTCATTGCTAGGTAGTGTGACATCATAATGCACAACATTCAATCCGGTTTACACTGGATCACACCTCTTTGTTGACCTTGTCTAAAAATGTCCACGTACTTTAACACTAATTTTTTCGCATGTATTTCCCGGGTCAGTTACGTAATGATCTATCAAGAAATATTGATCGATGTGTTTTTCCGATCATTGGCGGAATGGACCGAGCTTGTTCCGATTGGTGTCTAGGCTGTTCCCAGTTTTGTACGCGTTAAACATACATAAAAACGCTACACACCTCGGTATATTCTTGTTGCAGACAAATTTGCAGACATAGAATGCGGATAACCTCTTGCAAAATGTGCCGTTAACTCGAGCAAGAAATTTATTCAGTGACACATTGATGACTGATTTACGATACTCGAATGAGCTTTGGAAATGCATTAAAACGGCAGAATGGATTCAACGCTGCCAACATGCAAGTCGTATAGACAAAATCTGAAATCTAGACAGATATATTATTGTCAAAGGCATGCAACAGAAACTTAGCTGGACGTCTGTTTGTATTTTCGAAATTGAAATATATTACAAGTGATCTGGAAAAAATCCAGACCTATTGTTTCCAGAAATGCGATCAGACGGTATCATGTAAGTGTTCCAGACATCTAGATTTTTGCCTGCATGCAATTAAACATTTCCAAATAAATCGACTTGGCAATAACAAATAAACCGCATACAAAACCGCAAACCCATTAAGAATACAACTTTTCCTGGCCAAACGTAAATCACTCTTTTGCTGTTTTGCAATCCAGCCATAAAAGACATTCAGACAAAAAACGAGGCACGTCATTTTCACGCCTTATCCTAATTTTGAGTGGTAAGTATACTTTTGGCGAAATATAAAATGGATTGCTGCAAAATACCAAATAAGACATACTGTACGTTTGTACGTCTGTCTGTGTACGATAATAGTGACAAAATGCCACTGAGCATGATGTATATGAACAAGAGTTAAAGGTTATTGTGTGTGTATTGTCTGATATCTCCGGTGGACGAGTTGTTTTGGAATGTGGTCGACGAGATATCAGATAGTACACATACAACAATATCTTTATTATATTATATAATTAGCAACTTATCAGATATCTCGACATTAATATTCGGAAACAAGTACAAATATTCCAATAAATATTCTCTTTTTATTCTGTACTAAACTTCATTCTTAATTTCATTCATGTTGGAAGACGAGAAAATAGTATATACTTACCTCGCATGCTAAGTCAATGAGACAAAATCAGAGTATATAAATGTTATATGTTATTGTACATGTACTCTCTGATATCACGGGTGGACAAGTTATTTTGGCAGTGGCTGACAAGCTTGTGAGTCGGCAACGCTAAAACAGCTAGTACATCTGAGATATCAGAGAGTACACATGCAATAACATGTCTTTTCTATACTCTACTTTATAATAAGCATCATTTACCTGATCTTTTAATATTACTCTGGAAAGAAATTACAAATATTGAAATTAATATGTTATTTTTATTCTCTATTCCATTTCATTCGTAATTTCAATCCTGTTGCACATGAAAATATCGGACAAGCTGAATGACGTCATGATGTAAAACGGTCCATGATGTCATAAAGCACGTTGTTACCGACGATGTATACTGCTTGACGACGAGATGTATACCGGCTCCTGTGTTAAGTCAACGGAGAAATTCAGAGTGAAAAAAGAGAGGATATTTGCTTGAAACGAGTGAATAACGAATATACATCGATGGAGAAGCCACGAGTGATAATACTTAAGTTTTTCACCCACTAGATTAAATGTATCCGTTATTCACTCGTAGCAAGCACATTTTCTTTTTATTTTATGCTCAAACGTATTGACAAGCAATATAACAGATTGAAGTAGCATATTTCTTACTGTATCGCTCGCGATAATGTCAGCAGTTAATGTTCTGCTGTGTTTTGTGTATATTCGCACAGAAAATATCAGTAGTAACATAATTCTCCTTCCCAATTCAAGGTAAAACAGTACATAAAACAACTGGAAGAAAATAGTATGTGCACATTGCGGAATTTTAACTTGGTTCGCCTGCAGACCACGCAAGCGGCTAAAAATAGCTCATACTTCTTGGTCATAATGTTATCGACGCGGCAGTGAAAAAATATACCTGGTATTTCACTCCAGTTAATTATCAAAATTATTTCTCTTGGAAAATCCAGTAATTCACGGCCTAGTATAAAATAAGTATAGGTTATTGTATGTCTACTATCTGAGATCTTGGGTGGGCCAGTTGTTTTGACATGTGGCCGACGTGGGTTAAGCCAAAACAACGAGTCATTTGGCCGACGTAGGTTACTCCAGAACGAATCCATCATAGATCAAAGATATTACACAGTACCCATAACATAACATATTTAGTTTATCATCAGTAACTTGGTCTCTTAGCATTACTGTAATAAAAAATAAACATATTAAAATAATTGTGTTCTTTTAATTCTTTTGTCAGCTTCAGTCATATTTTTCATTCACGACACGCATAAATATATCGGGCGAGTTGGATTACGTCGTAATATAAACAGTTGGATGACGTCATATTGTCACTAAACGCGTCATTACCAACGACATATACGATGACGTATAGGGACCTATGTTGTTCAGATACATACTATGTTAAGACTATGGGACAAAATATGAGTTTTTAAAAATATTTTTATATCACCCTATTCGAAAGGTGTATATGCCTCAGCTTCCTTATTTAAACACATATATCAGATACATTAAAGCCTCTTTTATCCAAATCTCATTTATCCGAATTTTTTGTTTATCTGAACCGCTTGCATGTCCTCCAAACATGCAGATTTACAAACTTAATTAACTGATTTCCACTATATTTGAAGGTTTTTTGTGTCCTGTGAGGAGTCTAGTTTAAGGATGATCGCTTGTGGTATGTTTGTTGTTTTTAACTCCTTTCTAAATTTATATTTTTACATAGCTAAGGGTCAAAACAATCCATAATCACTAGAATGTTTATAGGTTGATGTACAACTTTTTTGTGATACTCTTAATTGACTATCTGAAAACAAGTAAGGGTCATTACATAGAAAAAATGTGGGGAAAAGTATATACCACTAATTGCCAGTAAAATAATAGCTGTTTACAAATTCATCAAATTTGAACAGGTTAAAGATCATAGACTTCTCGTGTCGAATGCACAAAAAAGGGTATGAGTCATTTCTTCTTCTTCGTCGTCTTCTTCTTCTTAATATGACACAGTTATAGAGATCACCCTCAAAGAAAAAAAAAGCCTTCGCGGCCGATAGGTTTGGCTTGGTTTGGTTGAACGCCATTTTTCAATTCATGATAGGCTATACATGGCGGCAAGTATATTTTGGTGAAGGAAGAGCCCGGGAGACCCTGGGAAGAACCACCGACCCACGAAAAGCTACTTTCAAGCTTTCTCATATACCCACTCTGGTCGAGCCGAGACTCGAACTCATGCGGACAGAGGTGAAATGTGCAAGCGATCTGTATAAGGCGTGCACCTTAGACCACTCGCCTACCCGGGGACCCGATTTATTGTAGGTTATAAATGGCTAAAGATTTCCAAAGGTCCAGTATACTTTTGGTTAACTTTATTTTTTTCTTCACATGACTGTTATTGTGATTATTACACTTCTATAACATTTATTTCATTATTTTTTAACAAAAGTTACAACCACGTCATTTTATGTTCACTCTCTCAAAGAGTGCATCATAATACCACCTCCACTATACTGTAAATTTGGTTGTAAAATGTCACATGGAGAAAATCATATTCTTTGATAACTTTATGACGCTTACTTTTGATTGTATTTACTGCAGATTTTCCTCTTATATGTCTTTGGTGCAGAATGTAAAGATTTTGTATAATAAAGCTGAGAATAAAAAAATAATAATAATAATAATAATAAACTAAACTAATAGGAGGTTTTTTTTTTTGCAGTGATGGAACACAAGGTTGATAAAGTTTTAAGATAGCACGCGAGAAGACCTCATAATATACCAGTAACATCACAATGTAACGTGTCTGAGTCGCTACGTTTAGTATGGGTACTTTATCCTAGTTCTTGACGTGATTTCAACGCATGAAGAGGGAACAATGGTTGGAACAAGTCAAGCTTCTCGTGTCCCAATCCGCGGAGACGACGAACTAAGGCTTAAATAATCTGTGGATCGAAACATCGTTACGGCAGCGATAGATTCTGAACGAGTACGAGCTTTGAGGAGGGTGAAAGTTCAGAGCGCTACGACACAACTAAGTAAAAACTGATGCCATTTCGATGATGGTTATAATGTAATGAACACGTCATTTCGAGCTGCGCAACAAGCGTTGATTTTACAAAAGTGGACTACCTTAAAAGAATCCACCATGTGCACTGGTGTGGGATAGGGAAATCACACCAATGGGGTCAGAATTTAGAGGCAAGAATGGCTCTTCCGAGTTCCTGCCTACGAAATTATGAATCCCGAGGTTGCGATTTTTCTATCTCACATCAATATATATGATTGATTGTGTAGTCTCATTACTTATAAATAAATGTGTTCAAATTCACGATCATTGGTCGACTACAAAATGTAGCCTATGAAAAGAACATCTTCTGCGTGTCAATCTAAGTGATGTCAATTTCAGGTTATCAGGTGCAATCATGTGGCATAGAAGTATCGAACGTAGCTTTATCACAAAGGCAAACCATATCACCCATGCAGAGGAACGAGAGAAAAAGGAAGTTCTTTTGTATTTAAAAATGAGATACAATATTTCATTACTTTGTTCTATATTCCACGAAGGGTTAACCGGAAGCATAAATGATCAACCCGCCTGACTACAGTCAATTTGCTCTAAAGATTACCTTTACTGAGCAAACACCTGTTTTAGATGACAATATTTTCAAGGTTCATGTGACCAAATTATAGACGCAATAAACCTATTTTTGACAGCCACCTGTATTAAGTAACCACTTATTCTACTTCCCAGCTTATTTTACAAATTAAAGAGACTTGTTCGAAAATCTTAAAAAGTCTTTAAAAATGGACGACATAAAAGTTTTATTATTATTATTATTATTATTATTATTATTATTATTATTATTATTATATTTTTTATATTATATTATCCACATCAAAATTATTCACAGCACTAGCAGGCTAAAGATAATCTTGAAGAATTCATGTCTGAAACATTCCAGTGGACTTCTATTGAGGGGCAGTCGTAAAAGATTCAGTCGGACAGCACAAACAAAAGATAGAAAGAGACATGCTGTTTATGTTAATCGTGCGCGTGATCTTAACTTGATGGCTGCAACATGTGGGGAGCTTGTCCGCCGTCAATAAAGGTAATCTATTTGCAGCCTGGCGAGTCCGAAATTCTGACACATGAAAGTGTGCAAGTACGAGAGCATGGCCTAAACAAGCGAACGGTGAATCACAGACAGAGACCCCTGTATATTCCTGCCTTTGGGTTTATCGAAAAGTTAAGAGTCATTCACCATAACAAGCAAGCAGACCACATTTGAGGAAACGTGTGAACTTTTTCGCAAGTTGCGTATTCCTATTTGCTGTTGTTGATTTTTCAACAAAAATGAACTATGAGCCAATTTAATAAAACTAATAATTTTTAGGTTATGCTCGTACCAGTGGGCTCAAGCATTATTTCCTCTTTATGGACACTGTATGCATACTACTATGAACTCTCTTTAATTCGTGAGTACCAATTTTCGTCTTTTTCGTGGTTGCTACAAACCACGAATTTAAAAATCCCAACGAACACAGAATCCATCTAGGAACCCCTTTCCATCTACGAATTGAAAGGTCAGATATGCAGAAAATCTTCAATTATTAAATTTGTATTGCCTTTGGAGAAGAATATGTGTAAATTAAAAATACACAGCTCCGGTGCAATTTACTTGCACCGAATTTCCGAAATTAAGCGCTAAAATGAGTGCATACCTACATTGTCGAAAATTACCTACTGTATTACCCCTCTTGATTTAGACTCGGTTTGGTGTTATGTGTGACGTCATTCAAGAATGGGGCAAAACATCCATTTCTATAGATGTGTATTGATGGAACGGTCATTTTAAGTGAAAATAACGGTTTTGAAAAGGGGGCAATTGTGTTCTTGTTCGAAAATTTCTTGAGAAAGAAAAGCACATAAAATATTGATCGAGGAATTTTAAACTGTCCAACCGGGGAAGCATATCATTAAGAACTTGGCGTGTACTGCTCGTTCTAAATTTAATTCCAGTTTAAAGCGATCAAATCATCACTAACCCTTTCAAAAAATTGAAGAAAAAAAAGCAGACATAGATTTCGGCAACAACTTCATTGTCACCTATACCTTGAGGTGACAGTGGGGAAATGAGAGAGAGAGAGAGAGAGAGAGAGAGAGAGAGAGAGAGAGAGAGAGAGAGAGAGAGAGAGAGAGAGAGAGAGAGGAAAGAAAATAATAAGGAACAGTCTCCTTTCATGCGATACAGGAATTAAAATTGAAAGCACTTTTTAAAACTTTTGATGTACTGATAAACTAAAAAGAAATAACGCAGCAAATAAGAAGTAACACATGGTGAAAATTTATGTTAGTTGATAACTGGGTGGGTTTCCAATATTTATCATCTCAGTTAACTAAAGTGTATTCCCAAAGTATTAAAGGCATTAGTTTTGATCAAAAACAGGTATTTTCTATTCTTATTTTCTAATCGTAACTTACAGGATGTAAAGGTAAGAAAATGTATGTTCATCCTTAAGAAGCCGAAATTGCGCTAATGCAATGGAATACAATGTATTTTTGCAATTTTTTCCAACAATTTAATTCAAGTTTAGTTGTTTTTTTATAAAAAAATATCATTCTTTAGCCATTGGTAACTACATTGACTGTAGATGTTTAATTAGTCGATTCAGATATTACATTTCAACAGAATCACCGTTCGTTCCGTAGCCTGTCGCGAGTCACTTAATCTCCAATTAAATGAGCTATTTGTTCCCCTGATACGTCACTTCCGCACATATGTCATGGGAGGTAACGCCTGCTCCGCTTTAGTTAAGGTAACACTTTTAAAAGTAATATTTCTTAAACTATGCAATAAGATGTAATAAGAACAACGATTGTGTGGGGGGGGGGGGGGAGGGGAGGGTATAAAGATTCCAAAGATAAGTGTAAACAAGAAACCTCCGTATCTGACCTTGAAATACCAATGAGATTTTTTTTTAAAACGCAGAATTTCATACCCACGAAAATAAATTAATTCACACGTATTAATAAACAAACAATGCTTTGTGTAACAATAGGTTTTAAAGCTAAATTAAGAACAAGCGATATTACAAATATGTCAAGTGACTCACCCTTTAACGTTCATGTGACAGATATTTCATCTAAAACTGTGAATTGTCCTGATTAGTACTCGAATTATTTGTGGCGACTATGAAAAAAAAAAAAGGTTTTGGGCTAATACATATTAAATGAAAAGAATAACCACGCTTTTAATTTTACGGTCTTAAGTAGATACATGTAATTAAAGTTGTAAAGGCAAAGTTCGTATTTGCTTGGAACAACGATTTCTAGTCCGTCAATCTTTTCAGTACAAATGTACGTGTGAAAACAGCTGTCATCGTCAGTCAATGATTTGTGTAGGAATTATTTTCAGATTTAGAGCACAGATCTGGAAACCAGCTTGCTATAATGTAAATATTTGCGAGGAAAAACGCATCTCCAGGTATTTATATACTTTGCTTTTTGTTTACTTTTTTATCTTTTCGTTGTATCGTGATATTATGACCCCCACCCCACTCCACCCCAATATATGTGTGATTATATCCTCCGAGAAAGTTATTGGTGTAAAGGGAGAGCTTTGTGAAATTATCACTAATAATAAACATATCTGTCACTCTGCTCGAGATGTAGAACTTTCCTATGATTCCCAGAAAAATTTGGCTGTGTTCCATTGTACTTTCCTTACATGCATCTATGGCATGGCATGAATAACACATGCCTAGTGTTGTATAGTATTGTTTCCGCAAATAGCAACACTTCTCACAAATTCACATCAGATGGTGTACTAAATTGGTCCGGCAAGTTTTCTAGGTATTCTAAGCACATGTATGTACACTGGCCAGTTGTACCATCTTAAAAGTCGTAGGGAAACTCCTATTATAAATGATCAACCTAAAGATTAAAAACTTGTATTATAAATGATCAACCTAAAGATTAAAAACTTGTATTATAAATGATCAACCTAAAGATTAAAAACTTGTATTATAAATGATCAACCTAAAGATTAAAAACTTGTATTATAAATGATCAACCTAAAGATTAAAAACTTGTATTATAAATGATCAACCTAAAAATTAAAAACTTGTATTATAAATGATCAACCTAAAGATTAAAAACTTGTATTATAAATGATCAACCTAAAAATTAAAAACTTGTATTATAAATGATCAACCTAAAAATTAAAAACTTGTATTATAAATGATCAACCTAAAGATTAAAAACTTGTATTATAAATGATCAACCTAAAGATTAAAAACTTGTATTATAAATGATCAACCTAAAGATTAAAAACTTGTATTATAAATGATCAACCTAAAGATTAAAAACTTGTATTATAAATGATCAACCTAAAGATTAAAAACTTGTATTATAAATGATCAACCTAAAGATTAAAAACTTGTATTATAAATGATCAACCTAAAGATTAAAAACTTGTATTATAAATGATCAACCTAAAAATTAAAAACTTGTATTATAAATGATCAACCTAAAGATTCATTTGCAACTCGCTGCTTTCGATCATAAAAGCAAGTGTAATTAAAATGTTCTACACAAATTAAAGAAATGTAATTAGAAGTTCAGTTGACACATTACTAATACTGCTACTACTGCCTCAACCGTACTTCAACCGATCAATCTTAAGATTAATTTCACCTCGCCACTTATAATTATAAAAGTACATCTAAATCTGATTAAAATGTTCGACGATGATTAAAGTAAAGAATTTAAAAGTTTATTTGATACGCTGCTGCTGTTACTACTACTACATCTACTACTACTACTGCATCTACTATTACTACATCTACTACTAATACTACTACATCTACTACTACTACTACATATAATACTAGTACATCTACATCTACTACTACTGCTACTACTACATCTACTACTGCTACTACTACATCTACTACTAATACTACTACATCTACTACTACTACTACTACATCTACTACTAATACATCTACATCTACTACTACTGATACTACTACATCTACTACTACTACATCTACTACTGCTACCACAATGATGTGGAAGAATAGTTTTCACTATGGGCCATCGATTATCAATGTTCGGTGGATTTTGAACATATGAATGGGTCCTATTTTAGTTTGTACGCATAATTTGTCATTTCTTTGAGCTGTGTGTAAGTTTCATAGGAAATTTTTTTAAACGAGTGTGCAAAATGAACCATGGTCTCTGCCTTTCTTGATCACTGTTGCAAATCAGGCAAAATGAAGCTATAATATTACTATACCAGCCTTCACAATATTGAATAAGATGCCCGTGTGTTGATGAACTCATTCACCCCTGGAAATTCTTTTCATTTTCGCCTGAAATAGGGGTAGGAAACACATTTTTGGGGTTACTTGGCATCGAAACACATCTGCTTCCGAGAGAGTTTCGTTTAGCCGCATGCTGAGAGTATTAAAAAATGTTGTTTTCGATTGAATATTTCGCTCGGGCATGTGCACAAAGGTACAAATTCGCCTTTGTTTTTTTTCTTTCTTCTTTTCGATTTGGACTCACAAATCCTGGCCACTTTTACTCCAAATCTCAAACTTATCCTCCTTTTGGCAAAGATTCACTTGTACCGTGTGCAGTTGGAACCGGTCTGCTTTAGATCTCAGGCCAAAAAGTCTCAAATCCGGACACAAACTCCGGTTCCAAAACTGGTAAATTTTTGGCCTAAAGAGAATCGGGTCTCAAAAATTAGTTTTTTTCCGCTGTATTTTTTTAATGCGAGTAGAAAGTCTACATTTTTTCGTATCATTGTAGAACTACACCTGTCTACTTTTCTGTAATACTACGCACTTTAGTGCATCGTAAATGATGTTGATGTTACAGAGCTCGGAAGTAGGTACAACCTCATGACTCGTAAACGTGGCACGCGGGGTTAATGAGTTAAAGTAGGTATAAGGCATTAAAAAAAAAATACAAAAAAAAAAAAAAAGACATCCATGGCGACATATCGTTATGACGAAATTGAATGCCGAAATAGAACATAATCCATATACAAAACTACATACGAGTTTTGTTCTGAGTTCGTAGAAACAACGAGTCTGATATGGCGTAGTGATACGTGAAGGCCGTCAAGCCGAGAAATATTCTTACGCCGTATGAAACGAGTTCATTCCTTCTATTCGGAGGAACACACGAACGCGGTTTTGTGTATTTATTTTACCGGTTAGATCCCTGTTTCCTGTAGGTGAAAACATCCGATTTACTCTGTTCTTATCGTTTAATCTGACGTAGAATTCTTAAAATTTATAATCGTGAAATTTCTCCAACAAATAAATGCTGTGGTCCCTACAACAAAACTGGCGATTGGAAGCTATAGCCACACCAATTGAGCCAATCAGCTATTTATGACACGTATGTGGTCCCTACAACAAAACTGGCGCTCTGAAGGTATCAGCACACCAACTGAGCCAATCAGCTGTTTAGGATAAGTATGTGGTTCATACAATGTTTTAACCCATACAAACAAACTGTGAAAGAAGACAATGTTCTGGGAGCTAAATCATCATTCAGTCTTATAGAAAGTAACTATGTTATACAACTGAATGGGTGTTTAAAATGTCATCATCTCCCTACAAGCGGCAATCAAAGTTAATTTCTATTCTTTATTTCAGTAATTTATGCTACCATCCTATAATACATACAAAAAAGGTCAATATAACTGTCAGACATTAAAGACATTTTTTTGGTCTAGCTAATAAATGGTATATAAACTGTGGAGCTATACAAGTCTTCTGAAGATGGTCGTGCACACCAACCTTTATCTTTATTTTATTGTTTTTTTCTAATATCTTGGTAAAATTTGCAAACAAAACAATGCATGATATTCATCATCAACTAGCAGTAAGTTATTTCTGGAACAAAGGTTACAAAAACAAACGCCGTTCTGAAACCATGTCACCTTCGTATCTACCTGCCTCTATATTACGTTTATGGCTAGAACATCTAAATATCGAAAAGTCCAGAGAAATGTAAAAAGGTAATCCTATGCATATATATTTCTCAGCTTTCAATATAGACTTGTATTCTTTATAATACATAGATGTTGTTTATTGATTTAGCTTTTCGTGACAATGATGATACATGCAATCTTTTTACTGTCTGAAACAACTAATGCATAAAAAGTTTCTAATCGCGCATATTTTTTTCGCTAAAAAAAAATTAAAATAATCTTCAGCAATTCTTCCACCACGGCTGTATCAACCTAATTATAGTCATGTGGATTAAGATATTTCTGACTATGTTTATCTTCTAAATAATTATTATTATGCCGTTAATAATCTAGTTAATTATTATGCCATTAATAATCTAATTAATTATTATTATGCCATTAATAATCTAATAAATTTATTTTTCCATTTCACCAGTCAGTCTTATAATTCAAAGGTGTGCGCAATAAAACGGACGAACAAACAGAGGTAAATGCATATAAGTGGGCAAGTACAAGATTAAACTTAAGGGTAAAATGAATGAAAGAATGAACAAACGAACGAATGAACAATACATAAATGCAGGAAAAGAGACAAATAGGAGAATTATGAAAAATATGAATTTACACACGTATGAGAATAAACAAGTGGATAATAAATAACCATAACATTTCGAAAATGGACATTCTAATTTTACTGAAAGCAGAAGGGGAATTACAAGATGCAAATGATGATAATGAAGGGGGTGGGTGGGTTGTTATGGGGTGTGTTTACTAGATTGAGCAATAAATCAAGTATCTTCTTAGCCAATAAATCACTAATCTCCCCCAATTAGATGACTTAAACACAACATCAAAAATCTTTATTTGTTTAATCTACTAAATCTGCTTTTTATTTTATCCTTGTGTGTTCTTTGTTCAAATTGATATGTCTTGCTTTGTTTGTCGGAAAGAAATATGGCGGTGCACGCAAGGTGTTGTGGAAAATATAACATACATTTTATTTATAACAACAAGGTAAATTCGTAACTATTCCAATTGAGCTAATCAGCTGTTTACGATACGTATGTGGTCTCTACAATAAAACTGGCGTACTGAAGGTATCACCACACCAAATGAGCCAATCAGGTATCACCACACCAAATGGGCCAATATCGCCACATCAAATGAGCCAATCAGCTGTTATTGCGATGTAGTCCCTAAGAAAATTGATAATATTTTTTCTCTGATTTTTTTTCTTCTTCAGGCGATTGCGAACCAATGAAGAATGCTATTTGTATTCAATAGTAAGCAGTGAAGAATGCTATTTGTATTCAACAGAAAGCAATGAAGAATGCTATCTGTATTCAATAGAAAGTAGTGAAGAATGCTATTTGTATTCAATAGAAAGTAGTGAACAATGCTATTTGTATTCAATAGAAAATTAAATGTTTATTGTGTTATGCCTCTTGACTTTTGTGTAGGATGAGGAAGCAAAGAGATATGATTCTGCCAGTCATGGAAAGGTCAAAATTCAGTCATGGAAAGGTCAAAATTCAGTCATGGAAAGGTCAAAATTCAGTCATGGAAAGGTCAAAATTCAGTCATGGAAAGGTCAAAATTCAG
The DNA here is from genome assembly GCA_029931535.1 of Margaritifera margaritifera. Taxonomy (NCBI): domain Eukaryota; kingdom Metazoa; phylum Mollusca; class Bivalvia; order Unionida; family Margaritiferidae; genus Margaritifera; species Margaritifera margaritifera. The sequence goes on along the minus strand of JAQPZY010000977.1, from coordinate 811,622 downwards.
TCATGGAAAGGTCAAAATTCAGTCATTTCATTAAAATGCAACTACTTCCCGAAAATACAACATAAACCATGCTGTTATTTGTATATGATGTGTCCAAGTTAGTGCCTAAGTTATGTAAGATAATCTAGGTGCGTTTTAGCTTTATAACAAATGCTTTGAATTTCATCAAAAATGTTGAAAAATGAAGAAAATAAATAAGGAACTCAATAAGCGTAATAAAGACTATAAAACTAATTTAGTCATCAGAATCAGAATCAAAGGACCTAAAGAAATAAACACAAGCAAATGATCCGGATAGCTGTTTCTGATTGATTGATGGTCAAAGATGACATATGAATGACGTATATGGATTATGTCAGATACGTGAATGGACAACATGTATTTGTTATCATTTTAATCATTGTACACCCAAGGAAGACGAAACTTGAAACTGTCGCATAAACATGAACATGTTTCTTTGTTTGGTGTTTTACAACAACACATGACGGTGATATCGTGTCGAGGCAATCGGTGTTTAGTGTCTTGCCCAAGGACACACCACGGCAGCCAACCGGGCTGATCTAATGGTAGGATTCAAACCCGCGCCGTTCTGGTCGCGAGTCCGGCACCCTAAGCATTTAGTCATCCCGGCTCTGAAAATGAATATGAACTTTTAAGTAAGAGATCATCCGTTTAGTTAATGATATTTCGTAGTAAAAGTTATGTCGGAGATAACAATTTCACAATAATTAGATGCCTTTGCGACAAATTAGAAATACAGCTGGGCACCAAAGATATGTGAAGCAACTTGTAACATACACACAAAAGCTTATACAACATGGCAGAGAGTCAGACTCGTAATCCAAGGGTCGCGGGTTGTATATCCACTCAGGTCAGCCCGTGTCTGATGCATCAATATGTCAGTGGGGAAACCCTTAGCCCATTTCCCCGGCATGATATAGCTAATAATGTGTCGAAAGTGCTGTTAAAAGCCATCCAACAAACATAAAAAATTGCAATGAAAGAGCTGAATAATGTACAACTTATCTGATTCACGAAAGAAGCGGCAAATAAAATTCCAATAAACCATCATACCATTACGTATCAAAGAGCCAAATATCTCCAATACAAAAACCGTATATTATGCTTATTTGATGCTCATAAAATGTAACAAGAGCAACGAAAGTGGTTTAACTTACTCCAGCAAGATACAAATAACGGCAATAAACATGATTGCTAAAAATAACTCTTTGTGTGGTCTTAAAATGTGTACTTCTGTATCTCATTACCAAAAAGACAACAGATATACGACTTTAGAGATACTTGCTGTCATCATGTGTCTATTAAACATCCAGTTAATCATTATTAAATTCTTGCACATTGGCGTCATGTATATTGAAAAGTATTAACTGGGCATTCGTTGAAACTATGCAATTTCAATTATCATATGACACAATCGAGGTGACTTGAACCTATTACGTATTTTGTATTTATATTTAGCTAGTGAAATATCACGTCATGACATCATACTAGGTAAGTACGTCATATCATGACTTGAAACCAGGTAAAAGAAGCATCCGATTCAACTTCTAGCAAATGCAATTTTCAAAAGATTTCTATTTTGTTAAAAATCGTCTATTTCATGTAATTAAAAGAATTATACATTTCTGTTCATTTCACATACAATTTATAACTCTCTTGAATATTTTACTTTTGTACGCAAACACTTATAAAAGATAAAAATTCAACTCGTTTCGTAAATGTCATATACTGAACTCCAGACTCTCAATATACCATGTAACTTAATATCCAATAAATAAACAAAACTAAATACGTCTTTGTTTCAAGACGGTGGAAAAAAACTAGTTTGATATAGCGTAGTGATACGTCGCGGTCGTCAGAGCGAAACGTATTCATACGCCATATCAAATATATTCTTTCCCACGACTAGGAGCAAAACACAAAATACGGCTTTGTATTTATTACATACCCATTTTTCACCCTATACATCGTGTATCGAGTTAAAAACAAATCTCGGAATATCGACGTGTTCAACGTCATTGAAAACACCTAAATAGTGCCAGCCCCGGTGGACAATTCGGAAATACGGATTGAACATTCGTATCAAACGCCAGATCATCAGTTTTGGATTTAACGAGTATGTAACAACGTCATTTAAAAGCAATTTTGAGAAACATTAAATCTGTACCGTGATAGTAGAAACATAAAGTATATTCCGCTGTGTTATACTAAAACATTAAGTCTGTACCGCTGTGTGATAGTGGAATCTCAAATTCGTCTTCATTTGACGTGAAATTTTAGAATGTCACTGAATAATGCAATATAGTATACTACCTACTGCTGGCATTTACTTATCTATTAATTTCATAAACTTCATATCCTGTGACTTTCATGTGAAAACCTCTATTTATGCAGCATGAGCTGTGTACAGACATTTAATTGTACATGACATTTAATTGTACATGACATTTTGACAGCCTCACAGTTCTTCGAATATTTCTATTTGATCTATGCAGTTCTGAGCAATATCGTGTGCACTCCATTGCAATTCTTCCATACAATATTTGCAGATTCATAGCAGTCTAGCTGAATATGACCATCCTAGTACAAAATACTCAAACATTATTATTATTATTATTTATTAGTATTAGTAGCAGTAGTAGTATAGTATGCATTTACTTCAACTTCAAATGTTACCGGTATCATACGTGATCTTCAAAGTGCCTGAATGCTGGTATTATAAAGAGATTTTACGGTACGTTTCAGTATCACCATTAAGTTTCAATATATCAGCTATACGACATTTTATCTTAACGGCATCTTCTATTAAAAATTGTATGATTCACTCGAGGATATGTTACAAAGATCACGCGAAGAATCTTCTCTGTTTCACATCGATATCATTTTCAGCATCCAAGACAATCTCATAACACCTGTGCAGTATGCAGCTAAGAATAAAGGCAATTTATTGGAATTCTCTCGACCTTTGACCCATCAAAAATGCGGTTATCTCGACTGCCTAATGATGTCGGGGGATCAGGGTTTGATAGGAGCATGTTTTCTCTATACATGATTACATCTAGCGATGACATATTGCCGCCAACGTTTGTGTATAGCACTCTTCCTACAGTAATGCTAAAAGCAAATAACGAGGTGCTCTGTCACATAATTAATTAGTAGATCAGGGTCTTCGAGATTATATATATTGTATGTTTTAAACGAATAGCGATGTCCTTAATTTATCGGTGTATTACGCGACGGCAAATCTGGGTCCATGATGTTCATGGTTGGGCTAACGTTTTACACGGGAAATGGCGGTATCTACACAAGCTGCCTGGCCTAAAGCTTCTCGGATTCAATACAGAGAGAAATGTATTATGACAGATTCTATCACTGATTTTGTAATATTGTTGATCCACACATCTCCCGCCTACATTAGGCATTAATGACGTAATTTATCGTACAGACTGCTTACATCTGGGAATATTTCTTGCAAGGTTATCTACTTATACAAAACCGAGACCACCAAAGGTAATTACATTAGTATTTATAGCTGAAGTTCAAATGCACCTTTGTTACCTTCAGGGAATATACACTATTTTTATGTTAATATCCTATCATATTGTTAATATTGTTATAGCTGTATCATACTTTCAGTATGTCCCGCCCACTTGCATAATGTTTTTGCCCTCCCCCCAACCCCCCCCCCCCAAAAAAAAATATACAATTAACCGGGCTATGCAAATAAACAGGAACAGAATTAAACCGAAAGAAATCAGTCTCCCCCATGAAATAAATGACATGTTGTAATCGACATGCAGTTGCAACATGTTATACATAACCTCAGAATACACCGAACCTGAATTGACTGAAGGTTATGACTGAGATAGATCATGCACTGCATTTTTGATATATGAAATGATTAAAATACAAAAAAAAAAATAAACAGATATTAAGCGAAATGTCGAATTATATATCATACAGCAAATCTATTGTTGGCACGTGTACGTAAGTCAACAATAAAACCCAAATCAGTTATGAGATATTGACACCACTAAATAGTCACTAAAGTCCATGTCAAGCGCCCCTCCCGAAATAAATAAATAATAATTCTAATTGTCCCTATTGTAAGTCCTTGTATCTTAATCCAGGAAAGTCCATAAAGTCCATGATCGTCCTTTGATTATTGTGACACACATTGTTGTCATTACAAGGTCCTCTTTTTGTAAAAAAAAATAAATAAATACAAAATTCTTGAAGCTAGCACAAATAATCTCTATAGAGTGTGATGGTGTAGCACACATACACACAGATAATCATTACTTAATCCCATAATGGACAAGTATTGAATAAACTTTGATTCTACTATGCAAATTACCCTCACATCAAACTGTGTTATTTGCATACCGGCAAGAATTTTCTGACAATTGGCAATTCAAATATCCGGAATAAACAAATAACAGATATGCATATAAGCAGTACAATTTTATGATAAATAAGTAGAAAAAGATTTGTGATTGGAGGTTTTGTTTACTATTTTTTTTTCATTGGTGGTGTTTGCAGATACATACATGTTAACAGAGATTTAAAATAAATCTCGAGACAGAAAAATTAATTATGTATTCAGACCAGATAATGCAATCAAATTCTAAAAAAGAGAGAAAAGAATATAAACAAGGAAATAAAGATAATAAAACAAAGCATGAATATTAACCTATGCTAACGATCTGATTGTTGAATGGAACATTAGCACATGGAAACACTAACAAATACATCAAAAAAGTACTGACGCAATAATTTTAACCATCTAACTGTAAAGAAAACTTACTCTAGGAATAGTTGAGGTTGTTTCGCGGTCATTTGTGAGAGGATGGAAGTGCACGGTCCCCTCCCCCCCCCCCCCCCTCTCCGGGAGCCCGCAAGACATAAAAGAGTATGCTTACGATATTCAGAAAGAATACGATACATAAAACAATCAAGTACCGGTCGCTTCTATTTTTCATAGAGAAAACTTTTTTTTCGAAGTTACTTTTATGCCTGTCGTAGTCAGGTTTAGGATTCGCAGAATATTAGTTTTATGCAGTTAAGTAAAATGACTTCCATACGCTTTCACGCACTAACCAATTACTTAAATCTAGATCTGCCTATCTCCCTACCTATCTACCCAACAACCGAGATTCTACACATTGACCTCCATTTGACCAATACAAGTCATCTAACCATCAACCACATGGTAATAGGTGAGTATCATTATCCATAGTGTATGATAAAATCCATATTGTATGATAAAATCTATATTGTATAATAAAATCCATATTGTATGATAACATCTATATTGTATGATAAAATCTATTCGTATTTTTGGAGCATAAATCTTACGCAGCTTCAGGTTCTTCTTTGTTTGTTCATTACAAATGTCATTTTTAAACGATGAAACAAACAGTGCGTATATCTTCTACCTGAAAACCGGAGAAAGCCAAAGGGAGTACTGTGATAAGAATATAAAACAATGGACCTTTCTTCGAAAAATATGAAAATAACTTGTGAGAATTTTGTTTGCATAAGATCACAAGTGATATCTGTTTGACTGTTCTCTCTTAGTTTCGTCTTACTTTCTTATGTATTGCGTGGTTACGAGCAATCACTGGTTTGGGAAGTCGTAATAAAAAATAAATATATTGAGTAAAACTATCACTTTTAGAATAGATAATCTTTCTATTCGTATATATTTAAAGAAAACCCCAAATTAGTGTAAGGATTTACTGTTTCCATCCTAAAGATAAAAAGAAATTTTCAAAAATATCTGTTCAATTGACTGATTCGTCTTTCAGTCATACATACATTTATACATACATACATATATACATACATATATACATACATACATACATACATACATACATACATACATACATACATACATACATACATACATACATACATACATACATACATACATTGTTATGCATGATTATTTTATTTTCTCACTGAATATTTCTGAAGTACTCAGAACAAGTCAAAGATCTACAAATGTGTACTCTGTGTAACTGTGTCCACTAGACTTTTAAAATAAATGTCTAGACTAATCTGAGACTTGACCCCTATACTGATGGTGAGATTATATCTACTAAGTCACAAGGTATTTGAGCTTGAAACCCTGAATCCGGAAAATGTTGATGTACAGTAAATATACAGATAAAAGCCTGAACTTTGACATTTTTATGTTCTGTATCTTCTGTATAAACATGTTACAAGACGGCGTAAATGTGGATCTGCAGCATGTTGCACCTTTACATATATACATATATACATGAACGCAGATAAAGCGCGCACGCATGCACACACACAAAGATACAATAATATATACACGCAACAAACAAAGCATGCACACACATACAAACATGCCTACCTACATATCTACCAACAAACACACCTACCTACCTACATACATGCATGCATACATACCTACATACATACATCCATTCATACAGGTATTGAAAGCATTTTTTGAGGATAAACATCATTACATTGACATTTGAGAGGATCTGAGTCATGAAAGTTCTATGGTATGAGAAGGTTAAGAATATGTTAAATTGGGAAAATGATTATCATTTAAAAATAACTTATATTTTCATCGCCCCCGAATTGTCTGAAGGTATGTAAACTTTAGTTTTAATTTTGCATCGGCTCACTTCTGCATGCTATGAAGTATACATATTGATAATACAATATTTAATTGTTTTTGTTCACTTGAGAATATAGAATGAATATCGCATTGAAGTGGATATTTTCAAAGAAAAATAAGCAAGTACAGTAAATTATATACACAAGAGACGTGAATTTTGTATCTTGTGACATATTCCCATCTACTGGATGTATCTAAGTATAAACACAGTGCTTCAGAGGTTGATCAAATTATTGTATTTATCAACTTAAATGTCTCTAAGTTTGCAATGACATCAATACATCTGCATTAATAATATTGTCCAATATGGACGTTTCTGCTTACACTAACCGTCTGTACTCGCGTATAAAACGGTCCAAATGCAAACAACATAGACCCTGATCTGCCGTTGCATAAGCGTCGGCATATCAGGGTCTATGGTGTTTGTTCTACTGATTAGTCCTTACAAACTGCATAGACACAGATCTGCCGGCGCATTATGCGCCGGCAGATCTGTGTCTATGCAGTTTGCAGTTGGTAACGGTTTATTCGCGAGTATACACGGTATTTTTAGACCCTTGCTACATGACAACCCTAAATTCGTTGTCTTTATAAAATCATATTGTTTACATTACGAAATATTGCATTTAAAAGCGTTACCCTTGCTAAATTCGGTGCATGCATTACTTGCACCTGATAAATGTGCGGTTTTGAAGTATCACGGGAATATATAAAATCAAGTCGATAAATAAATAAATAAATAAATAAATAAATAAATAAATAAATAAATAAATAAATAAGTAAAATAAAATAAAATAAAATAAAATAAAATACAAAATAATTACCTTTATCGCCCAGTTCCGTTTCAGTGAAGCCCATTGGGTTGATTTTTCCTATGAATCAAATTAAACATATTCCGGGTACCGGGTGGTTGCTATAATATCCGCTTTCATCATTTGGCATAAACTTTTCTTCTCTGGAAGCAAGCCGTTTTAGCTGCTGCTGCTGTTGTTGCTTCAGATAAAATTGTAAACAAAACAGATTCACACAAAAACGTAACTCACTAATCCGAAAACCATACTCAGGTTTCCGATTTTAACCACATCCTTTGTAAAGGCCTTTTCGGTGCTTTCTGTCTGATGCCATAATAAATATATAAATTTTACAATTTTACGGCATACAAATTCAACTAGACTTTTCAATCAACTGAAATGTGAAAGTAGGTAGAAATACTGCTGTGCTAATTCCACAAGACAACTGTTCAAGTTGTATAGAAATAGCACGTCTGAGAACTACCTCCATCATACCAAGGAGTTGGTGCAGTGACGTCATTACCCGAGACATATTTGGCGTTGCTATGCTGATAATGTTATAGGCAGGGGGGCAAAACGAACAATGTTCAACACACGCACCGCGAGGTACAGTTATCAATAAGTTAGCTGAAATTTGGTCCTCCTTGAATAAAAAAGAAGAGAAGGAAAAGAAAGAAAACATAAATAGTCTACTATTGTCTTCATTTATCTTATCAAATGTTTTTCAGCTTCTTTTTTTTTTTGTGTACATAGCTGTAATTTTATCCGACATTAGTTACATGGGAGCTGACATTACATTAATGCATGAGTAGGATGTATGTGTTAGTAAATGATGCAATACTTATTGTCCGTGTTAAAGTCCTCTGTGTGCATTTCTGCACATGAATACTTGTAAAGAGGTAGATAAAAGAACTTGCTTTGAACACCTCATTTAAAACTGGACAGAAAATAAATAATCCTCTTTACAAAGTACAGTGATTATTATAATTTTTTCCTATAAACGAAACTTCGAAGGTTCTTTATTTTATGAGAATCTTTATCTTTTCTTTAAAATTTTTTATTTATTTTTGTCATTTTATTTTGGTAAGTAAAGTTGGTTTAAAAGGGGTTGTGCGATAAGTTCTCTCAGCTTAGCTATAGACCTTCCCCTGACATACAAAGAAAACAGGGACAACAGCGTATTATGATATAAAGCAAAGGATCTAAACGACGACATGGTTGAGAGAGAGAGAGAGAAAAGGGGGTGAAATTTGTCTGAACATTCCTTCTAGCATTACAATTTACCAATGTTAAGATGATAAGATAACACAAGGTTACGTGTCCAGTATTTTGATAACTATAACTGCGCATTTGACACCTTATATTTTTCTTAGGGTAAAAGAAAATCATGCAAATCATGTTTACTTTCGAATTTGAATTATTCTCTTTTGAATTAAGCCATGATTTCTGTAACTGGCGAGGAAAGACGAGCTACAAGTGTCGATACTTCTCATTCTATCAGAAACCTTATGAATAGGACATTATATTTCAAGTTCTTCAAATTGTCCCAAGTTCTACATTTGTACAGTGTATGTATCACGTGATCATACCGAATCCTTTTCTGAGATAAATTTCAGCGTTTAGAAGCTATAAATAGACCTATCTTTTTGTCTGATCAAGAGTGTTAATCTTAGTACAACTCTATAATTACACCAAGAAGCAGTGGTATGTAGATAACAAGTTAAACCTGATTTTCTCACACTTTATTTCTTCTCTTTTATCTAATGTGGATAAATATTAAACTTCTTCCCGCTTTGTAAATAACTACGGAGTATAATAACGGTGAATTTCAAGTCAAGATAGATTGTAACGAGCATCTATTTTGATGTCTGATAAAAACTCCCTAACTGAATGCAATGGTGATAAAAGTCGCTTAGAAGTTTGAAACCTGACCGCCATTCCGATGCAGCATATATCGACAGAGGAGAAGAATCAATTTGTTTGGAATTCAGAGCATGCCTGAATTCCAGATCTTGTCGAAAGTAAAGAACATCTCAATCTTAATATCTTAAATCTCATCGCACTTATCCTGTATATCTTTGCGGTAAATAAAATTTAAGTTTGTTCAAGAATTACAATTAGATCATTAATCTGATAGTTTTTATACAATATTATTATTATTATTATTATTATTATTATTATTATTATTATTATTATTATTATTATTATTATTATTGTTGTTGTTGTTGTTGTTGCTGTTGTTGTTGTTTTATTGTTATTGCTCTTGCTTCTGTTGTTGGTATTGATGTTGTTGATGATGATGTTGATGATCCGACTTCTGTAAATATTTGAAAATATATTCAACAAATTTACTTTAGCATTTGTTTTTAAACCAAGGCATTGGCAATCAAATTCGATAACTTCCATTTTATGATTATTTTTTTTTACTTTCAGAATTGTAACATTCTTACCACGAACAAAAAAAAAAAACAGCTTACGATGCTATGCGCAGTCTTAACAAGATGCTCGTGGAATAGTTATTTGCCTATTCCTCTCGTTAACTTTTTAACAAGAGTTATTTCCCTTCCAAGAAGTCTTACTGTGCCGATGCCTTTTTGATGTCATAAACAGTCAATCAAAATACATAATTAAACCATATAGTGTTTGATTGTGTAATTCTATGAAGCCTTAGAGGATAATGGGGGGGGGGGGGGGGAAGAGAGATTGATGATGCACCTTCTTTAGGGTTAGTGTTTAAAGTAGGAAATGGCTCGATCACAGATCATGTAAGGAAAACGACTGGGGGTCTGTGTTGGGTGGGCGTGCAACCCCTCATTTTTCTATATAGCTTCATAGAATTACAATCCAACTTCAATTTATATATAAATCTCGTTTTTCTAATACTATTTTTGTCATATAGGACGATGGGGTCATGTGAGATGTTGATTAATCCATATACAAATTAATATAAAAAAAACCAAAAAAAAAAATCACACACAATAAGATAAAAGACAAAAGCTATGACATTTTTTAACTGTTTATTACTGGCTTTTTATAAAATGTTGGAAACATCAAACCTCTACTCCACTCCAGTCTTCAGTGTCTAAATTTGTAGCAGTTGCAACTCTAGCATTTTTAGCAGATGTTACTGATCCACTGCACACTATGTGTGGTTCGAACATAGTAATGCCTATTGCCATTTTACAATTCTAGCACAGACATAAAACCTTAAATCACAAAAATTACCATAAAATTATCCCAAATCAGTTAATACGGGACGAGAATTTACACCACTTGGATGATGTAAAATACAGTACACCTTTCGCGGTTTGAAAATATACAGATTTTGAAAATATAATTTTTGTTTGGAACTTTCACATGACGTCTCAGTAATTGAAAAAAATAAACTTCCAACTGAAAGGTACAATAAACACTCGATTATGCTAGCACACAATTAAATCATGATTTAATGATGATTTAGTGGACGAAGTCCAATCGTGCCGAAGACAAGGTGTTTTTGGAGATACAATCAGTTGTAAACTGTTACAAATGCAACAGAGAAAAACTGATAGAGGAAATGGGAAAACAAAATACAAAGTGCCAGAGATGTAAACATTGTGTAAAACAACGAAATAAATGTTATTGTAGCGGATGAAATGAAAATATTTGAGAAAAGTCTACAAAGAATTATATGTGATTGTGGAAAAATAATAAATAGGGACTTAATCTATTTGCATAAGAGAAATCAATTCGCATTACTTTTATACTTTATGACACACAAATATAATGCATCAAGCATATGCGGCATATAAGCATTTTAATAGATATTACACGAAAATTTGCTGTACCGTATATACTCGCTAATACGTCGGATCAAACTGCAAAATTTGAGCAAGCAGCAGAACAAACAACATATACCATAATCTGCCTGCGCATTATGCGACGACAGATTATGGTCTATGTTGCGTGCAGTTGGACTCGACTTATAAGCGAGTATATACGCTAGTTTATAAGACAGAATTTTGAAATCACTGAAAGAATTTCATGTTTACATTGATGAAAAATATGATGTTCAAGAGCTTAAAAATGATGTTACTTCAGGTGTCAAGAAACATTTTCTGGTAGAAAAGCAAAACCTCTTGCAAAGCAATTAACACCTCTATCAACAAAACCAGTTCCAGCTGTACTGGATTTCAGATATTAAAAAAGAAAAAGCAAAAGCAACTAGCAAGTACAACGTCTTATCCACGCACAGTTACCATGTTCGACTATATTGTTGACCCGGGCATTGCAAACAATATTAAATACAATGAAAATGTACTACACAGAAACTCAAATTTTCACAAACAAACATTAAACATTTTTTACAACTTCACTTTCAAATTTGATAATGAAAATTATCTGAACAGACACAGAGCAAACTGCGACATGAGATTTTGGCAGAATCAGTTTGGTCTGGTTTCAGGTGTATCGTATCTAGTATTCAATGTGAGAGTCTCTTATCTGCTTCAGTTATTAAAGCAAATGTAGCTAATGTAAACGGTTTGTTCCAAATAATTTAAATCTTTTCTCATTCTCTTGATCCCTTTGTCTATTTCGTCAGTACTACCTTGTACAACACCGATATTTTAATCAGTTCTTCATCTTAATATCCTTTTGTATCTGTTTTAGATTGTTAAATCTCAGCATGTAATTTGCTGTTAAATTGGGTGAATGTAACATCTTTTTTCTTTTTTTTGGGGGGGGGGGGATCTGGAGGGGGCAATTGCCCCAGAGCGCCAGGCGAAAAGGCGCGGTCGTAATTTTTTTTTTTTTTTTTGCTTCAAATTTTCGTAGTATTTCACCTTCACCATAGTCTATTCTTCACAAAAACTTTTATTTAGGAAGGGGGAGGGAGGAGGGAGGTTAGCGACTGACATAAAAACTGTTCTCTGTTGCAAAGTAGGGGCGCCACTAAAGAACGTTGTCCCCGCGCGCGAGGTATTGAATCTTTCTCTGAACAATTCATGTGTATCTAAAATTTAATTTATGTTATCATCAATCTGTTTTTGAAGCTCTGAAATTTGTTAGCTCTTTCAATACCACTCTGTTCGATTAATTTTAATTTATTTTCATCTTGTTCCCTCCTCATCGTGATATGTTTCAAACTCTTATCTTCAGTAGTCTTGCGTATTTGACTATCAACTCTTTAATGTTAAAGAAAAATATTAGCCTTGTTAGATTTTCCTATGAAATCTGCTAAATCGATCATGTGGTTATTGCTGAGGTTTAAGTTATTATTAATTGTTTCACCTAGTTCAGCATTTGATTTTATCTGTTTTCTGTAAAATTATCGAATGGTAAGAACTCACTAGGACCTCTAAGTGATATTTCTCTACTCGTTCTGGACAGGACCAATTGTAATGTGCCGGACGTCAAGGTCAAATAAAATAGAATAGATGTACAGCTCAAACCTTTTTTTATTTACTAGATCTGTCCAGTGTATTGTAGTGCCAACAAATAATGCTTTCACCACAAAAGTTCTTATTTAGAGTATGCTAGCACAAAGCAAAACAAATGAATAGTCAGCACAATTTATTCTTTTGCTTCCAGGTTTATATATGTTTTTTCACACAAATTTTAGTGTTCAAAATGGCGAAATATGAAATTTGCAAATGTGTAGAATGATGTATATAACAGAGGTGCGGTAATCAAATCATGTTAACATGACAAAAATGATAGCAGTGTTAAATAGCAGGTGACAATCGGCCTAAATGTTAATTTATCACGATTCATCTAATCTCTAGTTCAAATAATTCCAAAACTAATCTTGCACAGAAAAATGATTTAGTGGTTACCGAAAATTGTTCATGTAACGTACCGAAGTGGTAGCTGAGTTTGTGAGTCAAATCAAGGTTCGGAACCAGACTTGTGTTTATGTTTTAGAGTTAAGTGGTTAGACGCACAGTCTGGAACCGGATGTCAATAGTTTGGAGTGTGTGCTCGATGCGACATAGTGTGAGGTTTTGTAGCGACACGGTGTGTCGTTGTGTCGTGTAGATTATTTCAACATCCAAATAACACAAAAAAACACATAAATGGAAATTTGTGATTTCAAAGTGATAAATGTAATTGAGTAGGAAATTCGATATTGCCAATCGGAATACTGATTTTTCAACGGATAGCAGACGTCTATGTTGATGACGACACAGGGACAGTGTCGTCAGTCAAATCACTGTATGGAAACTTTTATCTGATATGAAGAGGTAAATAAACATTGAAACAACTTAAGAGAATTATTATAATCAGTATTGGTAGCGTGTCTCAACAACAAAGTTTATATTGGAAAATGACCAATGAAACACCGTGTTCTCAGCCAGCGGTTGGCATTGATTCGTGTGGGAAAACGTTAGAATGGGCAGTATAAACAATTACTGTATGAAACTAATATAACTTTAATAATTTAATGTGTCGGTAGTAAGTCAACCTTGATGTCATACTGGAAGAAATTTCCAAAGTCGAGATTGAATAGAGAGATTTTTGTGTGGTTGTTTGTTTCGTCTTTAGACCTTCACTGGAACCCAGCTGAACCACAACTGCCAGAACGGTGGATCTCACCCCTATTTATAGATTTGGGAACACACTCGGGAAATTCAACAACACAGTTTCACGATTATTACCAAAAACATGGAAGAATTCAGAAAAAATATTAACATGAGCGCCTTCTAGTGGAAAGCCGAACGGCCAAATACACACAGTAGTAAAAATGGCGCCCGATTTCGAACGGCAAGAATAGCACACATTTCACAATGAATTGTAAGCAGAATAAACATTAAACATAAACAATTTAATAACACCGGTGAAGAAAAATTATGACAATACATGAGTATTACCCTAATCCTTTAGACAAAATGAATACAATTGCTTATTGTTTTACTCAGAGTTGAAGGTAAGTGAAGACAGTTTACAATACTATCTTGTACAAATATTTCCCCAGATGATGAATATTTGAACAAATCATTCATATATGAGACACCCATGCAAAAATTACATTTCTCGAAAAGAAAATTCATCTTTCGAAAACTGTTTCTATAGTTAATATTATTTGCATTTGAAACAGAGGTACAAACATTCCAACATGAGGGGAATGTAAACATAAAAGGAGATTATGTATTATCTCCATGCATAATGATATATGCAAATACATTTGATAAGAAAATAATTTGACAATTAGCCAGGTTGGTTTCACTATGCTATTTACTTTACATGGAAAATATACCTTACAGGCAAACAGTGAAAATCACTTTTCCATCTTCAATTATGATGGTGATATTCAATTTTTTAATTGCGCCCATCTGTAATTACTTGTAACGGCAATTAACACTGAATGAAATAGTGTTCTGATGAAAAGCATTTTAAATGGCAACGACGGTTGCAAACACGATAAATATTCTTAAGGTATTTTTTGTGTTATTGATTTGGTCAAGGAAAATTTATAAATATTTTGGTTTCAAACAGCAGCGAACTGTATCAGATTCAATCGATGTCTGCATAGTTCTATAGCTATTGAATTATAGCAATTTTAAATTGTAGTTGGTTAGGTACCCTGTGTAATTGTTTCTTGGAATTATTTAACCTTCTGAGTTGTATGTCATACAATAGACATCAGTACTTTCTTTATTATTGCCAGATTCAATCTATGACTTTTCTTATATACATTTTAAAGGTGCAGTAACCATTAGGGATTAAAACTGTCCTTGTATTATTCTTGTCACTGGTGTTGTAATCGATATTGGTTTTGAGTTCGTCGGAAATATTGGAGTAAACAACAGCAACATACATTCTCTGTAATGAAATATATACTTCTCCATTTCTGTTACGAACTGGATTGGTAAAATATATTTCGTTTTCAGTGAGACCATTGATCGCAATATGGCTATCTTGCATTGCAAAGACTGCACCATTAATTTATTTAGCTGAAAGGTTGCCTAAATAAAAGAGAACGTTTTTTTCTTCTTCTTCTATTTGTTTTGTTCGGAATACCTTTTTCTGTGATTTTGTTTTGATCTCTATGTATCTGTTGTACTCTTTGGCGATCAAAATAAGCTCTTCATGGTTAATGTTCTTGTTACTCATCCCATTGCTTATCATGTGGTTGAGATTTTGTTCAATTCAGTAATGGCATATGCTGCTATTTCATCATGTTTCAAAACCTTTTGACGAAATATCTTTTTATTCAAAGCGTTTGAAACAATTCCTATGACGGCTGTGCTAGATCCGGTAAAGATTAATGGAATAAAAATACCAGAAACTATACCCGATAAACACAATCCAGCCACTGAAACACCTACATCAGCTGAAACTGTTTCCATGCCTGCCTCTAACCAACTGAAAACTTTTAGTGATATTTTGTATTTCTTTCTCATACCTTTATAGTGTTCAATCTTCTTGATCAAACATTTTCGAATCTCTTTAATTTATGTAGACGACGTTGTGTTGTTGTCTCAGATGGATTTTCAATCATTTTTGTAGAGGTGCTTGTTGTTAGGCAAAAATACATTTGCTATCAGATAGTATATTTTGAACTGTCCAAAAGACATTGGAATAATTAGCTTCACAACTTCTCCAATATCCATTGTTGATGGTGGACCAACTGTAGTATCTTTTTCAAAAGCGTGAAGTAAGTAACAGTAAGAGCCGAGATTCATGTTGCATGGTAAATTGTAATGACAATGTTTTTGTTCGCTCGACATCTTGCTTTTTATTAACCCAAAATATTAGCAATGTACATTTGATTTTATATTTGCTTGTGCTGTGTTAACACTTTTATCAAGTGAAAATCCGTATACTATCAGACAGTCGATTCTGAACTTGCTAAGTGAAAATGGAATGATCAGCTCTGCAATTTCTTAAATGCCCATTGTTGACGGTGAACCTGTTGATATATTAAACAGCTTCTTAATAAGCATGCTGTAGGTAACAGTAAGAGTAGAGATTAATGTTGCATGGTAAATTCTGTTGGTAGTGTGTTTTGTTTCGCTCGACATTTTCTTCGAAAAAGTTAGCAAACGTTAGCGCAAACTTAAAACTCTTCTAAAACATTTCTAGTGTTGGGTTGTTATATGTACATACACTCTTGTCGATTCCTTCATAGAGGTGTCCACTAGGGACAAACTTTTGCTGTACTTTGGTTGATTGTTTGTTGCTAATCTTTTACAACAGTATCGAAGACTCTGTAAAGAAACATCTTTACTTTTTGACCAAATGAATAAGATGCCTAAAACGGTTACACTACCACGTGTCAATTAATCAATTGTGGTGAATGAGGGTTTCATTTCTTTCACAGACTGTGATTTCATCATTTTGTACTACTGTGCCTTGCACAGTCTTTGGCGTTTTTTAATCTTCTTGTTATTTTTGTAAACGTTCGACTTTGGCTTTTAAACTTCTTCTGAAAGTTTACCAAGTTGTCTACCAAGTTCAACTCTACGCAGATCTGTATACTCTTGCGAAGTTACCTTTTCAGGTTCTTTGTTTGCCTTCTTTTTATTTTGCTTTTGGCATTATTCCATTTAATTTACAAGATTATTTGAAAGATATATCAACATAATTCTGAATCTGGACATAGGATAGTTGCAAGATGACTTACAACATTAGTTTGAATAATGAGAACTAATTTAAATATATTTATTTTAATAAACAGGATGTACTCTACGACATGTTCGAAACGTGGTGAAGACGAAGACATAACACAGTCTTACAGAACTAACAGTTATTGTAAACCTTGTCAAAACGTGTGCTCGAAGAGATTGTATGCTGAAAATAGAGATCACAAGGAAGAATTCGACAAAATACAGCGAGAAGACAAAAGAACGATAGAAATAATACCGCAGAAAATAAATAAATGAAAACAGAGAACACGATAATGAGTATTTTGGACAAAGATACCACATTGATAAATATCATGGCATTTCAGAATTGACAAGAAACAGAGTTTTATCAGCGTTCGGGCAAAACAATAAATCAGACACGACACTAAAGATACTAGATTTATCAGCAATTGACTTTTAGCAATGATGGTTTTCATATTGATCATGTTATACCGTGTTCCTCTTTTGATTTTATCTGATCCTGAACAGCAAAGGAGATGTTTTCACTGGACAAATACTTGATACATGATAGCCAATATGCGTTCTTTGCCTGTGCAAAATAAGTGTTTTTAAATTGCATGGAATATTAATTTCTTCAATGAACATGTAAAATATATTTTAAATTTTGCATTTGTATTAGGTGAAATTTGTCTTTTCTGTCTTTTTTACCGGACATCAGAGCGTCCTCTTTATTAAAATTGATTTATTGCATACGAATGTTTGGGCTATTTTTTATTTCTTAAAGTAAAAGAAGTACTTCCTTGTTGGATTGTTTTTGTCAGCCTCATACAGGAAAGGTTGATTAACATAAGATTTTCCCGGAATGCACGATGTAAATGGAAGAGTGTTCCTGACAAAACTGGACTGTCTTTGATAGCCTTTTCAAGAGAGGGACTCGCTATAAACAGGAGAATTGTGTACCCTTCAGATTTCTCATGCATATTAAGGGTATGGAAGTAATCGACCGAATCGAGAAAAACAGCGGTTTTAAAATAAAATGTGTGATCTAAAATTTCACTAATTTACTTCAAATAATTTATCTTAGCCGCTCCTCGGACAGCTTTCTCAAGTCAGACACGGATTTTATAGTGTCTACGCAGATGCATCGGACACTTTACAGTAGAGGGTTTCATTGCACACGGCGATCCACTCAAAAGTCAATTTTATTTTGAATTTTATTAACTGAGGCGATACGTGAGCAAAAGAGAGTTTTAAAAATACTGTTCTTAGATATATCCAGCGACCACAAGTACTTGGCAAAGTACTCCAGAAACTCTTATGTGTTCAGATAACTCGGACTGCATCGTAAGTGACCGCTGTTATCGCTAAATGGATACATTCTTCTTGGAGAGTACTTATGACTATCGGTAAAAATATGTCATAGTAATCACAGACACTTTTGTATATACATTCATTACATTTTATGAGTGTGTTCACATTTGAAGTTACCACATGCAGAAGGTATCGTCCAGTAACATGTTTGTAAGGATCACGTATTTGTAAGGATACACCTTTCACACTTGCTTCCAAACAAACCAAAACTTGTCTAATTTCAGATTTATGTATGTAGGCACTATAGTCAATATTCATTCAACACCTATATTGCTCTCACGAAAAAAGAATAAAGGTGAAAATGAAATTCTATCACATCCGCCAATGGTAGTAGTTTGAAGCCGTTTTCTTAATACGCACACATTTTTAGTTCTCAATCAAATATTGTGCATTAGCACAAAAAGCCAAAGACCCAGGAGATTTAGTTCATAAATCAAGTACTAGCATCTGGTTTACAAATTCATGTGTATCGTAAAAAGTAAGATTGTAATAAACACGTATAGAAAACCCACAAACGAAGGTTTTTAAACTCGACCAATGTGCTGTTGATACCCAAGGAGCTCGCTTCGCACTATAATTTTAAGCTCTCATTTTATTTTCGTTTGAATTATTGCAAAATGAAAAGTATAAAGAGTATATCAGAAAAATTCGAGATAGGAAAAAATGCATTAATTTTCTACCAATGTGCCCTCTGTTGGTAACACTAATCAATGAAGGAGTTTACCAGATCCTCGTATGGCGAAGATCATACGGAGCTACGTGAGAGGTCTGGTTGAACGAGATTACATTCTACCCCATTATTTGCCCATAGATCCTTTTTCACAATCTCTAATCAGAGTATCCTCAGCCCTATATTCCGAGGATAAAGCTGTAAAGCTACTACGTGACACCAGTGCTGTAAAGCCACTACCTGACACCAGTGCTGTAAAGCCACTACCTGACACCAGTGCGACGCAAAGAACACGGTTGTTCTAAAATATCTGAGTGTATTAAATTTTAAATGATCATTCATTTAGTTCATAGGGTCAAATTTGTATTTTCCCTTGTTTAATAAATGTGTTTGTCGACAAGCTTGTTCTATATACACCAAACGTTTTGCCCCAAGCCCCCGGTAGGTCATTATATCGTATTAGTCTGCATATAGACAACTGGGCAGACCCAGTACATACGTTACGTATCTATGTAACCCTTGCTCTGACTGGATACATTCAAAAACTTGATAAGGAAAAGTCTAGCAGCAACACATCAACAGTGGTCAACGTGAAATTAATAGTAAAGGAAATGAATTAAATCACTATATTCACAGTTCATTGGAATAAATAGGGGGAAAAATCCTTTCACAACAATAAACCAAACATTTAAACTGCAATCAGTTTTTAAATGAGAAGGTGCTCTTGTATAAGAAGAGTACATAAGGGGAGTAAATCTTGCTGGAATAAATTGATAAGGGATTCCTTATTAAGAAAACAATTTGGCGGAAGGGACGTGGTAGTCTCAATCCGTCTGTGAGAATGAGATATGTATAGTTTAGTATCATATAGGATATTTATTGTCACATCTGGTTAAGGACAGTGCTGTGCTCAGCAAAGCGAGACGGAATACGGTAGTTGTATTTCACTGCCAACTGTTGTTATGTATATTGAATTTATAATATGTGTCTATGAGGTAAGTTGTTCTTTAGTCATTTTTTAAACCACATATTTCCTGCCTTCGAGTTCAAGGTCAGTCTTGTTTACATAGTATTTAACAATTAGATTGGAATTTTCCATCGTTGGTGTGAGAAAAGTCACATACGCACCGGAATTTTCCATTAGAGTTACTCATATTCTAGAATATTCTGTCAGGTGACTTATCCTTATATTTATACAGGTTTAGTAAACAAGATTTAATTCCTATACTAAACTTCATATTATTAAGATCAGTCTATTAAGAAATTTCTTTTAGTAATCAGATGTTACAGTTGTGATAATCAGAGCAAATTCAGAGAGAGGAATTATATATTTTAAATATTCATTGGAATGACTAAAAGTGTTCATTCTCATATTGGATTATTACTTGACTTTGGGATTTATGTGAATTTATTCAAAGATATTCTGGATTACATCATTCAGACATATCAGAACATTAAAGACTACCGACACATCAGAACATTCAAGACTACTAGCACAATAGGGCATTCAAGGCTACTGTGGAATTCATTCGGAACATTCTATATTTAGGACTTGTGAGTAATCCATTTAGGATTATTGGATTATTTGGACTTTAATTCACATTATTGTAAGTGTCTTTTTGAATTTTCATTTTAATTGTCTAGAAATAAATTGCATGTTGATTTTACTTACATTGTTGGTTTCATTACATTATTTTAAGACCAAGAGTCGTAACACTGTACACATTCGTTTACTATGCGTTCTCCATTATACACGAACAATATGAACATTAAGATTTGTGAAATCATCGTGCCTAATGATAATCAATAACATAGTTGCTATTATAACTGGAATGATCGTAAAATGTTCTTGTTGTTGATGCTGCTGTTGTTGTTGTTGTTGTTGTTGTTATTATTATTATTATTATTATTATTATTATTATTATTATCGAGCCCACGTTAGTGCGTTGTCAACAGTTCCTTTAGGTTTTGGTTGAAGTTTATTATTTGCACATATTTCCTAAATCACGTGAGATTTCCTAAATCACTTGGTAGATCCTCATCATACTTGGTATGAATCTTCATGAAGTTAGGACTAATTTTTCTTTGACATGACCGCTTGCCATTTTCCCTTGCTGTTACAACCATAGAAAATCTGCGTTAAGGTTTTGTTTATGTTTCTTCATTTACTTATATTTCCTAACCCCTTGATATATTTTATTCATACTTTGGATCACTCATTATAAAGCTAAGACAATTCATTCTGCGAAATGCTTACTTAAGCATTTGACTTTAGCCTCAAGGTCACACTTTTCACAGCAAAACTTTGACATACAGCAATGCTCGATATACAGGTCATGGCCCTCATATTATTATTATTATTATTATTATTATTATTATTATTATTATTATTATTATTATTATAAATATGCCTGCAATTATAGGAGAATTAGCTTTTTACCAGTCCTCAGCAAAATATTTACTTCTATTTTAAATTAAAGATTAGTTAACTAGGTCACTGAAAATGATATTCTGGGTGAAGTACATGCTGTTTTAACAAGTGGATAATATATTTACTCTAAGCACCTTAATACGTAAATATCTGAAGAAACAAAGAGGTAGATTTTAGACTGTTATTTTGTTTATATATATATGATAATAATAAAGCGTTTGACCGTATTAATCGGAGCTTACTTTACCATAAATTAATAAATAAACATATAAATAGTAAAATGCTTACGAATTTTCAAGCCAAATATGCAAATATCAAAGCTTATTTGAAAACGCTAAATGTCTTGACAGAAACAGTTAACAATCCGGTCGGAGTATGAGAGGGTTGTGTTTTAGCACCCTTTTTATTTTCATTGCTTTGAAATGACTTAAAGACACACATTTCTGACCAGCATAGCGGCATAACCATACAATTTGCTCAGTTATTTGCATTCTTTTATGCAGAGGACTTGGTTGCCTTTGCCGAAACTGCTATTCAACTTCAGAGAATACTAAATAAATTAAAAGAATACTGCAACATCTGAAAACTAAACATAAACATGTAAATTACTTAAATCATAGTTTCAGGTCAGATCAGGCTATGCCTGCTACCGTAGGTAACAGTAGACGGTACTGCCTGTGACTGTTGACCCAGATTGGACAGCTACACCTGACTCCCTCTGGAAAGTCCTTTCTGGTGGATCAGGCGGCCGAGCAGATATGCTCATCCCATGGCTGTGAAGGCAGATGGCAAAAGCTGTGTGGACAGCGCAGGACATCATCTCAGGTGCAGTAGGAACTGATGGCCATCCACTGCATCCGGACTTGTCATTAGACGTCTCGACATTGCTGTGCCACTGGATTAAGACAGGCGTGGACGAGAAAGTGAGGGTGACTGCGCAACTTTCCCTCACTTAAATCCAACTCACGCGCAAGTCATGGCATTATTCCCCTCCTCCACCAGATACCTTCAAGTCCTGAGGGGATGGGCGAGCGGCAAAGCAAGAAGACAAAGGTGATGCAACTCACCATCGGTGCCTGAAATGTGGGCATGCTAATGGACAGTACATCAGCAGATAGGCCAGAGAGAAGAACAGCTCTAGTTTGTAGAGAACTGGCTAGATTCAACATAGAGATAGCAGTCGTGAGGGAAACTCACCTAACTGAAAAAGAACAACTCACCAAAGCAGGAGCCGGCTTCACCTTCTTCTGGAGTGGCCGACGTCAAGAAGAGCTCAATATCTAGATTCAGCCTAGCAGACAACCACAAGGAAAGCAAAAGTGCCCAGAAAGCTTCATGTCTTCAAATTGAAACAGGAGAATGTGAAACAAGCATTTGTCGAAGAACTGTGCAGCCAACAAGAAAGAATCGATACGAACTCCGAGAATGTCTAGGAAAACTGGGCATCCTTCAGAGACTCTGTGTACTCAACTGCATCCAAAACCCTCGGTCCCACCACACATAAACATCAAGACTGGTTTGATGAGAACGATGCTGCCATACAGAGACTTCTGAATGAGAAACATCGGCTACAGAAAGCCTGTTTAGAAGACGGCACTTCATCGTCTATGAAGGCCCCCTTCAAGAACATCAAGAGGAATGTCCAATACATACTCAAAGAGTTGCAAGACTCAAGGCTGCGCAATAAGGCTTATGAAATTCAGTCCTACGCAGACAGGAATGACACGAAGAACTTCTATGATGGTTTGAAGACAATCAACGCGCTACAGTCATCAGGAACATCCCCAATACTGAGTGCTGAGAGCACCACACTGCTCACTGATAAAGAAAAAACTGACTAAACTCTTCCAGTCAATGTGGACTCAAGGAACTATACCCCAGGAATACAAAGATGCATCTAGCGTCCACTTGTACAAGTGGAAAGGCAACAGACAATCCTGCGACAACCATCGGGGGATCTTCTTGCTGTCAATAGCCGGCAAAATCCTCGCCAGAATTCTGCTGAATCGTCTCGTGCAAATTGATCAAGGGCTCCTGATTGAGAGTCAGTGTGGCTTCAGGAAAGGACGAGGGACCACATACATGGTGTTTGCAGCTCGTCAACTCCAGGAAAAATTGCCAGTAACAGAACTCCAACCTGTACACCACATTCGTCGACCTGGCAAAAGCCTTTGACACAGTCAGTCGTGGGGGCCTTTGGAAGATCATGACATAATTTGGTTGCTGGGAGAAATTCATCTTTATGGTTCGGCAATTCAATGATGGCATTCTCGCTCGTGTCGTGGACGACGGTGAATCACCTGAACCATTCCCAGTCACCAAGACTGTGTGTTGGCCCCAACCCTCTTCAGTATGATGTTCTCTGCTATGCTTACTGATGCCTTCTGTGACTATGACACGGGGATCGACATCAGATACCGATACCGGACTTACACAAGCTCTTAAATCTGAGGCGACTATAGCGAAGACGAAGTTACAGGAAGTGACTGTTCGTGATCTCCTATTTGCTGACGACTGTTCCCTGAATGCCAAATCTGAGTTTGATATGCAACAGACCATTTCTCTTCAGTTTGTGACAATTTCGGTCTCACAATCAGTATCAAGAAGACAGAAGTGATGCACCAACCTACACCAGGAAAGCCTTGCATAGAGCCTACCATCACAGTTAATGGCCAAACCTTCCAAGCAGTAGACAAGTTCACCTATCTCGGCAGCACACTATCACGTGCAGTCCACATTGATCATAAAACCAACGCCAGAATTGCTAAAGCAAGTGTGGCCCTTGGCAGACAACGCACAAATGTGTGCGCAGAGACATAAGTCTACAAACAAAACTGAAGGTCTACAAAACGATTGTGTTGCCGACTCTGCTGAATGCTTGCGAAACCTGGACGGTGTACAGACGCCATGCCAAGAAGCTCAACCATTTTCACACCGGGTGCCTGGGGAAACTGATGAGGATAAGATCGCAGGACAGGGTCCCAGAAACTGAGGTTTTCATACGGGCAGGCATTTCAAGCATCCGCACTCTGCTGATGAAATCACACCTGTGATGGGCAGGCCACGTTACCAGGATGTCAGAAGAGCGAGTATCAAAGAAGATCTTCTACGGCGAATTGAGGGAGGGAAAGCAATCTCAAAGTCGTCAGAAGAAACGCTTCAAAGGTTCTCTCAAGTGATCCTTGAAACACTTCAACATTGACCCTGAGTCTTGGGAAGATCGCTTCACCTGGCGCAGTCTCATCCATACTGGAGCTACAGACTATGAACTGAGGATAATTGCAGAGGCAGTGCAGAAGCGCGATCAGCGTAAATCTCAGAACTGCAGCACGTCCTCATTTGATCAAGCAAACCCAAGCGGCATCTCCTGTCAAGTGTGCCATAGACAGTTCAGAGCACAAATTGACCTGATCAGCCACTCACGTACTCACAAAAACCAGTTACCGATGTTATGGTCATCTTCGAACTCGAAGGACAAACAACAAATACAAACAACAACAGTTTGTCGGAAAGGGGATATTTGAGAGGATATGGAAGTTGGTGTTTTTGGTGATAGCCTGATAGAGTCCTCATCTTATTATAAGTATCTTGGCTGTGTATTTTCCTCTAAAAACTCCCGGTATATGAGTCAACAAACTCTAGCAGCACAAGAAGTAAAGACACTTTATGCTCTGAAGACTATATTAACTCGTTTTGTTTAGTTGTCTACAAAACTCTATTCCAAGTATTTGACACTAAAATAGCGCAAAGTTTGAATTATGGTTCAGAAGTGTGTGTGTGTGGGGGGGGGGGGGGGATTACAAAGGAAATTACATAGAGGATGAACATACGTCATTTTGCAAATATGTTATTGGTATTACGAAACACATGTCAAATGTTTTTATGTACAATAAATTAGGTAGAATGCCAATGAAAGTATTACGACGGAGTAGACTACTTAAGTACTGGTTCAAATTACTACAGATGACTGATGATAGAAATTTCCAAAACAAAGTCGACTTGGAGCGAAAACTATGAATGTTAGGCAAATCAAATTAAAAATCCATTGTCTTCACACAGAATGGGAGAAATATGGGTAAATCAAGGGGTGGGTGATGAGAACCTTTTTTCACTATATTTAAACAGCTATGTAAATATATTTTTCTACAAGTACCAAATGGAAATTTAAATTCAATGGATAGATTACGCTTTTATAAGATCCGAAACGGCTTGAGTTGTCAATACTATATAGATTGTTTAAAGTCTTCATACAGCGGTCGCTTACTATGTATGTCTAAAGATAGAAACTTCCCTCTAATGGTAAATATAGGTGGATTTATAAATATTCCCCATGTTGATAGATTTTGCACTTTTTGTGTAAATATAGAAGATGAATTTAACTTTGATGTTATATGTCACATGTATAATAATTTGAGTAATAGTTATTTATCTTCAAACATTGACTGTAATGCAAATTACATTAAATTCTAAAACTGTATGCAGATAATTAATGATAATAGTAAGCTCTTACATAATTTTGCACTTCATAAAGCAAAATCTTTAATTGTTAGAGAGTCTTGTGTGTTAGTCCTGGGATTGTTTTTTTTCGTGGCTGTACCATATTCATACATGTATATAATTTGGACGAGTGGAATATGTTACAACGAATAACGATTCTTCTTTTCTTCTTCTTCTTCTTATTAATATTAATATTAATATTAATATTAATATTAATATTAATATTATTATTATTATTATCCGTAAAAATATATAAGTATTAGCATCATGATTTGGCACAATTAAAAAGTGGAAGCTTACTAGGTGGTGAACACAGAATAGACTTAGCCATGACATCACCAAATGGGACGATAGGTCAATCTCTTTGTTGTTTTGCTTGTGAATAAAAGCGAACAGTGTAGATCCCGATCTTCAGGCACATTGGGTCTATGCTGTTTGCAGTTTGTGTGCGACTTATACATGAAAAATACTGAAGTTAGTATTGTATATCACAAGACGCAGACGTGAATCCTGTTCATCCTTGATCTTGCAGCGATGACTGTGTATTGACTTTGTTCATTAAATGCATAGAAGGCATGTATCCTGTCAACAGTAAGCATGTATATGTGGTTTTGTCAGTATCCCAGTCTACGTTATCAAGACACTAGCTGCCATGCAATGGAAGGTGATTTTTTCCCAAGCTTATCGTATCATTGTATCACTGTGAAATATCATCACTATGCAAGAAAATAAACAACCGTTTAAAAAATATTTCTGCACAAGGTTACCACAGAAGCTTGACGTTAGATAGTGTCTATTTTTTAAAAAATATTTTTTTATGGATCGTACCCAATATAATCAAAACAAGGATGGACAGCCGCCATCTTGACAGATATTTCTCTTACAGACCGTATCTTTCGCATTTTTCTGACATAAATTCAACGAGTATACGTCACCAATAGCTCGTCACATACATTAAATAATTTTATCAGTTTCTAATGCAAAATGCCACTGCGAAAACGATGCATCGCCCGATAATAGAGAAGGGTGAAGGAAATGATTAATAACGCGTGTCACGTTAAAGGAATACAGTTTTCCAGAATGTTCAATATCTTCTACAAACGTTATTTGGAAACTCAGATATTGGTAACTTTACATATGAACAACTTAACAATAAGGACATTAACTGTTACAATTGCAGAAAACAGTACAAAATCATTGATGGTGGGTTCTGGTTTCCACCCCACCCCACCCCCTAAACAAATTAACCACAAAATATCAGAAAACCACATGGCTCTCATAAAACACCAATGTATGAGAAAGTGAAGTTTAAAGATAGAATGATTAATGATGTTTGTTAAACTTTAATTTTCTCTGAACTAAAAATATACAATCTTTTATCTGTTCTCGTTAGATCCGCCTTCGCTTGTTCTTATCAACTTAACAAAATAATCTCAGGGGGCAAAAAGGCATTCTGTTTAAATTTTCCTAATAACTTAAGAGATCGCCCTGTAGCCAGCATCTGGAACCAAAATAGCAATATTTGTATGGGAAACCCTCATGAAATACAACGTACTTAAGTTTCTGCGTCAACATCTGCATGTTTATTGGACTGGCAGCACGGTGGTTTCCATCCATTTTTTATGAATAGTTGACCAATGCCTTCTGTACTTTTAGCATCTCTTGAGACAATCACAAAGATTCGGACACAGAAATTTGCTTTTCGTGTGAGGATCTTGTTTATTTTATTCGTGATTAAGGTGACTTAAATACGAATGTATACTACAGTGCTCTGGTCTTCTTAATTCTACATTGCCCGTAATCCTTGTATTAACATAAAAGAGATATTCTTAATCCATAACAGAATCCTTGATGTTTTATATCTTACTGCTGTGCTTAACTGATACCGTATATAACCGAGTATATTCCTCATCAAAATAAGAACTTCGCAGACCCTATTCTGTGTCACTACATAATACAGATTAAAATCATTTGTAGAGAAAACAGTTTAGAACTCTTTATCTACCGGCGGATTATGCGACAGCAGATCTGGGTCTACGCTATTAGAAGTTGAATGCGTTATATACGCGGCTAAATAACGTATATTTTTCTTAGTAGAACATTCAAACGGCGTGTGTATTATTGAAAGCCACTGGCGAAAATCCGCTACGCTCTTGTTTAACCCTTGCTTGCCAATCTGAACATCCTCGGCCTTTTTCGTCAAATCGAGAAAGAAACATCTGATGTAATTTGTTGCCGCAATTGAGAACTATATTTGGAGAGAGTTACTATTGTTCACATGCCATAATATGGCGACAGAAGGAGACAAAGTCACAACTGAAACAATGTCGGCCTTGTCTGTCACAATATATGTGGTGCACTCCGCCAGAGGCGAATCACCAAACCCATCAAATGTATGTGCTTTCCTACTACTACATCTGAGGTTATTTCTCGACTTGACGGAAACGGCCGAGCGATATTCCTATTGCCGTGGCGGTCTGCAATAAGATTTCCTCGTATCATATGAATATGCATAAACAAAAATACGTCATCAACGACCCAATGAAATAAGCCCTTATACATCGATGGAAGTAACCTCTTAATGATCGAAAAGTAACTGTGTTTGGAAGAGACCATGCAATTGACTCACTTAATCAGCATGAAAGGTCATGTTGGGTCTTTCGAGAAAATTTTAATAGGGCTTGCAGTGACCGGTTAAGCATGTTTATGCATATTCGGGTGAACAGAGGTTTAGTGGATTTTCGCCCGTGGCTTGCGACGATGAGCAAATATAGCATTATGACACATCTTAATAACACCAAAGTGTTTATCTACTACTGTTTTGGTTTAAATGAAGTTACATTAACGAGATTTTTTTTTTGTTTTTGTTTTTTTTCCCTGCGGTTACGCATGTCCTTGAGAACAAATGGTTGTTGTTATTATTGTGGAGTGGTGGTGTTTCTTGTTGCTGTTATATGAGGCCGTGTATATAGGAATCCTCGTGGCCGTGCGTCGATGTTCGTCCTTCTGTCTATCACATAATCTTGTGGTCGTAACGACTCTAAATCAGTGCGTTCATGCAATTTTCTGAGAGTTACTGCCCTTTTACTACTTTTGGCATTGATATAATATTCGTCAAAATTTTGCGACGCGAACTAGTCTAACAGCTTTACATGCATTGCTATGAAACTCAGAAATGTTATATTCATTGTCTGAAGACACGCAAATTAACCAATCCCACTGTGATCCAACAA
This sequence comes from Margaritifera margaritifera, assembly GCA_029931535.1. Taxonomy (NCBI): domain Eukaryota; kingdom Metazoa; phylum Mollusca; class Bivalvia; order Unionida; family Margaritiferidae; genus Margaritifera; species Margaritifera margaritifera. The sequence continues at coordinate 782,375 of JAQPZY010000977.1, read as the reverse complement.
TTTTTTTTTTGAGTTATTACCCTTACGGCGGTATGACGTATATGACACAATCTTGTGGCTGCAAATAAGTCTCGCAGTTATCGATGCTAAAAAATTTGTTCACCATATAAAAATGTTCATATTGACAATCATTGTGCTTCCAAGATTTTTGCAACTCTTGCAAACATATTGGAAGCACAATGATTAGTCAATACGAACATTTTTGAAATATCTCCCTTTTTGTAATGCAGCTGGGGCAACTAGTTCTTCTGTTTTCAATGAAGAGAGTACTATAGACATATTTCTATCATGGGTACAGGGTTGCGATGCGAAAGAAGCAGGGCTATATTTATATGAGGATTTGCTGTCTATTGCTTCAGTTGTCGTTATGGAACTATATTTTATCTTTAGCCAAGGGGAAAAGAAAAAAAAAAACTAAAAAAAAAAATTAAAAAAATTTAAGTGATTTCTCGTACTCAGCCTTATAATGCACTCGCCCATCATTGTTGATACCCAACAGGGAAACTACATAAAGTCTGAACGTGTTTCACTTCTTGTTCTGAATACCTTCATACGGATTTTACCGAGTCTGCAAACAGGATAGAATGCACTCTTGGAATATATGAAAAGACAGTAAAGATGGTCTGTTTACGTTTGATGACAGAACAATGAAGAGAAGTATTACAATAGAAAATGCAAAAGTGTTTAAATGAATTATCCAAATATTTTTAAAACGTTTTCAAGATATATCGCAGAACTCGCAAGAATTTCTACCATACTCGAGATAGAAATTCTTCGTGTAGACGGTTATCATTTTAAAATGACAAAATCTGTCCCTTTATGTTTGAAATAAAACTCGTGAAAATATAGAAGTTGAGAAAGAAACCATATCTGACTTTATTGTCCAACCAGAATTTATTTTGAAAGCAACATTTGTAATGGGTCCATTTTTTAAAATTTATTACAAACGTATCGTAGTCCTTGGAAATGACCTTTTTAATTCGTTTGCTGTATTCTCTACATTGAAATTAATACTACATCTTATGTTCACGAGGATTACTTGTTATTTTGTTTGTTTTTGCCAATGATGTATAGTTTTCCAGTTGTTTGCTTTTATTGCAAAATTATGCAAATTGCAATATAAGAACCAATATGTTGAAGCTTTAACGGTTTGTACCGATTTTTCATACTAATCGTATATTTTGTTTTCGATGAAGAAATTCCATGTTAATAAAATTATCTGAAATGTCAAAAGTTGCAATCTGTACTTCACCAGTATTTGTGCTATTTTTTACTTAAGCGTTGGCGTCGATACAACTGCTTAACGTAAACTGGATAATAAGCACGTGCAGAGAACCGTCAGTGTCTATAATAGTGAAAACATAAATATTGCTCAAGAGACATGCGATTATAACCACAAAGAATTGGGAAGCATTTTATACCACTATTGATATTCATATAATGGGCTATGTTTGATCCGATTTTGCACAGCGAATAAATTTACAATATTACGTCATTCTGCGCTGTTTGTTGCTGCAAAATCTCCATGTGGAATTGTTCTAAAATATTCACCTATATTTTTGCACAGCTTTTCGTTATATCTGTTTAAAACTGGTAGTTTTATGTTTCTATATGTAACAGAGCAGTTGTACTAGAAAGTCTGGATTGCTGATGTTTACCACTTGTGTATTCCATCGTCAATCAGTCTGTTTAATGTTTTTGAAATGTTTAGGATTGCCGAACAGGACAAACATTAACCGGGTTTTCAAGCCTTATAGATCCGTTCACAAGTCAACGACGAAATATAAAATAAATCCATGCCCCAGTTTCATCAGCATGTCTTTAATTTTAAGCCTGGACTTGATAAATTTGATTGGTTTGACATAGGTCATCCAATCAGATTGCTAAGATTCAGACTTAAGTTTAAGTCCCGACTTTAGTTCTGTCGGTGAAATTCGGTCAATATTTTCATGGCGCATAAAACGGTGTAATGTCCCATGTTTCAACTTTGCACGATAATTCATTTGCTTCCACACTGGCACGGGTTGAATTCAAAGAAGAAGAAAAAGAAGAAGCATATGAATGAACTCAAAGAGCTGAAAACTAATGAAACAGAGCTCACATTATGTATGGTATGCGAAAGAAGACTATGAGAAATTCTATTTTTAAAAAAATGTGCTAAGTAAAGAACAATGATACTGTAAAATCTCAAGTACCGCGTGGCAGAATTCGTACCTTAAGTAGACAGAAAGGTGTGTACGTCCTAGCTCCATGTTCCCTAATGGGAGGAGTGTCGACTCTGGTTTAGGAAGATGATGGACGATATTAAGCAATAAAGACATCAAATGAAGAGAAGGCTGTATTACTTCTAGCTATGTCGTATCTTTTGGTCATTTTAATGAATGGATTGAAGAGAGAGAGAGAGAGAGAGAGAGAGAGAGAGAGAGAGAGAGAGAGAGAGAGAGAGAGAGAGAGAGGTTGTACACATAGGCGGAAATTAACAAAACAAATGTTTTTTCCTTTTGTATGATTTTCATGTAATTTTCCCAATGGCTTGTGAACAGATCTCACGAATACTTCGTTTATTGCACTGTCAACTTTTGTACCAAATGACCTTCATTAGTCAGTTATCTCACCATTATATGGCACCACAGGGAAGTCCATATCATTCAAATTTATTCTAATAGACCAGTTTCGAAATACTTGAAAATAATGATCTCGCGTTATCTCACAAAATCCTGAAATTCCAAAACGAGGCGCTCACTGCTTGGAGATTTATAAACAATCAAAATGTGAAAAGTATATCGATTATAGCGTAGAGAATTTACAGTGTTTAAACGTCAAACAATTAAAATGAAATCTTAAGTCTGAACAACGATAGTGTCAGCGGACAAAAGGCCATGCTATTGTCGCGTATCTGCGCTTTAATTTGCAGGGAAAAGGACGCTTCTCAATTAAAAAAAAGATTGTTAAGTGCGATGCGAAATGGGTCTAGTCTACCCCAATGTAATTTTGAAAATACCGACTACCACTTTTATTTTTCATAATTTTTCCAATAATCTGAAGTAAATGTTTGCTATAAATATTCAGTACAGTTGGTTTTTGCTGTCATCAATAATATTTTATTAAAATAGGAGTTTCTTTTCTATTTAATTAAAACCGCGCTGCATTTTAAATTAACATTGCTGCATAATACTATTTGCAAAGATAATCAAGACAAGATCTCTGTTTTAGAAACAATAGTCGCCAGTATCTTCTCTTAATATTTAGAATAATTTCCATGTAAAAAAAACAAAAAAACTTTCGATGTGAGAAGGTCCAAGTTTTACATAGCAAAACAATTTCAAAATAAATAAGTGGAAAATGTTTAACAGATCAAATTATGTAAATCATGTGCTGTGCTGATTGACGTTTTCATATCAGTCATGTGATTTTGTACTCTCACAGATTCATAGATCTCCTTCATTTTTAAATAGTCTTCGTAATTATTAATTATTAATGTCAAATATTTAATTAAAAAATAATTGGTTCTAAACTTCATTTTATGATGCCAACCATTCAATAACATAATCTTCAAGCATTTTATTTATTTATTTATTATATTAATAACTTGTTTATATTATTATTATTATTATTATTATTATTATTATTATTATTATTATTATTATTATATCATGATCCTAGAAATACAGTCAGTCTCTTTAAACTGGGGCTCAACAGTGAACAATTCGTAGGGGAACACTTTTAGATTAATTTAGACAAAATACAAAAGTCTCGAGACAAGTAATGATTTTGAAAAGTAACTTTTAACTTCTGTGAGAAAAAAAAAACCTCTTAATACACTTAACCGAATACCGTTTTAATTTTCATAACTAAAGTATAATTTCATTAAATTAGTTTCGGTAATAAGAACAAGATTTAGTAGATTTTAGCATCACCTGTAACCAACAACAACAAAAATCAGTATCATCATCATCATCATCTGACGACGATGATGATGATTATTATAACGACGACGACGATGATTATGACTACAAAATGCCAACAATTATTATAAAATGAATATTATATAAAAAGTACACAAGTTCCTATTTACCAAGGAGTATAACATAACGATAACAATTTTAATAACTTATTTATTGCACGTAAATAGTGTAAGTATGGAAGGTTTTGCCCAGAACGACACCATTAAGTTGTTTTTAAGATCTTGTTGTTCTGAAATTCCATTAATTAGTTAATTAGCTAAAGGCTAAGTTATTATGACTAATATATTTTTTAAAAAACGGCAAGAAGAATAAAATTGGACCGGATTTTCTGGTGGTGCTACCTATGAGATTCAGGGGAAGAAATGCAAGCTTAGTATTAATCTAATGTACTATAATAATAAATTAACTTAAATCTGAATGGGACAAAAATATTCGTAAACTTAATTTTAGCAGCTAAATCATTTGTATAAATCCAAGACTGATGGACTCCACTTCCATATATTACTCTATTTATTCAATACTCCTGAGTTTCAAACGATGCAGGGAAACGCATTAACTGCAAATTCATTCGGGTAATATTATTTGGTGCTAAAGCGATTCGCTGGATTTGTACGTGAGCTACGACATTCATCTCTTCATGAATGCTAACAAAAGGAACATTGGATAATTAAATGTATCCACGTTTACCAACCAACCTACCTACCTTGTATCTATCTACCTCATTACATATCTATGCATTCATCCATCCATCCATCTATCTCTCTCTCTCTCTCTAAATATATATATATATATATATATATATATATATATATATATATATATATATATCCATCCATCTATCTATCTATCTATCTATCTATCTATCTATCTATCTATCTATCTATCTATCTAGCTGCATGTGTGCGAAAGATGAACAGACAAAGACTGGGTTATGGCGAGGGAAGAGTGACATTACAAATTAAATAAAGAAACACCATGCACTCGTTTATTTAAACGCATCAACAACAAAATAAATCCAGATCTAGCGAGTAACAATCAAAACAAAGAAAGATCCTAATCGACAAAGTATTTAAAGTCCAAATTGTTAGTTGTGTGTAATACCTTGTAGATACTAGTAATTAGATATATTGTACTGATTTAGATTTTAGTCATTTATTGTAAAGTAAGATCGTTTCAAGCTAAAAGGACTCACAATTATACTCAGTAAACCAATGATAAACCCATTTCAAAACTTTGTTCTGCTCTTTGAAACCATTTTGATTTATAGATCAGATTTTTGGTGTTTATCTGTGCATTTGTGTGTTTGTCTTCTTCGTATTGGTATTATAGTAGTCGGTCACTTGCTGAGGAGGACGACTCTGAAATATTTCCTACTCCAATATAGAAGGTTATAAATTAAACACATCTTTATTGATGAATAAATAAAACATTACAGATATATCTACAATTAGTAATATTTAAAACATGTTCTGCTTGCAACTGTACTATACTCATTCCAGATATTTGTATAATCTATTGACCACATCAATCTAAAGGTGTAAGTTTTATGTATCAGAATATCTTATTAGAAAGCCATTATTAATAAAGTAGATACTGATGGTAGGAGTGCGTGTGTGTGCGTATGTGTGTGTTTTAAATGTACCCCGAACGTGATTTGATTGAATTATATATGTTCTATTTATGTTTTCAAAATGCATACAATACGTAATACCATAATACGTTATTATACTCTTTGATTTTGTCCCATAGACTTAACACAGGTGTAACCGAACAATATTTTCCCCTATACGTCACCGTCAAGCCATATCCGAGATATCAGACAGCACAAATGCAATAACCGGTAAATATTATACAACCTTTTTGTCGTGAATAGGAAGTTGTATGCACCAGTAAACCTTAAATTGACCGACGCGGAGGTCAATATAATAGATTTATTGATCACTAGAGCTGAAACGAATATCGGACCATTTGAATTAGAATTCGCAAAAATGCGAACATTCGAATAGAAAATTGGTATTCGAATATTGGTTTGTTTACCCAACAAGTTTGGCAGCATTTTGTTAAAGAAACAGACAAGGCGAAATGTAAACTATGCAACGTTGAATTAATTAGTGTACATGGGAACAACTTAAAATCTGATAAATCACTGGAAAATCAAACTTCAACTCACAAGTTAATCATAATGTCAAAATTCTGAATAATCCCATTGCTCACAACATCGCCATTTCTATTCATTATACTGTTGAAAAGATAAAGTGTAATATGTCAAGTTGATGAAGAACGTGGTATAGAATAGAGGTAATAGCAAAACCAACAAAGCCTTTACATATCAATCAACCAGAGCTCCAAAACATATGTAAACTGTTGTCGGACATTCGTTCTATCAGGAGCAGTTGTAGTCAATCCCGCAAATCATTACAATTTCCCACCACGGATAATCTTACCTCAGAAAGTTGACTGGAATATAGTTCCGCATTTGGTCTTTTATTCACGTTTTTAAGTCATAATACAGCTATGGCATTACCAATATACTTAAATTCTGGCACTATCCTTTTCTTTATTTTCTTAAACGTCAGTGATGCCGATGTTAGTTTCGTATCAATAAGATGCACATGGACCAACTGACATAACTTTGGAACAGAATCATTTAAGTTGTAGAGGTCGAAAGTTTGCTGTTACAATGAAGCTTGCTACTATCTGTTTTTATTGTGCAATAGTACAAAGGAATAAGTTAGCAACATATATTCTAATTTGTGCAGGGATTATTTCACTTTTTCCTTCCAATGCCTTTTTGAAAATGACTTAACTGTTTATTGGGAATCCCTCTTTACCCATGAAACCGAATGGTCTACTCCCAAACATGGTTAAAGCTGGAAACTAGTTCCCACGTACCTGGCCTTGGTAGAGTTTACATTATACTGTTTACAGAAGCGACCATGCCATTTCACACCTACTGCAATGTACACCTGACGTACATTATGACTCCAATACCCGTGTATGGATTTCTGTTAAAACAATTATTTATCAAGTCTGAATATGAGGTTGTTTTATGACTTAGCGGAAATTCCCAATGTCCGATTTGGGTATTTTATAGTCGCCAAAAAACCAGCCCCGTCGGACATGTCAGGCACATACTAGCATGACAAAGTCCGGAGATCTGCAATCAACGTATCCAAATTTAATTAAATTGAATTGGCCATATGCTATGTGAATTTGTGAACAAATTACTTCCCCGATAAATTTGTTAGATCGTCCCCAGTATTTGGCTGAACAGGTAATCGAGTTTCCGCCCTTTACCGTCCGTCTTCAGCTCTAAAAGAATTTTTATGTTTGCACTGAGTTTGAGGATAAACAGACAAAATAACACATACATTCATTTGATTTTTCTTTTGAAGCCTCCACAAATTTACACATTACCACTACAAATTCATTTAATTAAATTTAGATTACTTAGTTCACAGTGTTGACAATGCGGCTTGGCTGAGAGTGGAGATGTTAATAAATACCAAACGCGACTAAGAAAAGATGGATTTATTAACATCGACGAATATTCGAATTCTATTCGAATACATTCAACGAATATTCGAATAGGACAATTTAGTATTCGTTTTAGCTCTAATATTCACAGAAGCAAAGGTCTATAATTGTTTCGTTAAATCATTTAATGCACAATTTTGAAATACAACTTCTTTCAGTATAGTGAAAATGCCATTTCAAGTGCATGACGTCATAAAAATATGTTTGACGTCATGACAGTGCAATATCATGAAACAAATCACACGACGTAGTGTCAGCCAGTGAAAAAGCGTCTATCATGTAAATCAGGCAATAAATACAAAATGTCCTATTTTCTTGATTTGGGGACGATATACTTTTATAAATTATATACTTTTATAAATTTAAATTGTATTCAAACGACACAGCTTTAATATCGACACAGATTGAGCACCTATGTAAAAGCTTGACAATACAATAAGCACAGATTCAAAAATAGCTATGATTGCGTGAAGACGGTTTGTGATAAGTACATTTATATACTATTCAGTACAAATAGTTAATTAAATAATTATAAAATATATATTTGGACTAGAAGCGACATAAATATCGAAAGTGACGCTAAAGGATGATAAATTCACTAGTTATATATTTCACACAAAGCAACCAGGTGAGTGTAATAACAATCAAACATAAAATACTAGTAGGAGAGACAAAAGTTAAACTTTGAAATATTGGCAGATTTATGTTCATCTTTCACTACCAATTGGTAAAGTCAGTATATTCAGATATTGTACAACTGATTATAAATTATTCTCGGCTTTTTAAAATTTTACTTAATTACTTGTTCATTTTCAAGATGTTTACATGCTTACTTTCTGTATCAAATACTTGGCGTACAGGTGGTGATATTCATGATCTTACTGAATACTTATGGACAAGGTACATTTACGGCAGTTCTATGTATGAAACTGATACGAAACAAAGCATCGACTGTAAACAAAGCATCTACTGTATATATCTTTCAAAGGCAAAAGTTGCTTCAAATGTGATGAATATTCCGAATCTCTTGTCGTGATCAACTAGACTTTCACGTAACTACAAAAATCTACACCAAGTCTCGCGAGAGTTTATTTGAGCAAGATTACATGTGAATTATCCCAGGAATAATGCAATCTAATTGGTAGGAATTTTGGATTGTGGCCAAGATAGTCGGAAATAACATGTCTGTTGAGAGTCGATACATAAATTTTGTCCCTCCTTAACAGACAAGGAAATTAAAACGCTTTAGAAACGAATGGTTTAATATTAATAAACAAATACATAAGCAAACTAAATATTTTGACTGTTCAACTGAACTGTTTACAATGGCCACAAAACTCATCTGGTTCCGATATCAGATTGGCAGACAAGGGGTGAACTGAAAACAATTCAACATTTTACAAAAGATCGTTTGATTCCCATTGATCTTGTTTTCACAGTGTGTCTTTAAGGATGCTTGATTCCGGTGTAAATTGCACATAAGTGATCAGGATTTCACTTTTTCCCTTAATAAATTCAATCTTGATTTTCTGAAGCATGCAATACCAGAGACAACAGGTATGTATTGTTGAAATTACACAGATGGCCTTTACGAGTAATTATAAAAAAAAAAATTAAAAAATTAAAAAAAACACAGAAGCAAACGGGCATTTTGAAGTAATTTAAGAGAAAACCACAAGTTCCGAGTAGAGGTAAATAAAATAATTCTTTTAATAAATTTAAAACCTAAGAACTAGGCAGAAAAACAAACAAACAAACATGACTTTAACCGAACATTCTTACAAGTTTTTTTTTTTTTTTTTTTTTTTCGGCCTAGTTCTTAGGTTCGTAGTATACTCAAACAATCATTTACATTATGAAAAAAAAAACAACACTTATAAGTATATATCATAAATCCAGTTTACAGTGTGTGTCCCAAAGTTTGTTCCCACTTCCAAAATGTCAGACATCTACAGTAAATGACATATTTCAAAAAGGCTGTAGTAATTTTGATACTTTGCTAGATTAAAGTTAATGTTACATCGGAATTATGATCATTTCCAAAAGTATATAACTCCACACATTTGTATGTAAAATGTATTGCTTACAAATTGAAGAGACTTAAAATACTATTGAAAATTACGTACTACGTCTTAGAATTGATGTCAATGGATATTTATTTAGTCGTTCGATATGTTATATTCTGTAGTTTGCATAGCCTTCTAAAAATAGCTGATTTATTGTTGAACAAAAATCCATGTTTTTTTTTTCTTGAATATGTTCAATCCTCTACCAAAGAAAAGAAATTTACTTTCATTATGTTCTACGATAAACATTTCAAAATTTGTCATTTACTATTGAAGTTTTGCGATTTTCAGAAGTCGGCGAATATGGCAAAAGTTCTATTTGTTTTATGATTCATCCTCCAAATTTAAAGATTGAGCCCTGGTCCTGGCCATTCGGAAACTCTCTGCAGTTGATATGGGGAACGAGACATCGTATATCCGAATCTAGTCGTTGGTATTTCAGCCGGTGGTAAGATGGGGTCTGCGTTGACTGAAGCTTTATAGAATCATGCACAGAATTAGTGTTAAATGCAATTTCAAAATGTAGTGGGCAACAAGATGCTGACATCCTAAGATGATATAATATCTGATGTGAAATTACTTTGACCAGTCAATTTCGAAATCTAGGCAATACAATTCATTAATTCAATACTGGACACTAGATAGTTTAAGACAGATGTCTCTGAATATTGACCTTTTATAGTTCCACCACCTTTTGGAAGCCTTTATGCGAATATATTCTTAAATGGAGAACTTCTGACGAAACACGTTACGTTCGGGTCATTTTGCCTCAAATACATAAATCTTTATACAATTAAGACATGATTCAATTTGATTCCTAATGGACAATACGTCGATAACCATATATATATATATATATATATATATATATATATATATATATATATATATATATATATATATATATATATATATATATATATATACACCCACACATTAGTTTTTGGACTTTATTTTTAAACCGATATAATTTTCGAAACTCCTTAATTGAAGTTTTCTTAAGCAACAAAACGAAAATTGTGGAAAGACTACATTATGAGCCAGCATAACAGTAAAATCCATGCATTTTTTCGTGACACAAAATCGTCTTGCCAAACAAAACACACGCAGGTCGTGCTGGTCACTCTCTCTCTCTCTCTCTCTCACTCGTCTACTTTGAGAGCAACACTTGTAAAATTGAGCGTATTCAAAAGGCAAACTTGCTTGGAAGCAAAGCAAAACCATTTTAACAGCAAACAAAAAGCACATAATTTTTTTAAAAAATCTGAATGTAAACCATTCTTCAAACACAAACTTTGTTAGATGATTGATTTTGTTTTTCGAAAATAAATACTGACTATGATCTATATAGTATATTTAATATAATACGCAAGACTAGATAGTTAGTTGAAGACGAAACATGACACTGACCCTCAACAATTAAATGCCATGACCTTCAACCATACAATGACTGAGAGCTTCTATCATATTCTTCTTGCTATTCTCAGTCAGTATGACCAGAATGATATACAGTCAAAAGAATTTCAATAAATGCATGACACAATTCGAATATTGTATGTACAACTCTAATTGAATAACTGTATCATAGATTTATATCTGAAACTTATAGCTTGAAAATGACTTAGGGGATCATAACTTAAACAAACTCCTAACACTAGAGTCCTTTCAGAACCGTGTAAATATTCGAAGTTTGTGCCCTAGGCACTTTCAAAACGGCCAGTAGAGAGTGGCCTCAAACGACTCACGGAACTACTGAGCCAAATAAAATGTCTCTGGTTCTAGAAGGCGTTTTATTGTCCTTCGAGAGCAACTTTTCCACTCTGTACATGTACAGCTTTCACCTTGTCTTACTGCACATCACTTGCATTCACTCAATAAGAATCTGCTACTTGAATTAATTGGTTCATTCAAAGTTCATTCGAAGAGGTGATTATATCTGTACATCCTTTTTTTCTTGCTTTTTTTTTTTTTTAGAGTGTAAGTATTTATCCATACCGCTTTGACATTCATTTCGAGGTGATAGCTTCTGAGGATTTAATGAATGGATGAACAGTAAGATCCGAGTAGAGCGAATGTTCTCACCAACCGTAAACCTTTCGGACCACCTCGACTATTTCTGCGAGACAAAAATATGCCTCATATGTATGTCGACGCAGTAATTTACAGAAAAATCATACAGTTTGTTCACCTTAAATTTCTTCGCAAGAAGTAAATCACAATCTACTCTGACTACCTCGGCTATTTCCACGATTTGGATGACCTTATGATTGACCGAGAAGCTGCGAATGACAAAATACTTCAATGCATTCGCAACATTTCCGTCAATCCCTGATTTGTAAATAACCGAGGTGGTGCGAACGGCAGCTAATGGCAGCTATCGGCATATATTTGACTTATGATCCAAAGGATTGACCTCGAAGTTGCGATTGACCGGAAACGTGACTTTAGCTCGTGTTTAGCAGTCACCGATACTGAAAGATATGGCAAATGTAGGATGAAGTACACATACACGTGTCTCAGAACTTTCTTGCAGTTGAGGATCAATATCTGATTTTACATAATTACCTACAACGCACACCTATTAAAACATCAAGTAACTAACCGGAATATTTTGAGCTATGTAATGATATATGTAAGTTCTTAGCCAAAAGTAAAATATTTCCGGCTTGTTGTGTAATATTTATATAACTAGCGCTGTAGTAACTTATACAATATTAGTACCAGAGTGTTGTATTATGTCTTCCAGCAGTGTATACATGCATTTTAGGCACTGAATATAATCTCAAACGATTCCATTTTCTGATTAAAATTTAAAAACCCCCAAAAGCTACGAAAGTTATCATAAGTTACAATAATTCTGATTAAATTATAAAAACATTGGCAATCAATAAAGAACTCAAGAAAAGGTCAGAATATGCATAAAGTTATTGTTTTAATATTTACTACTAACATAATTTTAAACAGGGTACTGAGTATTACGTAAGAAAACATGCCGGACTATGCGTGTGCAAAATATCATCATTGCTGCTGGGAGCCCTTGGAGGGGGACTTGGAACGTACGGTGTAGAAATGGGGGTGCTAGCGGGTGTAAGTGACTTTGGATTATATATGCGTGATGGTGGGCGTGCCGGTGGGCGGAGCGGGGCTTGCGTGGGTGGGGGAATAGGCGTGGGTACACTATAACCCCTGTATGCCTGAAGAAGTTTTCCAATTGTTTCTTTATCTGAAAGAGAAGAAAGGTAAAGGCAACGTCGCAACACCAAACAAGCATGCGCAACATTATGAACAATAAAAGCTCAAAACAGCACACGTGATGATTGAAATCAGAAATAATCGTGGTGCAGATTTTTAAAAAAAATATGCAATAATGTACGATGAAATGAACCCGTGTAATATTAAAATAATATACAATAATGTATAATAATAATAATAATAATAATAATAATAATAATAATAATAATAATATGATTCTTAGAGAAGTAAAACACGAAAATTATAAAAATGTTGCTTAATTTGTTCCTACTTTTTATCTGATGACGATGATTTCTGACTTCAAATTCCTTTTATTAATAGTTTTAATTTAATTTAGTATGGTAAAAATTAATAACGTTCTAAACAGAATTAATGTTAAATACTGCTATGAATAATCAACTTTGCTTCGAGAAAATTATGTTATTTTAATTAATTTCCCCGGCCAGAAATTGATTTACAAAATGTTTGTAAACTCTCAAATTAACAAAGCAAAAAGTTTTGTATTTAAATGAGGACAAATTTCATCAAGGCGTGTACGCTTGTTTCCGAGTGCTTTACATTATCATGTAATTTGATATTCTCGATTCCGCATATCTGGGTGGTATTACCAACACTAACTTCATTCGAAGTTAGTGACAGATTCGGTCATTATACTCTGGGATTATCATTTAAGGCCTGGAATCCGATCGCAAAGTGGTTTATATCATACACAAGTCTATGGCAATGTGGCTGGAATATTATAATAGTTCATATATTTGAAAGCGTTTTTAAACTAACAACCTTTGCTGGTTCAAAGTTCGGGATGGCAGTATAAGGTCGAGTCTTTCAACTCTCAAGTCAGCTCTTCGCCGGTGAAATCAAACTGCTCCCCAAATGACGTTGTACACAACGCCAGTGCCTGCACAGACCGTTTGACCCCGGGGTCAGCCTCGTTTTGAATAGTCAATTCAGTCATATTTTGTTTTGAATTTTGGCGGGAAAAGATGATTATGTTGAAAATAAGAGCACCAGATCTGCTGGCTTGATGCATACAATTTCTATATTTTCCGTTACTTTTTGCAACTTCATCGAAAAATAAGGTAATAACAAGAGAAGGCGTTTCTGCAGGAAAGTTGTAGATTTATCCTTGTGGTTGCCGTGAAGTTTCGAGAGAAGAGAGAACATCACCTGGGGAGCAGTTTGCTGTGAAAGAAACGATGAAGAACGGCACTTGACGTCGCGGCAGAATCGAGAATAAATGCATGCAAATGGAAAATGTATGGTCGGCAAATCTTTTACTACATGCATCCACATAAATACATATGGGTTGAAAAGAACGGTAGAATTATAATGCATTGTGGAAAATATGAAATTAATTATCGAAATGATAATGGGAGTAAACAAAATGTTGACCATGCTAGACATAACTATGCATGCGGTGACAATAAAGCCAACAAGCGACGTACTTTTTGTGATTTCAAATTTCGTTGTAAAAATATTTTGATAAAAATTATGCTTTTCTTTGAGAAAAAAAAGTGAAAATTGAGAATAGTCTCTTGAATTATTTTTCATTTATTTAACAATTATCTGACGCTACAAATTGTGCTCTTAATCTTGCGTTTTTAATGCTGCTTTTTCTGGTATTCACGTTTTATTTATAGCCACCGTTCGAAATAATTGATATTAAAAATGTTTCTAAACTTTGGGAATTATTCAATTACATAAGTAAAGTTTTCAACAAATTAATAGACATTGATTCCTTCTGTGAATCAGCTGGTGACCTTTATAATTATTTAATTATTAATTAAATAAATATTCATTTATTTATTAATTATTTTCTACAATTTTAAGGTGACACAAGATTTCAAGGTAAGAGGGAGAAGACAAAATCATTTTAAAAATCGCATTCTTGCTTTTAATAAATTGGTATGGCCTATGGTTTTACTGCTCCCCAAAATTTTGTGAATACGTCAATTTTATCTTTATTGATTGAAGAGCACGCAAGGGGAGGTAATAAATCTGGGGAGATAACAACCCTTATTGAACAGGGCTATACAGGCATACATTCAAGGGACGTAACCTTTAATTGCTTAATGCTTAGCCTACATGACGATTTTAGACCCCGTGTATTTCAAAGACAATGTGGGTAGCACATTGCTTTTCGGTTAGTGCGTGCTTGGAAGTGATTGTAATATCATGCTATGAACCGTTTAAAGTGGACACTTCAAGCTCTAGATTTTGGTCGGGTACTGTATGTTTCTAAATAACAAACCTACAAAACCTGCTTACTTTGTTTCAAATCAACAATTTGTCCTTACAAATTCTATTTTCGACTAGCACAGGCACTTAACAACTTCAAACATTAGCAGTTTTAGCGGCAACAAAAAATGAAAATGTGAACAAACTAAAAGAAATAAAAAATAAAAATAAAAAAATACCTTGTCCTTTGGCAGTTTCATAGTACTTCTTTAAGGCTTCCGCGCCCAATTTTCTACTGATTTCTCGAATCTGTTCTACGACTGGACCAGCATTATCATTAAAATGCCTATCATACGTTGTCCTAGATCGTACATGCATATAGCGACTCGATGCTGTTGGTACTGCAAGAAATAACTCAGATCATTAGAAGCTGCCTGTGAACGTTTTAAAAGAAACAGAAAATGTGGCATTATACCATACAATAAAAAATAATTAACGGCAGCATTTTTTTTCTTCTCAGAAATATAAATGAAAGTTTGTCATTGTTCATGCACACATTGACTTGAGTTGAAGTGAATTCATTCTATTACTTCCGGTTTTGACAACGAATTTCCCTAATACGTCTGAAATTTGTCTATAAACCTTTCATAATGGAAGAACATAAAAAAAGAAGAAGAAACAACAAAACAACAACAACAACAAAAAACAACAAGATATACAAGTGGACCTGGTATCTCCTACCTGGCGTAATAACTTCACAGTTGACTATTTCACTAAGAATGTTTTTCCCCTAGTCATGGGGGCAACCCTGGTTGCCGTGGATAACATTACATGTGCTTAAATAAACCATCTATAGGTCTAAACCGTCCAATATTTAGCCTAATATAGCTATAATAATTATATACATGTAAAGGACAGTTTAAGGGATGCTTTTAGTGTGTATTTGTAGATCCACCAAAGAACACCCAATCATAAGTGCTCCGGCCCCCTATCTTAAGTGCTCCGGCCCCCCCCCCCCCAAGCCTTAATCAGGCCTTAAGCATTGTAAGAACATAACCCTATGTAAACTATTCCTTAACCTTTATGTCATGTCGATTTTACCTATTTTACTAAAGTCTGAAGAAAAAAATATTTGCAGAGATAAAGGCATAATTATTATGTGTAGCTCTAAGTTACAATCGAACTGACTCGAGATCTTGATCATATAAAGATATTTACTAAGCTGATCGAAATCAGATTGGAAAAATAGTCAACAGAAAACTAACAAGCTCAGGCAATCAGATGTAAGATAATGTTATTAATAAGAAACCAAGATCGTGATAATATGAGCTTATTTAACAATTTTGACCAAAATTCACAGCATATTCAGTCTCCAGACTGGTAACAAGTTCAAACAATTTTATACAAGGTTACCTTATAAATATTTGCCGCTCCTGCTCATAATCAAACTCATTCAACATTTTTATGAAAAAGACTATTGAACAACTTTGATGAAAACCTGATCTTAGAGTGGCTAATCTGTTGATATGCTCAGCCAATCAGATGTAAGAAAACCTCATCAATATGCGTGGATCTCTTTCATTATCAACGAAGTCCGAGATCTTCATGATGATACGCCCATAGTCCAGCTTTGATCAAAATCAGCTCAAAAGATAGCGCTAAACAGTTTTCTGCAACAGCTGCGGTCGAAATTGTACCCTCTCACATCTGAAGCCACCAGCTAGCAACATATAACTCCATTGTACCCTCTCACATCTGAAGCCACCAGCTAGCAACATATAACTCCATAACTTGCAACATTCATACATTTTCAAATTGTCATAGAATGGAGAAACCGAATCTGTAAAAAGATTGGCATGGCAAAGCTAATCTTTCAATGATTACTCCCTTTTGAGTCACACCAACCCCTCTCCTCACAACACAGGAAAATCCCTAAAATTCGCCGTTTTCAACCCTATAAAGAACCATATTGAACAAAAGCAGAGATATATCATGTATAAGCTTGTGACAATTGCATCTAAGATATTACTTTGAACAATGGACGGAACGATTTCCCACAAAATTACTCACTATGACAATTTCGGTAAACAGATACAAACAGAACTATGAGAAAAAAGGACAGCCGTTCATGTACATTGCCAAAACTTAATTTAGAACCCTTTAAGCTCTAGAATCGTCTCATTGTGCATACAACATTAAATCATGTATTCTTGACATCACTGTAAATAACGAGGGACAAACTTGGAAATAAAGCCGGGATGTCTCTTCAATCAAAAATGTACCCCACGGACAATCATACAAACTGTTTTGTGCAACCTTAAGGAAAATTCGAAAGTTTGAGAAATCCTCCATTTTCTTACTACGTGATAAACATACTTAGTCATGAATGATACAGTACCTATTTGTCCTTGCCGTGATAATATACTTAGTCGTGAATAATACAGTACCGATTTGTCCTTGCCGTGATAATATACTTAGTCGTGAATAATACAGTACCTATTTGTCCCTGCCGTGATAATATGCTTAGTCGTGAATAATACAGTACCTATTTGTCCTTGCCGTGATAATATACTTAGTCATGAATAATACAGTACCTATTTGTCCTTGCCGTGATAATATACTTAGTCGTGAATAATACAGTACCTATTTGTCCTTGCCGTGATAATATACTTAGTCATGAATAATACAATACCTATTTGTCCTTGCCGTGATAATATACTTAGTCATGAATAATACAGTACCTATTTGTCCTTGCCGTGATAATATACTTAGTCATGAATAATACAGTACCTATTTGTCCTTGCCGTGATAATTTACTTAGTCATGAATAATACAGTACCTATTTGTCCTTGCCGTGATAATTTACTTAGTCATGAATAATACAGTACCTATTTGTCCTTGCCGTGATGATTTACTTAGTCATGAATAATACAGTATCTATTTGTCCTTGCCGTGATAATTTACTTAGTCATGAATAATACAGTACCTATTTGTCCTTGCCGTGATAATTTACTTAGTCATGAATAATACAGTACCTATTTGTCCTTGCTATCTATGGACCTATCTAAAGTTCTATTTAGGACTGCATTTTGTTAATTTGTATTACTAACATATGGGAAACCTCGGCTGCATATCACCACGAAAATATGAGAAAATAATGCCAAAAAATGACAATCAAAACCATGAAAGTAGCCCACTGGATGCAAAGTTTCGAATTTAAGCATAGAAGAAATAGAAACATATTTCATAAAGCGTACAGAAATAATGATTTTCCAAGCTGGTATACCTCAGATTTTGACCCAAATATTTAAATGTCATGCCTTGATAACCTTTGACCATGGTGACCTTGAAATTAATTTCCAATGGGTAACACTGTAACATAAATCTTTTTTCAAATTCCTATATGTTACCATTACTCACGTTGATAGGGTGAAAAAGTGTGGTGTGCATACTGAAAAATTCATTTTGTTATGCACAGTAAGACGGAGTGGGGATGGGGTATCGTGTTTCATGAGTTTTAGACTTTACTCCTAGTAAAAATGAAATTCAGGAATAAGAGTAATATCAAACAGTTTCAAATATGAAAGTAAAATCCGAACAGCTAAGCGTGAACAGTATGTAAATGCTCGTTAAGGTAGCACTAAACAATGTTCCGCAACATGAGCGGTCGAGCGGTCACCTTTGAAGCCAACCGCCATCAAAATAAAGCTCCTTAACCATCAACATGAATACATTTTCAAACACATCAGAGAGATCTAGAAACGGAATCAGTAAAAAGATTAGCATAGTAAAGCTGATCCTTTCAAGATTACATCCTTTTCAGTCACACCAACCGAAAGTAGAACTCCTATAAAGAACTTTTATTAAACAAAACCGGGGATATTTCATATACAAGGCGGTAACAATTGCGTATAAGATATTACTTTCATGAAGAGAAAAGTGAACTCTCGACGGGCTAATTTCCCACAAAATTACTCACTATGAAAATTTCGGTAAACGAAGAAAAACAGAGCTAGGAGAAAATGTACAGCCACTCATGCACATTTAGGACAAACATCATCTCAGTCCCGGCTGGCACAAATGTCTGTATGCACCAGAATAGTTTTATTGTGCATACAACATGAAATCATGCATTCTTGATACCACTGTGAACAACTTGGAAAACACATGGCGATAAAGTATGGACGTCTTTTCAATAAAAACTCGACTCCATGGCCCATCATACGAAACTGTTTAGGGTTACCAGAAATATCGCTCCCAGAGTGGTAGCAACCAACTGTTGACGAACGACGGAAAACGCACAATGGATGCAGGGCCACACTATAAGCTCATTAGCTGAAAAAGCTTACGGACCAGATTAAAAAGAGTTGTTTACAACGTCGGTAGCCTGCATACTACCCTGTGAAAAAGGCGATGTAGAGAAAAATTCACGATGGATTGTCACAATAGCTGTCTGGAAGTAAAAATAGATATTCAACCTAATCATAAACGTAGTATTTTGCATTTAATATGGAGGAAATCCTTAAAATAATCCCTCCATTAAGAAACGCTGGCAACTGCATGAGCGCTGGCAACTGTATGAGCGCTGCAACTGTATGAGCGCTGGCAACTGCATGAGCGCTGGCAACTGTATGAGCGCTGGCAACTGCATGAGCGCTGGCAACTGTATGAGCGCTGGCAACTGCATGAGCGCTGGCAACTGTATGAGCGCTGGCAACTGCATGAGTGCTGGCAACTGTATGAGCGCTGGCAACTGTATGAGCGCTGGCAACTGCATGAGCGCTGGCAACTGTATGAGCGCTGGTAACTGTGTGAGCGTTGGCAACTGCATGAGTGCTGGCAACTGCATGAGCGCTGGCAACTGTATGAGCGCTGGCAAATGCATGAGCGCTGGCAACTGTATGAGCGCTGGCAACTGTATGAGAAAACTGCACATACATGAAGCGTATGACTGTCTTAAATTTTGCACAGAAATAACCACATAATAATAATAATAATAATAATAATAATAATAATAATAATAATAATAATAATAATAATAATAATAACGTCAAGAGAGTAAACTCGATCTAAACATGACCCTCAATCATATCCACAAGAAAACAGTAAATTGAGTGTTAGCACCTAACCATCGGTTTTGTCGTACAGTGGCATCTGGCTTGAATGTAAATGTGTAAAGACATCAAGTCTGCTCCATAACAAGCATCATAATATAACTTTTTCAGTATGAAATCTCAATGACTTCAATGTGACGTCATGGTCAGGTTCCTGAGCGATGGATTGTAGATGCTTCAGATATTTCATATGGAAAATTCAATAGTTTCGCGGAACACTATCATTTGCGAACAAAACGATGCTGTATGTTCATCGCTATATGTTGTTTGAAAAACAATTAATGGATTTTTGGCACAAAATCTTAACATTGTTGACGATGCCAACGCTGCCGTCGGCTCTGGAAATGTGTTCTTCATATCTAAATATCTGCTAACGAAGGCGTCACAAAAATTAGTAAGCGATAGATACGGGTCAGATAGCAAAATGAAATACTAATAAAGGAAAGCAAAATATTTAGTAAATTATGTTTCTCCAATAATACTTACCTGATCACATTAACATTAGGATTACTCTCTGCTACCTCTGGGTCCAGCCCTCTCGGAAAGACGAAAAACGTCTGTCTGTCTATAGATCAGATATACAAAGGGAAGCAACTTTTACAGGTTAACTCCCCCTTTCTACCTGCTAGGTGGCTACCGGTATGCCCGGATGTAACCAGTTTTCACTTGAGCGAAACCTATAATAGGATGCACTCATTGCGGGGAAGGGTGGGAGGAATTTTTAGTAATGTGATCAGGTAAGTATTATCGGAGAAACAATTTGCTGAAAACAATGCTAAGCATCCTACCTCTACCTGTGTCACCCGTAGGAGCATGATTGCTCTACTAAAATGATGAACTTTTCCTAACGTTAGTTTAGCACAAGAGGCACTTTGTTTATACACGTGGGAGGGAGATCCCTGTAGGATTCCACACTTGATTATTGTCTCACCATCAAAAGTTTCCCAAGCGAATATAACCTGATATTGGGAGCACCAATGAAGGTATTCCCATACCGTGCGGCAAAGGTCTGGTGATTAGTCCCCCCCTCCCCCCCGACACACACACACACTTGACGAGTTACGTCTTGGTTGATGCCTTCTCCGACGCACGAACGATACTTTCGATGCGTTTCGGAGGAAGACGCCAAATTGATATGTGTTAAGGGTTCCATACCCAGGTGGACAAAATGTTGAGAGGGAATAAGGTCCGACTTCTCTAGCTTGACTATCTACCACATAATGAAGGAATTATGGTTCGCGAACCAAAACAAACTTACCGAATGTTTTTGTAGTGTGTCGTCCAGGAGCGTCGCCGTCTCTGAGAACGTCCTGAACTCTTAGTGAAGGCCCAAGGTCTTAGATTGGGGCCGAATGAAAGGGCGTGGAAATGGTATACTACCCCCTCCCAGTATGCGAAGCCAAGATATTTGCTTGATGCCGTATGAATCGGTATATTGAAGTACGCGTCGGACATGCCAAGACTAATAGCGTACTCGTTGCGTCGCACTGGAAGACGAACGTACTTGCCGTCTCCTATTGAAACAGGGCAGAATAAATTGGTTGAACCTGCTTAGATCTATCGCAGGTCTCAATTTGCCGTTGGACTTCATAACCAGAAATGTTCTGGAGTAGAAGCGTTTGTATGCTTTTTCGTACAATCTCCACCGCCCACTTTACAAGCAAAAACTAGATTTTCTTCTGTAAAAGATTCACCTTCATGGGATAGCTTGGAAGTTCCGTCATTAAGGTAGGACGACGAAAGTGGAGGAGGGTGTCAGATAACGAAATCCGGAAACCCTCTGACACGGCTTGGGTCACCCAATCGTTTTCCAAGAACGGTCAATCCAAATCTGACGAAAAAGGAGTAGTATGGCGCCCCAGGTGGGTCGCCAGACGGCGTTCGTGACGGTGTGTCACTGACGATTGCCGGAAGGCTTGGGGAAGGAGAAACTGTGTTTCTCTCTGCCCTCCCTGCCTGCTTGCGAAAATAGGGGCAAATGACCGCCTATAATTCACATGGCCAAGAAAAAAAAAACAAAACAAAAAAAAAAAAACAAACTCCTGCCATTGTTGAGAATCGCCTCTGTGATTTCTTTAGCGACAATCGTCCCTTCTCTTGAACATTCCTTGATAGAGTCGTGCAGAGATAAGAGCTTGCGCTAAAACCTAAAGGGGCAACTCTAGTGCCTCTTACTTTCTCACCTCCTTAATTCGACGCCCTAACAGTCGTGGAGAACCGAAAAGGAGGGAACGCATCGAAACCCAGCTATGGTCGTTTGCTGCCTTTTCGGCTAGACGAAAAATCGTCAGACGCGCGAGGTCAAGTAGGGAGGAAGTCGATACAACGTTCCTGACTAACTTTGACGTGGTCTTAAAGACTTGTCTGTGCACTTTATCAACATCTAGACAAGGTACGTCTAGAAAAATATCTCAGTACGTGACTTTTTACCAGTGAGGTGAGAAAGTTGCGGGCAACTGACTCACAATAAAGAAAGCTCTTGCGTTACCTGGATCAAGAATGCTCCAAGAGACGCCCACTAACTTTTACAACCTTTAACAACTGTAGTAATGTTCTGAATAACGAACTGTCGTCAGCATCGTCTACATCCACAAATGCATCGATTTTGTAGGTAGAACTGATTGAAGATGGAGGAGGGCATTCTGAGAAGACAAAATCCTATAGATTTCCTCTATCGCTGCCTTGAACTAAATTCCGTCCGTTTCACTGTAAGATCGGCATGTTCAGGCATTTCCGTTTCATTCCCTTCAGCAACGTGGAGATTGTCCTCATCCTGTACACTTTTAGTCCAGGGATACAGCCTTCTATGTGGTAATGATGATGAAGTATCATCAGCATGCATCATCACTTTTCCCATTGGATATGTTGTCAGTAGTGACCGCATTATAGAATGCCGGTGCGGAGTGGCCGGTTCGGCTCGGTCGGATGGCTCCATAAGTAATGCCGGTTTTCGATACAAATATTCATGGGAATGGTTGGTCCGATCGATCGTTCAGCCGACCGGCTAGCTGTGCGGTCTGTTCAGAGTTAGACACCGTTGCTGTCGGAAGACGTGGACGGCCGTCCAGTCCAAGATAACAGACTCCTGACCACTGTAATTGCACATAACTCGTTCGAACGGCTGGACCGGTTGGTCGGCAGTTGGAACGGCGTACGAAAGACGATATATGTCTTGTGGTCCCCCATCGGCCGGCCTATAAGTCAAAATGCAAACCTTCACATCATGCCTTGCAGTTCGGTCGGTTCGGCCGGCCGGCCGTATCGGTCAAATCGCAAGCGTTCACGTCCGGATTGTTTCTTAATATTTTCATGCACGGACTGGGTAAATGATACTTGTACACTCCTACGCCTCACGGGGGTGGGGGTGGGGAGGGGGACAAGTATATCTGTAAACCCGCATGCCTCATAGGCGGGGTGATATTTGTCTGTAAAACCTCACGCCTCATGGGCGTGGTCCTAAGCTTATTCCCAGTGGGATTGCAATATAATCGTCATTTCTACTCGTCGACATATCGACAACAAAGTCTTTTGAGTCATTTGATCATACGAGATTCCAATACTTGAATGGAATCTTCTGTAGTTTCTACTGTATTCACGGATACAGTATGTTCTGGCGCTGTTTCTGCGTCTTCATGGGGGTCGGGTGGAGATGGCATCTCGACATCACCCATGAGACTAATCAATGATTCTACTGTATTCACGGATACGGTATATACTAGCACTGTTTCTGCATCTTCATGGGGGTGGAACGGGCATCTCGACATCGTCCGTGAGACTAATCAACGATTCTGCTGTATTCACGGATATAAATAAATACAGAATAAATTGTACAGCATTAAACGAAAGTTGAAAACTGGTTACATCCGGGTATACCGATAGCCACCTACCGGGTATAAGGGGGAGTTAACCTGTAAGAATTGCTTCCCTTTGTCTATATAATATAATATATAGACAGAAAGACTTTTTCGTCTTTCAGGGAGGACTGGATTTGGCGGTAGCAGCGAGTAATCCTAATGTCAATGTGATCAGATAATGTATTTAACGGAGAAACTCACTTGTTCCACTGGCTGGGATCATTTTCTTCTTGTTGCTGCCGTAGCGATTGGTA
Organism: Margaritifera margaritifera; assembly: GCA_029931535.1. Classification (NCBI taxonomy): domain Eukaryota; kingdom Metazoa; phylum Mollusca; class Bivalvia; order Unionida; family Margaritiferidae; genus Margaritifera; species Margaritifera margaritifera. The sequence continues at coordinate 758,155 of JAQPZY010000977.1, read as the reverse complement.
GGTAGATGATGCGCCTGTGGTTGTTCCGGACGCTGGTATGAGAACCGCTTTACCGAGTCCAGGGTGTACGGAATATTCTCTTTCCAGTCTGGCTCTTGGGAGAAAGCTGACCTGACTTGAAAACCTGAAAGAAAGAAAGAAAGAAAGAAAGAAAGGATAATTCTGGGTAACAGACACTGATTTCTGGAAATATCCCGCAAATTGGAAATTTGTGTGGCAGGTAGCTGTCTTTTGTCGCAGGAACGGGTTGGAGACCTTGTCCTGCCGCGAATGTTTCCAAATGTAACACTTAGTGGCAGCGGTGGGATTATGCACATAAAGACCCATTATACTCGTTAAAGAATTTGACTTTCAGCCTCAGTGGGTAGGTCTGCGTGGAACGGATAATGGAGACACACGGACACGTTATTGAGAAGCAGGGGGAAATATGAAGCAGAAACAAATCTGGATCATCGGCTCGGATAGTTTTATTGATAAGAGCGCCCATCAAGATTTAAGGAGGTCCTGGGTCTGAGCCTCGGTCCGGACACGAATTGTTCCCTTGTGACATTATCAAAGGACATAAGAGAAAAATATTGTAGGGACCTTTTCAGTTTTACTCCCTCAATATGTATCTTAATAGTGCAGCTGAACCTAATTTATCCACTCATTGTGAAAAACACAAGAAAAGTTCAGATAAAAGTCATTTCGGATAAATTAGCATGGGTTATACCAAATCTGCATGTTAAGGGGAGTATGTATGTATGTATGTATGTATGTATGTATGTATGTATGTATGTATGTGTATGTATGTATGTATGTATGTATGTATGTATGTATGTATGTATGTATGTGTATGTATGTATGTATGTATGTATGTATGTATGTATGTATGTATGTATGTATGTATGTATGCTTGCATGTATGTATGTATGTATGTACAGGTTAAACGGCACGTCAGTACAATACTGGCTATATAGAGCCAATTAAAAGTAAAGTTATCAACTTTGTAAAGATAAAGAATTGCACAAAACAAAAAAACAAAAGCAAAAAAGCCCCAAACAAACAACAAAATGTGGAAGATAAATCCTTCTAAATAAACATAAAAATAGAGTACTACAAGAGAGACATGTGGTGGAATTTTTGTGAAGGATTCCGAGGATGTTCGACAAATTTAATCAAAAGTGATCACGAACTTAATGACTTTCGCAGACTAGCTGAGAGCCACCGTTCTTAAGAATCTGGTGGGTGAAGATGAAAGTGAGTCTACTTAATTCTTTCCTATCCCTGTGAAGGACTGTTAACCACCGTTTTACTTCTTTCTAAATTTAATTTAGTTATTTAATAGTGTCGGCAAATATTTTCTTTACTATTCTTCTCTTTTGTATTATAAAATTATTACAATTCTCGCACTAGAAATAATGAAATAATAATTTTAAAAAACAGTTGAAACTCTCATTTTGATGAATGAATCTGCCTAACTGCTTTCTTCCTATTATATTAAGAACTGTAAACCACGGTTTTTCTTTTTCTAAAACTTGACTGAGCTATTTGGTGGTATTTAAAAACATTTTGTTTACTTTTTCATATATTCTTATCACATGGCAACCTTTTCACCGAAAAACACTAACAAAACTTTAAAACTCCTCAATTAGATGACTGAAGATGCGTTTTTTCTGCCCCCTCCCTATTTGGTTAAGAACTATAAACCGCTGTTATAGCTCCGTCTAAACGTATTTTCTCTGTTATCTAGTTTGTGGTGTTTACGAGTTTTAATAATTTCCCATTGAAAATATTCATAAACCCTCAAATCCTCGTCTTGTCAAATCCTAATTACTCAAGATAATGACCAGAATTTGCATGACTTATAAAACTGTGTCAAATTAGTATGCTTTATGAATACTGTGTAAAATTAGTTTGCTTTACGAATACTGTGTAAAATTAGTTTGCTTTACGAATACTGTGTAAAATTAGTATGCTTTTCGAATATTGTGTTAAACAGTAAATGTTACATAGTAAATGCAGGGAAAAGAAAAACGATAATGTACCTAACCGACGTTGCATTTTATTATTATCAATATAAGGTAAAATTATTATTTTTATTATTATTATTCTTTTTATTATTATTATTATTTTTATTATTATTATTATTATTATTATTATTATTATTATTATTATTATTATTATTATTATTATTGTTGTTGTTGTTGTTGTTGTTATTATTTCCAATATCACAATATATATTTATGAGACAAAGTAAAGGTTTTGAGTATAATCATGTATTGCGCACCATGACATTTATGATGTACGAAATAGCCATATCTTCTCCTTTCTTCCTTTAGTTCAATCCTGATATAATTTTTCTCTTTTATAACTTATACTGAATTTTATTCACTACTGCTAGTCCTTATACAGTGAATCCAACAAATTTATCCAACACAAATAACGTACACAATGAAAGGAATTATTATTAGATACTCTATTATTATTATTTTTTTTTATTATTATTATCCATGTTGTGAATTCTCAACGTTTTATCTCAAAAACTGAGATGCACCAATGCTGTATCTAATTTTCAGAAACAGTATGCTTTAAAGTTAAACAGACAATACACACGTCATTTCATTTTTTCTTACAGTGATGATGAAGTTTTAGTAATTTTCAGAAATTCATTCTATTGCTTTTGGATATTAATTCAATTAAGAAACTTGATGCTGATTGATGTACCATCAGAGAAAATCTTGGACTATTTGAGGGAATGCAGTTTATATACAAAATGCTGACCCTATATTTTAAGGATTTTATATACATGTAGTTTACCATCATTTTTTATTTTATATACCTTTTAATGACGTTTTAACATATATATGTTTTCACTTGTACTACATATTTACATTTATTTGGAAGGGCTTATCTTCCTAAAGTTTGTTTTCTTTTTGCAATTCTTTATCTTAGTTGACATCTTTAGAATTTACCCTTTAATCGGCACTATACAGCCAGTATTGCGCTGACTTGCATTTAAATCCTATACATAGATACATAGATACATAGATACATACATACATACATACATACATACATACATACATACATACATACATACATACATACATACATACATACATACATACATACATACATACATACATACATATATTGACTTGTTCTGAGATCCAGCTGAGAATATATTTATGAGGTATGGGATAAGTGCATACTTGTATGAAGTTCTAACCCCGAATATACTTATGAGGTATGGGATAAGTGCATACTTGTATGAAGTTCTAACCCCGAATATGCTTATGAGGTATGGGATAAGTGCATACTTGTATGAAGTTCTAACCCCGAATATGCTTATGAGGTATGGGATAAGTGCATACTTGTATGAAGTTCTAACCCCGAATATGCTTATGAGGTATGGGATAAGTGCATACTTGTATGCCGTTCTAACCCCGAATATGCTTATGAGGTATGGGATAAGTGCATACTTGAATGCCGTTCTAACCCCGAATATGCTTATGAGGTATGGGATAAGTGCATACTTGTATGCCGTTCTAACCCCGAATATGCTTATGAGGTATGGGATAAGTGCATACTTGAATGCCGTTCTAACCCGAATATGCTTATGAGGTATGGGATAAGTGCATACTTGTATGCCGTTCTAACCCCGAATATGCTTATGAGGTATGGGATAAGTGCATACTTGTATGCCGTTCTAACCCCGAATATGCTTATGAGGTATGGGATAAGTGCATACTTGTATGCCGTTCTAACCCCGAATATGCTTATGAGGTATGGGATAAGTGCATACTTGTATGCCGTTCTAACCCCGAATATGCTTATGAGGTATGGGATAAGTGCATACTTGAATGCTTATGAGGTATGGGATAATTGCATACTTGAATGCTTATGAGGTATGGGATAAGTGCATACTTGAATGCTTATGAGGTATGGGATAATTGCTAGGCAGAAGAATCAGATAGACTTGAACAAAGTTCCATTAGAAGCTGCCAGAATTGTGACAGGATTAGCCATTAATTATCGCTTCCGATCCTCTATCAGGAAACCGTTTTTGAACCGCTTCAAAAGAGAAGTTTTAAAAATTTAACAATGATGTATTCGATTTGTAGTGATTTGGCACCAAGCTACCATACGGACCATTTACCATCAAGACGAGCTCACTTAACAAAACTATCGATTAACTAATTCGCTCAATATTACACTGATACCGACCCGATTGCATATTTTTTAGTCCCCCCACCCCCCATCTACCGTTAGGTTATTGAACTTTTTTCTCTAAGAAATTAAATCCAGTCTTAGGATCAAATCTTTTCAACTTCTAAATCGTCGATTATTCATACAATCTCAAAAACTGCATGAATAATAATTTGCTCTGGAACCAGGACACATTTATTCCAAAATAAAGCACACGTGTATTTATTTGAATTCTCATCATTACCAGGTTAATCTTTATCCAACTCCTCTTTGAGCATGTGCAGCTGTCGAGGATAGGGAGCCGCGTGGCACAGTTGTTAGCGTGCCGGACTGGCGACCGAAAGGGTGCGGGTTTGAATCCTACCACCATATTAGCCCGGGTTGGGTACCGTTGTGTGTCCCTGGTCAAGGCACTTTGCTCCAATTACCTCGGCATTAAATAACTTGTGATGCTGTGCCTGAAAACACGACCAAACCAAAATCCCGAGGAAAATGAGGAACATTATTTCTTTTTCTACTGCCCTATATACAAAGTTTGTCGAACTTCTTTATTTCGATAAATTTTAACAGTTTTTACAAATAACACCTGAAATTACTATAAAATTACTCCTGAATAGGCACGAAAATCTAAGTCTACAACAGAAACATAAACTAGTTTCATCAGTCCTTATCTTAAAGTCAGTAATCTGAACTTTTTAAATTTTCTTTCGTCGTTATTGCTTTTCTTGCCATCACTTTTATCGATATTCTAGCTTGTGATTTCCTGTTTATTCGGCTTGAATTTGGGTGTTTAAATACTTTCGTTTTTCCTAACTTTAATCAAACGGACTTCACATTTTAACTGAAATTTCTTTAAGCCATTAACATTTTTATATTTTCTCTCAGTCCTTCTTTTCTTTTTTTCTTTCCTCCTCTTCCTTTCCTTTTTTAATTTATTACATGTGTTTAGAATATTATTTTAGTTTCTTCATTTGTCATTCAGAGAACATTTTCTCTGTATTACTAAGGAAGGAAGGAATTGGAATAACTCGTCTCCAATCCCAAATTGTCACATATCTGACTGTAAAATATGTTTAAAACAAAAGACATATGGTTAAAAAAAAAAAAACAACAAAAAAAAAAAAAACAAAAAAAAAACAATCCAGAGTGTACAGTTTGGGATAATAAGAAAAATAAAAAACTCTTGTACTGGATCTATTACACCATTCTTATATGATGAACTGCTTGTCATGACATGAAATATATATTTCAGCTGCGGTTACTTAAAATCAACGAAAAATTCTGCAATTCGCAGGAAAATGCGAGTGTGTGGACAGCACCAGGTATGCTCAAGTGGGGAGTATACAAATGAATCTAATGTCTTGCATATCAATATTCGTCTCCTAATAAAAAATTTACAAATGTGTCCATACAACACAGGGAAAGTTGTTAGTCAAATAGGGGGCCATGAATCCGTTATGTTTTGTCGGAAAATCGTGAAATTCGAATTTCACCTAAATCTTCTTAACGTAAAAACTTATATTGGTAAAAGCAAATTTTTTAACTAATTCAATCTTGCTCCCTTTGTGTCTGTTCCTAATAGCGCTAATCTCTCCCGAGTTTGTGCTCATCTTCATTTGCAGCAGAACGCAATGAACTCTGGGAGTGATTGTTATTGGCACCAAACTGCTTCACATATGGCGCTCTCGCTTCTTTCTAACGGACTCCGCCGCTACAAGTTTAATTCTAGTGGAATCATGTTATCATTTTACCTTATGTTCCGAAGAATTCACAAAAAAGCAACTCCAAATATATACATGTTTACCTGAACCTGTAGATCCAGCAATATTACTGTTTACTTACCTTTGTTTTCGTCAAAATTCAACGCAAAAATGAATATAACTACAATTAAAAACGAGGCTTGCCCTTGGGTTAAAAGGTAAGTGCAGACAGTGAACGCGTTTACAAGTGTCTATTGGAGAGCAGTTTGCTACTGGCACGCGACTCACCTTGAGGAATAGCGAGGTAATCCGATTGGTACGTGGACTGGCACAACCTCTTGTACACTTGATTCAACTTGTCATTGGTCACTTCTTCTGACCACTTACTGCTAGGATGCTCTGCGTAACCCTTCCTCGGAAACTTCCAAACCATGAAAGTCTATAAAAAAAAAAAAAGAATAAAAATATTTAATGGAGGCTGATGCTTTCCCCACAATTTAACCAAGAGGTCCATATGTCATAGCTAAAGACGTTTGATTGGTTGAACGTAAGACTTGAATGTCATCCATTAGTCTTACTTAGATTTCACTGACATACTTTACTAAAGTCAACATCTACTCGGTCAGGTTGAATGAAATCTAGGCGAAAAATTAGTAGTCTTCAATCTAGACTTAATCTTGTAGAATATTCGTAATTTGTATGTCCAGGTTCTATTGGTGAAATCCAGGCAGAATACACAAATGTCACACAAAGCAAATGGACCTCAGTCATCAGATTCTGAGCAATACTGTTAGAGAATGAACACGGCAAAGTTCCAAAACTTTTGCTAAAAAAATAATCTTATTCATATATTCATATGAAGTTGAGTGGGTCTAAGTTCAAATATGGAATTAGAAATAATAACTAGTGTTGTATGTTATCAATAGTTCACAAGATACCGATATTTCTGTGGCGTGAATCATTTCTTTTACAGATGTTGAATTAGTATTGGGTATTGAGTCACAATGACCCAGTTTCAGAACGGTACACATGTTCAACCTATGATGCACCTCAACTGCATCTTTGGTGACAATAAATTAAAGTGTTTGCAATTAAAGTCTGTGCACAATCTTCAAGTAGCTTTGAATAAGCCCCGGAAAGCAGGTCAGCGTGTCCCAATTTTGATGTATGACACACCTTAATCCTAGAACCACAACGACCAGGTTTTGCTGTGCCACACACCTTTACATTCAGATGCAGATACAAGACAATCATGATCTCAACTAAAAGGTATGCATGATTTCACAGACGGACGGACAAAGGCCGATATATCGTCCGCTTCATGAAGCTGGAATATAAATGATATGTACATATTTACCTGCGGTGGGTGTGGATTGTTACATCTTGTTCCAGAAGAGGATCCGGACCTGATTGGTGTACTCGGACGCTGGATTTTGCCGTTATATGCCTCTTCATACGTTGTCGTCTCCATACGGTTCTGACGTGTCCGCGCGATTCCATCAGACGTCATTGGACTAAAGTAGGAAAAATGCAGAGATGTTTTGTAGCTATATATACTCATTTTGAGAAAATATATCTCATGTAATTACAGGCTAAGATGAATTCTCAAATTTTATTTTTTATTCGTTCACCAGTAAAGCCACTTTTTATTTACTAATTAAAAAATGCATTAAAGTTTTTATCCAGACTAATTCCACGCAGATGGTTAATCTCTAAATGTATTGGCTAAATGCAATATTGTCCACTGCAAAACCCCATCCCCTGCCAACGGTGGTGAACGCACAAAATGCAACCCAGAATCGTAAATTGACTTCTGAAGCAGTTTACTCAATTCTATACAGGACACACACCCTCTCCCTATAAACATTGCTTGGGTCTCATGAAATCATCTCCGTCCGAGTTACATATCCCCATGTGTGTGTGTATATATATATATATATATATATATATATATATATATATATATATATATATATATATATATATATATATACCATCCATCCATCAATCTATCTATCGCTTCCTGTACATACATACATATGTAACATGACATGAGATGATACGACATAACACGAAGGACATTATATATATATATATATATATATATATATACTGACAGACAGACAGATACATACATACATACATACATACATACATACATACATACATACATACATACATACATACATACATACATACATACATACATACATACATACATACATACATACATACATACATACATACATACATACATACATACATACATACATACATACATACATACATACATACATACATACATACATACATACATACATACATACATACATACATACATACATACATACATACAACTATTATACCAGCTAATAGTTCTACTCACCGCATGGCGTGGTCCGGTTGTGGGCACTTCACGGGATAGTCTTTATTGTATGTTGTTTGGTATACACTGAACGGATTTTTAGAATGGTCCCCATCTTTAAATAATAATAATAAAAATAATAATAACGACAACGACGATAACAACGACGGCGACGATGATAATGATAAAGAAAGAAGAAAAGGGAAGAGGATGAATGGATGCAAACAAACTGACATGAGATAATGGTAGACAGAAGAAATAAAAAATGTAGGAAAGAAGAAAAGAAGTAAGAAAACGATAGACAGATAATGAGACTTACTGTCAACTGAAAGTCATAAACGTAGTGCAAGTCGAATTTAGTTATAAGCAGATAAATGCCTATTGATTTGTGCATACATTACATTGTTTTAAAAGACTCTGAAATCAAGATTGACATTCTTTAAAGATATAAAGCAAAGTATTTTCTCTTAGTGTCTAATACTTTAGAACTTTCAAACTAAGTACACATACATTTACAGTTAGTGAGATAAAAATGAATTACAGCCCTGAAAATAAGAGTGACCTTTGGATACGATCATAATTGTATTATTTTCTTTAAAGTGCAGTATAAATTAGTAAAAAGATGGCACGTGAATTTACAGTGCTTGACTTATAGATGAGACTTCTACATTTGCGATGTTTCAAAAAACATGGCAGGTACTTGATTCTATTTGAGTATGATTCCCTTTGTGAGCATATTCTTGTTTTTTGTTCCAGGTAGGGTTGGTATATTGATTTGTAATTTTTAAAAACTGATTATCAGTTGAAAGATTATCGATGATGATCAAGATTATATATATATATATATATCTATATATATATATATATATATATATATATATCTATATATATATATATATATATATATCCATTGATCTATTTGCCGTGTGTATACAGAAAATAAACGTTTGCTAAACAAAATTCTCTCTCTCTCATTTGTTTAGTTCACAGAGAAAATAGTGAAAATCTTTAAATATATAACACCGTTTCATATGCGATCCGCAAAGAGATTAAGTCCGAAAGATGTTATGAAACAACAAAATTTGGCAAAGTCTAGGTACTAGAGAAAAAATTTCCGAACCTGTTTCAGATTATCGATTACCTGAAGGTATCACTTGATAATCGGTTATTTTATTGTTTTTTTTTTTTTTTTAAATCTATTTTTATCGATTCAATCTATTTATCTATATACGCCTTGTCCCTGGTGACTTACCTGGGACTATATCTTTCTCATGTTCTCATCTATAATAAATCACGTCTTCCGATCAAGTAAACAATTGTCATACGATATGGTACAAGCTTATAGATGGATCAATATTATACATTTAAATTACATTTGCATAAACTACAATAATTCGATTTCTTCAAGCCATTGATCATTGATTGAAAATATTGGACAAAGACGTGGGTAAACATGTAACGAGCGTTACTGCTTATTTGTGTAAACATGGATCTATTTGAACGACAGTTAACATATTTTAAAAACAAATTATTGAAATCATAACAAAATTGTATGTTATTGATTGTGAATGTTTGCTCTTGTAACATAATTATAAAGGTTACTACTTTACATACGTGTGGAGGCATATACACATAAATGTTGCATGTTAGGACATTACATACGTGTGGAGGCATATACACATAAATATTGCATGTTAGTACATTACATACGTGTGGAGACATATACACATAAATACTGCATGTTAGTACATTACATACGTGTGGAGGCATATACACATAAATGTTGCATGTTAGGACATTACATACGTGTGGAGACATATACACATAAATACTGCATGTTAGGACATTACATACGTGTGGAGGCATATACACATAAATATTGCATGTTAGTACATTACATACGTGTGGAGACATATACACATAAATATTGCATGTTAGTACATTACATACGTGTGGAGGCATATACACATAAATATTGCATGTTAAACTTCCTGATGCTCATTTGTTTTTACCTTTTGTTTTCTCATATTTTTGTGAAGCTCAAGTTTATGTGTGCATGTTTACACATGCTGACATTTGTCACTGTAAGGTCTGTTTATTTTCTATACTGTAGGATAGCTTATTTGTCCATGAAAATTAATGTATTATAACATAATCTATACATACTGTTTTCTCTGTTATGTAATTATGTGAGCTTATGTTAATATTGCTGTCATTGTTATATTTGATAATACATATAGTAATATACATCAGTATGAATATATGGTAAAACGAAATCTATTTTGAATAAATTTCATTACTTTTCGCTTTTGAAATTTCTTTCATCAAGGAATATAGATGAGGACCAAACTTAGACAGCCCTAGACTTTACATAAGAGAATTACATGTACCTTAATGATATTTTGTGATGGCTATAGTAGTCCTTCCTAACTCTTTCAGCAATAAAAAAAAAAAAAACAAAAAAAAAAAAAAAAAAAAAAAAAAAAACAACAACATTGCTGTCCCATATATCGCTAATATGGCAACTAAAGCGTTCTGATTTGTGAATCGACTTTTGGAAATACGTGAATTTGTTTATTGTTGATATTATTCTACATTTCATAAGATTACAAACTATAATGTTATTCTGCCGAAGTATAAGAACAAAGTACCGAAGAAATAATCTGCAATTTCTGCATGAATGGGTTTTTCAAATACCTGAAATAAGTATTTTGGTGGATAAGGGACAACTCTACAATAATAAGAGACATGAGAATACATCACATAATCAGTCAGTGCAAATAGAACGCATTCAATCAACAATTTGAACAACATTACTTGGGGCAATTATACTTGTTTTAATACGTTTCTTTCATTTGCTATAATCAGCCGTGAAAATTTTGTTGGCTTGATCACTAGGTGGCGCGCACGCAAGATAAGGCAGATTTTAGTTGATTATATTGATATGCTTGTATTAACCATTGATTATATTGATATGCTTGTATTAACCATTGATTATATTGATATGCTTGTATTAACCATTGATTATATTGATATGCTTGTATTAACCATTGATTATATTGATATGCTTGTATTAACCATTGATTATATTGATATGCTTGTATTAACCATTGATTATATTGATATGCTTGTATTAAACATTGATTATATTGATATGCTTGTATTAACCATTGATTATATTGATATGCTTGTATTAACCATTGATTATATTGATATGCTTGTATTAAACATTGATTATATTGATATGCTTGTATTAACCATTGATTATATTTATATGCTTGTATTAAACATTGATTATATTGATATGCTTGTATTAAACATTGATTATATTGATATGCTTGTATTAACCATTTTACCATCGATCGTAATAATATTTCACAAATATTTTGTCATTTGTAGATGCACTCAAAAATTAAATGTGTACATAAGAGAATTACATGTACCTTAAATACCATTATAATTTTTTTTTTTTTTTTTTTTTTTTTTTATTTTTTTTTTAAAAATATCCTTCATGGTCGATGTTTGTAAACTATTGAAAGACTCGAATATTTTGATCGCATCATTTAGGTTTTCGAAGTCCCGGCTTGAATAAACGGTCTTCTGTCTTCAATACAGTCCCTAAATTGTGCAACTATAAAACTAAGTTATTTCCCATGGTTACTCATGCCCTACCTTCCGGTACATGAACACACTGCAATCAGAAACAGTTATACATGGCATGTTTATCCCAGCTGAAACTGTTACCCATTATTAAAATCCCAGTTAGCTGCTATTTGCAAAGGAGCGTACTGTCTGCGCTGCGAAATGGCGTGATTGTAGACGTAGATAGAACATCTAGTGACATTATGTATTCACATATCCTGCACAATGAATAAGTTCAAATTCTGCAGGAAAAAATCGTCCCCAAGCTTTTTTTCCCTTCAGTTTTCCGTCCAACTTCGACCACCCAACCATTAAAAATATCCTCACTATAGACACACTTCCAGGGAAATTATTCAAAATTGTCAACCCACAGTCATACTTGAAACTTTGGAATCTGTGTCTTCAACGGTTTCACTATGTTACAAACAAAAGCAAATACTTACGTAAAGATACAGAACAAGGACCAGACCAGAGACTTAAGCTCCCTTAATATCAACCGTTTTTATAAGACTTCAGCATCGAAAACGAATATGCATCCACTATCCATATATTGCATGGATAAAAAGCTTACAAAAACTAGTACGCATCGGAAAAATATGTCAACAGTTCTTAATTAAAATATCCCTTATGAATATGAATACAATTTTTCCCAATCACAACGCTAAACAGTAATATGTATTATGTATTATAAATTATATTTGACACTTGCAATCGTTGAAAAGGAAACAATTCAATTATATTCATTTACTCACAAAAATCTAATTATTATATACTCATTTTTTTTCTCCATTAACTTTGCATTGTCAGAATCGTGCAGTATTTCTCCATACTGCACGACTTCATACTGCACGACACGTGTCTAAAAATAGTATCGCGTGTTATGAACTACTTTTTATTGTAAACAAACAATGTACGCAAATGTAGCAGACACCGGAGCTTTTGCTTTATTAGATTTGTCTGTGGATGAACCAAACAAGCTGTTTGAGAGTAGAGATGATAAAGCTGACGATGTGGATGAATTCATTGAGTCACAAAAGAATCTTTCAACCAAGCAAGTGACTGAACGTGATATTCACAATGTACAGAGGTGGCTTTATGACAACAAACGTGAGGCATGCAGTACTGAAAATGTCATTCTGATCATTTAAACACTTATTTAACCGATGGTTCAGACTTTGAACCGTGCTCTCTAGAGTCTATAAAAAAATAGCATAAAAAGGCATCTTATGACCAAATGATATTCCGTTTCTCTCAGAGACCGCCAATTTTACAAGTCAGTCCAAGCACTAAATTCGAAAAAATACAACTAAAGAAGGCGGGTTTTGGTATAAAAGCAAGTGCCTCGGAGCCAAGAAGCCACGATACGAAGAAGCCTTATTTCCGCTGACGAAATGGGTTCTCACAGCACAGCCGCTTTGCAATTTGCCAGTTTTTTTTTTTGTGTGTGTGGAGGAATTGTTTGGATTTATAGTGACAGTACGTATAAATATGTCATCTATAGCTGGTAATAAGAATGGCAATAAATGTACTTACTTTTCTGCATCTTGAATTTCTTCAAAATGTACTTTCTGATCCACGGCGCGAAATTGCGTTGCAATCTAGACTACATTTCCAACAGAAATCACATTCCAAAGGAGAATTTACTGCACTCCAAAACGAAATGAATTTGATATTCCCTAACAAAAATATTTAATCATGCATCTTCTTGAGAATTTCAATTAAAAGAATTTCATATTTTGTCCACCTTATGATTCCAAAACTATCAATGACAGGACAGTAACACATGTGTAAGCTAGTTTGCTGTCGAGGCCAGTCCCTCTAGCTACATGTACATCGTACGTAATAGACCCAGCTAATAACGCAAGTTCACCACAATTAAAACAGTAGAATTTAGTTGAATCGACAGAAAAACAAAATCCCTCCATTCCAGATCAACTGGGAAAGTTGTTCGAGGCGCAGTCATTCACAATATGACTCAAAATTTCAATTTTATGTAGACCAAAATGAGATTTCTTTTTGAAACAAATCACTGAGCGCGCGGTACTCTACCAAGTTCAAAGGTCACTGGGCGGTACCATGTGCGCATGAATACTGTTACTGTGTATTGGTTTAACTTCGGTTGTGTATTTACTTTAGAATATAGCAGAAATTCAGTTACGTTGTTTCTTGTAGTGTGTTCTTTTTATTATTCAGCCTTAGGTAGAAAAGCAAAATGAGTATATAATAAAAAGGTTACTGCATTTGTATGGGAAAATATGAACTCGTTTTTTCTGAGCTATACTGCACTCCTGACGTCGTGCAGTATACCTCAGAAAACTCGTTCATATTTTCCCATACAAATGCAGTAACCTATAAGTATATAATAAATTGACATTAATACACGTACAAAATAAAATAAGTTTTGCCTTACATGACGGTTTAATTAACAATTACATACAATATTAATTGTATCTTTTTATTATGCAGAGTTTAAGTACATCCATACATTTATATCTATTTGACCAAAAAGGTTGTCATAACTTGTGATATAATCAACGTAAAAAATGAGAAAGATTAAAGTTACTAGGTCTTGTACCATATTTCTCGTGTATAACGCGCGGCCACTGCCAAAAGAGTAAGATAAATCGTTGACAGATCAAAGTCTACGTATTTGCTTCATTTCATACATACAACAAACAACGTTGTCACTAAACTCCTGGCGCATTATACGACAGTCGATCAAAGTCTATTCCAGGGGTGTCAAACTCATTTGCTATGGCGGACCAGATTTGATATAAACAATAATAAATAATAATAAATAATACTAATAAATAATGAGTATGTTTGACACCCCTGGTCTATTCTGTTCGAACTTATGTGCGCCTTATAACCAGTTCAATGCTGTAATATACTCTGATACAGTGATTTCTCTTTTCCATCTAAATTTGAAAAGGACAATTAAGATATGTGAGCTCTGTCTGGCACTTTATATTACACTTTTCTTCAATCAATTAAAGGTGAACAAGGGTATTGCAATCACTCCCTTATTCAATAGCGACACTAAAAAGACTCAAATGCAATCGAAATCGGTGGGTGAAAAAAGACATAATTAGATTATTGTTATTCGATGAAGAACTGATTATTCAATGAAGAACTGGCGGAGACGATCAATGTAAACTCGATTTGAATTGACCTGGGTGCATGTACCGTGAAACACTGAGCAAGATATAGATCTGCAAGGTTACGTAGCTCTAATCTTTAAATAACCATGATGGCAAAAATTAAGTCTACTCTCCGTCATCTACCCTGTAACTTATTTAACGACCTAGGAGTTACATTACAGAGTGTATTACATGGAAGTATTAACTTGGATTTCCAATTAAACCATTTGATGATCCTTTAACTGTATTTTATAAAACGGCCTACCACTGATCGATAAGACTGTTTGATACTTTGAAGTAATTACTCCAGATCAATTACACTTAGTGGATATAATCAGGCCCGCTTGGGGGGGGGGGGGGGGGGACGCAATTGACCAGGGACCCGGCGATTTCTAGGGGCCCGCCGTCAACTCAGTTACAAAAAAATACATTAATCTTTGCAGTAAATATTAAAATTTGTTCCTTGCAGGAGTCTACGTTATGGTAGATTACTACAGGTTTTATATGCAAAACTGTACATAGGTTTTTATACACGAAAAAATGAAACTAGTTTTGGGGCCCATGACCGCTCTCCCCAGGGCCCGGAATTTCTGTCGGCAGGCCTGGATGTAATCAGCAGAGGTATCAGTCGATTGAAGATCAAACAAAAAGTTTCAGCCCATGGCAGAGCTAGGAAAATTAAAATAAAATGTTTTCTAGTATTCTGATAAAATTAACACACATATTTTTGGCCAGAAAACGATTTTTAGATTAGTAAACTATAATCGCAGCCTCTCCGCACTTTTGATTACATTACCCTCTCTGTACTGGGAGACGTGGCAGCTAAATCGGAAGAGCATCGCAATTGTAAGGGAACGACCATTTAACTGGATGGGTGGGGGAGGGGTGGAGTAGGATTGTTTTATGAAGCATTAATTTTTATTTTTATTTGACCTTAACATAATTCTATTCTTTTGTTTCAACTAATATAATAGATATCAATAGTTCTTTTTTTTTTCTTTAATCCAAGCACTAATATTTTTTCAAGGTATTTGGGGTCTGAAAATTCGCCCCCCCCCCCCCCACAAAAAAATGAAATGGTCGGTCCCTCTCATGGAAGGGTCAATATTCCGTTCAAGTCAGCTGCCACTATGTGTCAATGAAAAAGGCACTTAGTTCTCCTCGGCGTTATATTGCCAAATACAGTACTAAAAGTGTCGTTAAAAACAATAACTACTTTTGTACAGATTACTGATATAACTGAATACATAATAAATCTTGTGTAAAAGGAGGGACAGTCTTCAATAAGCCCTCAGCTTTCTATTTATCCCCCAACACCCCCTTCCCCCACCACCTTCCCCATAGCTCCCGCCACCCACCCAACATTTAATTGTTTCGACTTTATGTGATTGTTGCATTTAAACTATCTTGATTTTCCTGCGCATATTAAAACAAAACGATAGTGGGAATGTCATTCGAATCGTTCCTTAGTTCTAGAAAAAACAAAAATCAACAAATGACCTTTTTATCAACATCCGTTACGAATTTACGTGCACTTTACTATTTATATATCTGAGTAATCCCAGTGGTGGTGGGATGGGGGAGGGGTCGGGGGAGGGGTTGGAAGTTGGCAACTGACATAAAAACTGTTCTCTGTGGCAAAGTAGGGGCGCCACTAAAGAACATTGCCCCCGGGCGCCTCGGTATAGCGCCATTAAAGAACATTGCCACCGGGTGCCTCAAACCCTCGCGCCACCACTGAGTAATCCCTCAGTATTTAGGACTGAAATAAAATTCTATCTTAATTGTAAGCGGGTTTGTTGGTTTATATGTTTTACAAAGTTATTTGGCAATTATTTTTTAATTATTATCGTGAGAGTTACTGACATTGTCACCAATGAAGATTCAGTGCTTTAAGATATAGTGACGAATACGTCCGTCCTTGCGTATGTACTGGCATTTGTAACTATGAGCATTAGATCACACAATTCCTCTGTTACCGTTCTAAAGTAGAGATATCCAACCCTTGCATACTACTGAAGTGCGTGTGTGTGTGTGTGTGGGGGGGGGGAGCTTAGTGTGTGTCACCAACCTCTGAAAATTTTACCCAGTTTCCAGAGATGAACGCGTGGGGAGAGGGTGAGTTCGAGCGAGTTGGAGTGTGTTGGAGGGGTAGGGTAGAGTAAACATGGGAAGAAAAAAAAAATGCTGAATAATGCTGCTTTGTGGAAGACCTCTCTCTCTCTCTCTCTCTCTCTCTCTGATACCAGATTCGTCAGTGGAAGAAGTGAGTGCGGATACTTCAATGAGTTTGATTAGATAAGCAAACAAAATGAATTATTCCGAAGTAAGTAGCCAAAATATCTTTCGACTAACCACCAAATTCAATTGCCTTCTTAAAATGTACCTAGAGCAATATGTAAGGGAATTAATGTCTTAACTCGTCAAAAACAACGTGCCGTGGTTCTATATATCATTTGACTCAGGCATGTCTCTCAATCCCAAACATTCCGTACGCGTTTTATCAATGTAATGCAGTAATTTGTTAGGACGGGCAGTCACTTTTCCTTTGTGTATCTTAGCAAATTTATAGCATGTATTAAATCTTGAATTGTGAATCTTAGATACTGGTCGTTTCATTGTTTGAAATAGCTCTGCTCTTAAGCATGTTGCTTGGATAAGTAGAGACCATTAAATACATTTAAAAACACTTGTCACCCTCCACTGACAGTAAGAATGACTCACTGTAATATATACAGCGTACAGAATATAGTCAAAGTGAAAACTTACACGTGAGCGGCATTTTTCGAATTTTGCAATCATATTTTTACAACGGTGTTGTTATTTACTTCTTTATATAAATTAATAGAAATCTGCAAAAGGAGTAAGATTAAATATATGTATATTGATGTAATTTATTGCCTAACAGTGCGAACACGCAATCTCTCTCTCTCTCTCCCCGAACACTTCTTATGAAAATTAAAGTTATATTCTGATGTCAATACACACAGGAAAGCATTATTATTATTATTACGCACACCCATCTAATGTCGAACCCTATACAATTTATATCAACAAAAGGGGCGCTCGACAGGGCCCATGAAGAGTTTAGGAAGAAAGAAGTCTAATGAAAGAGCTTTTCTTTATCTCACCGGTTATAGTTCCAATTGATGTATGTGGTCTTTGTACGGCATGATCCCTTACTTCACCCCCAAGTTTTAAAGATGTAAGCAGTTCCAAACATTTCGCCCTATCTTCCGTTGTCACCGCTTTGTCATAGTACTGTTCTAAATCCTCAGCGAGCCCGGGCCCCACGACATCATCACCTAACTGTAATCAATATTTAGTCATAAAATAACCGAAATTCAAAAACCAGAAATTAGTTGCAACTGCTCGCGAAATTTTATCGACTAAGTGTAAAGTTATTCACTTACCCGTGTGTCTGTATTCACATAAGACATTTGGTATGAGGGTCCTAATACGTCTGTCGCCATTTTCGAGAGGTGTACCCCGACTCAACTTTAACTTTGATTTTATTGGCTTAAGCGGCCACATGCCATTGTGAAAGTTTGTTGTTGTTACGTACGTTGTTAAGGATGTCCCCACGTGCCTCGAGATAAGCCTAATGTCCCATTAACGACTTGTCGCTCCTGAGGCACTTGACATAATGGAGCAGAGTTTGAGACAGAAATAAAAATTGTGCGTCTATTTACGAGATTTGATTAAGTTTTCAGAAACGTACAATATACACGGCGGAGATCGAGTAATTGATCTATTTACACTGAGATGTTCTTTTCTGCGTTCGATAATATCAGTTTGAATTAATATTCACTGACAGGCTTTTCAAATGTAAAATTTAACCAGAATGTGTATTTTCAGTTATTTACAGAGAGAATAATCAAACCATCATACTATATTCAATATTTAAAAAAAAAAAGAAAAACAAAGATATTGTTTAAGTATCGTTCCAGTGGCGTAACTTCAAATTTTGGGCCACTCTCTGGAAAAATTCAGAAGCGCCCCCCCCCCCCCTCCCCGTGGGGGCATTGTAGGGGATGCGTGGGGCGATGGTTACGCTCCTGTATCGCTCTCTTTTTGATACATTTTCGTTTTAATCTTCCTGGTGGAATTTAAAATATTCAAACAGTTGTCGCTGTAATGACAAGATTATTATTTTGCAATTATCTGCCCATTCAAAGTTGTTTTTGTGTGGAATAAGTACGTAATGTAGCTTAAGTGTGCAAATTAACATGTAGTGGCGTATCACATGGGGACGGAGAAAACTTGTATTTAAAATATTCTACATAGTACTTGTATGTTTTTTCTTTATGTTTTTTTTTTTTTGTTTGTTTTTTTTGTTGTTTTGTTTTTCATTTTGTTTCTTGTTCAGAAATGTGTCATTCTATGTATTATATACCTACGTCTATGATATACATACATACAATTTGCTATAAATCTTGTGTAATCAAGTTGGAAGTGATAATTTAAAGTGTAAAAGAGAAGTCATAAAAGTCCTGGTTAATTAGTTCCGTTAGATAAATGGTATTTCACGTCAACGAGAGAGAGAGAGAGAGAGAGAGAGAGAGAGAGAGAGAGAGAGAGAGAGAGAGAGAGATGTGAAAAGGTGGTGACCTTGACATCCTTTCTTAGAGGTCTGAGTTAGTTATAGCAACCAACTAATAACATCGACCTACATCCCAATGGATTCAATATCAGTTTAACGCCATTTTTCAGCACATGATAGGCTATACATGGCGGCCAGTATATTTGGTGGAGGAAGAACCCCAGAAAACCCCAGGAAGAACCACTGACCCACGGGAAGCTACTGGCAAGCTTCTTCACAAGCCCGAGACTCGAACCAACGTGGACAGAGGTGAGATGTCAGTGACCTGTAAAGGCGAGCGCCTTAGACCAATCGGCCACCCGTGGCCCCTATCTTAATGGATTCTTCGAAGAAGAAAAACTACGATCGAGATTGTGTCTTTTTTTTCTTTCAGGCTGAACAATCTCTTCTTTCGTCAGTTTTCAAATGTATGTTCCGCAAATCCTGACGTGAATAAACATCAAAGCAAAACTACGAATGTATGCGTTTACTACAAAATCAAATTAGTTTAACTTTTTACAGAAATTATGTTTGGAAGAGGTGAACGGTCAAGTTCTCAGTTGAAATCCAGTTATAGGATCTAATTTGTTATTCAAATAAATTCAAGGCCTTCCGATCTAGCATACAAATTACAAGTCAAGGACATCCATGTATACATGTTATCTAAATGTTCTTGTATGTTTAGGAAATACCATTACAACTAACACAAAAAAGAACTAATGTCAATTAAACAGGTGTGCACTCAGAGATTATTTACCCGAGATTTTAATCGTATACGGGCCATACCTCTGTTTGTGATAGGTGAAAACATTTGATTGACAGTTATCGTATCCAGAGTCAGATGGTCTGGTATTTAATGATTTTAAACTGCACTCAAACAAAAATGTTGCGCATTGTACATATATGTGTGTGTGTGTGTGTGAGAGAGAGAGAGAGAGAGAGAGAGAGAGAGAGAGAGAGAGAGAGAGAGAGAGAGAGAGAGCTTCGGATGAATCTCGCAGAAGCGCGTTTTCTTCTTAACATTCTAAACTGGGAACAATGACAATTTCTTTCAAATATCGGAACCAGGGTGGCCACACAGGTTTTGCAAAACATCCACAGTTAATAAGGAAAATCGATATTTAAATGAAATCAAAGGAAAGCGGTAAAAAAGAAAGAAAAAACAAAAGTGAACGATAAATCTCTAATTTTCGTGGTATTTTCCGTGATACATCCCTTTGCTTGCAATATCTTCAATTGCCCTATATATTCTGAAGAAAAAAAGAACTAGTACACGCAGAACCGTTAGAAAAATAGTAAGATCAACACGGTAATTCTTATCATTAATTGGATCATCTGCAACTTAAACATAAAATCCGTTAAAGCCTGCGGGACTCTTGAATGCAGCAGTGAAATCCACTAGGATTTGCATTTAATCAATTCTAATGCAAAATTCAATACTTTTCATTGTACATTATTAAACAATCATACCACCGAAGCGATCACTCGCCTGATATTGTATTGGCAGAATTATCAATAAAGCTAATTGTTGCCAAGAACCTTCATTATAATTATGTTAGCCGTTGTAATCGATCAATGAATACTTAATTATGTATGGTACCTTAACGCTTCATGGCCGCAAATGGTTGTAAACACGCAACAATCATGGAGAGATGTATAAGAAAACAGATGCAAATGCTGCTGGAAAAAGTTCGTCTGCACTGTTTCAAACAGAGCGTGTACTATTGATAAATCCCTCCAATTAATACAAAATTTGGCAGACAGAGATGTCGTACACAAATTGAATTGAATTTGTTACTGAAAATATGGTATGTACGTATCCTACAGTCGTGACAGAATGTTACGTGTATTAAGTCAGGGAAATGGTTACCAGTAATTATTTTAGATTCCTTTACGTATCATGGTCAAAACGTTTTACAAAATGAAATAGACGAAGTATTTCTGACACTTTTATCAAGATCATTCATCTGTGCTAATGTATGTATGTATGTATGTATGTATGTATGTATGTATGTATGTATGTATGTATGTATGTATGTATGTATGTATGTATGTATGTATGTATGTATGTATGTAACCACCGAAGACTTTTCCAGTTTCATGATCAGATGTGAAATTCCTCACTGTAAAGTTTCGCAACTTCTACAAATTTGTACCTCTTGCATTTTTACTAGAATGTTTTATAACACGGTGACCTTTGTTTCAAATTTTCGTTGTACACTTCTCCATTACCGTTGGAGAGAGAGAGAGAGAGAGAGAGAGAGAGAGAGAGAGAGAGAGAGAGAGAGAGAGAGAGAGAGAGAGAGGCGGGAGAGATCTCAGTACGATCGGAATGAAAATAATGGCTTATTCATCTATGAAGAAAGATATTTTTCAAGCAAAATAACGTAATCAGTTTGGCATGTATGCATTGAGGAATATTTTGTTAATTTTCAGAATGAAATTCGAGTAATATGAGTCGACAGAATTGCAACAGTCAATGTATTTATGACTGTATTTAACGAAATTACTATGGATCATTTCTTTCGATAAATGACTACGGAACTGTAAATAAATTAATACGGGATGAAACAAAACCAAGTAAGTTAAAAAATTATATCAAAAGCAAAAGAATACAAAGGACAGATTCGAGGATTCAATTGTACAAATACGTGGAAATTAATCAAACCCGGTGTTTAAGTTACACAACAACAACAATAACAACCACAAGATGGCTGTATACATTTGTATTATAACAGCTGATTGAAAACCATGAAAAATATATCAATGTAAAAATTGTTTGCCATTGCAAGTTGTCTGTGATACTAATAAATTCGTGCGAATATTGTATGACAAGCAAGTTTTGTTATTCTATTAAATTAGTGCGAAATATTGTATGACAAACAAGTTTTCTTTTATTCTAAACAAATTTGTATACTTCTCATCTCACGTTGATATTTCGTACTAAAACTCGTCTTTCAGGATGTGGAAAATAACACAGTGAGAAAAAGAACACGAGGAATGGAATTTTCAGCATTTGATCTAATTTTAACAGCATAAGCCATAAGATGTATATCTCTAGATATTACGGACGCTTTTTCATAACAAAAAATAACATTACATGCCAACACAATACATGTTGTATTGTTGTTGTGTCTAATGTTGAGGTTCCTGACACATTTTTACCGTAATTAAATAGGGCATAGTCTTCAATCAGAACCGATGACTATGCCTCAGTCCCTCAAGAACATATATAATATACAGACTGAATGTATATATAATATACAGACTGAATGTATATATAATATACAGACTGAATGTATATATAATATACAGACTGAATGTATATATAATATACAGACTGAATGTATTTTAGAGAGGAAAAACAAGATAAAAATAATCCTGATTTCAAAAATCTCACTCGAAGACTTACGCCTTTTCTGCATTCCAAAATCAGTTCTTTTACTTTTACCTACTTCTGGCATTTTCTTTTTAGAAAACCTGTTTGCCATTTTTTGTTATCCTCATCCAGATTTATGTAGACCAGCCGTTACCATGACGTGACGTCATGAATCAATACAGCCCAATTGTGGTCACATGAAAAACTTTATGCATTATGGTGGCGCTCTCAAGTTTCGTACTTTGCATAGGGTTAGATTTTTAAAGAAAAAGAATTACCCAGGTTTTCCTCACTGGCTCTCCTGGCTATTTAAAAAAGACCTTGTATATCTTAGGTATTGTTAAAAGAACTTTGAATTCCCTTTATTTTGGTGTATGATTGATGGGTGAAATTTGGGTTATAGAGTATACAGCTTGGTCTTACTTAGGGGGCACTCTACAGATAATACATGCTTCTGAGTGAGTGACAGGTGTAAGATGAAGTATTTTGCATCTGCAACATGCACAATGGAGAGAATGTTGGCATACCTCTATGTTACTTTCATGTACTGTGGCTGAAATTTCTTTACATATTGTACTTGTGGAAACTGGACATGATCTAAGCACACAGCGGACAAAATGACCGCTCCAAAGTACTCGAAAAATCAGCCTGAATTAGTCAAAAGTGCACTATTTTCAGCAGTTATTAAAATAGGGAAACGAATTTTGCCAGAGCAGACAATACCAGCCTCTGAAAGTACTATGAATGAATTAAAAAATATCCCAAAAGTAAAAAAAGTTATCAGCTCTTTTTTTTCAAATTTACCTTTGAAGTCCAGGAAGTGAAAATGACCAAGCGGAGCTAGCAGTTTTTTGAGAGGTGCACATCTTAAGTAAGACCAAGCTGTATACTCTATAGCCCAAATTTCACCCATCAATCATACACCAAAATAAAAGGAATTCAAAGTTCTTTTAACAATACCTAAGATATACAAGGTCTTTTTTAAATAGCCAGGACAGCCAGCGAGGAAAACCTGGGTAATTCTTTTTCTTTAAAAATCTAACCCTATGCAAAGTACGAAACTGGAGAGCGCCACCTTAAAACAAATATGAAAATTTGTGCAATTGCTTTTCTCTTTCTCATATAATTATGTATGCATTTCTCAACAAAATGGTATATTAACATTGACGTTATGCATGAAAATAAGCTAATTATGCCTATTTTGCTCTTGCTTACACAATATGCCTTGTGGCAGTATTTTGTGTGTAATGACCTCAATTATGGGGAAATTAGAAGTCTTAGAACATAGCAGTAAAGTCAACTTGAATTTAAAACTGTTGTATTAAGTCTAAGAAAAATATAGCACAAATGTTTCTTTTCATTCGCTTGTAATAAAATTCTGGAAAATAATGATCTTAAAGCAGATTCGCTTTCTTCCATATACTAGTGTTAGAAGAATTAGCAAACTTTGTACCCTTTGACCTTTGACCTCTGTGAACCTGAACTATTCCATCCCTGTTCAGTCTGTAAATTTTATTAGTGACATCTCATGAATAATTGTGGCAAGTTTCATGTTCCTGTCTTTTACCAAAACATTGGTTGCTATTGTTGAGAAAATGCAAGGTGTAGTTTTAAAATAGCCCACTTTTCATCATGGGGGGGGGGGGGGGCTGGGCTGATTTTTCGAGTACTTTTGAGCGGCCATTTTGTCTGCTGTGTGCTTAGATCATGTCCAGTTTCCGCAAGCACAATATGTAAAGAAATTTCAGCCACAGTACATGAAAGTAACATAGAGGTATGCCAACATTCTCTCCATTGTGCATGTTGCAAATGCAAAATACTTCATCTTACACCTGTCACTCTCTCAGAAGCATGTATTATCTGTAGAGCGCCCCCCTACTTAAGATGTCCACCTCTCAAAAAACTGCTAGCTCCGCTTGGTCATTTTCACTTCCTGGACTTAAAATAGCCCACTTTTCATCATGGGGGGGGGGGGGGGGAGCTGGGCTGATTTTTCGAGTACTTTGGAGCGGCCATTTTGTCTGCTGTGTGCTTAGATCATGTCCAGTTTCCACAAGTATAATATGTAAAGAAATTTCAGCCACAGTACATGAAAGTAACAGAGGTATGCCAACATTCTCTTCATTGTGTATGTTGCAAATGCAAAATACTTCATCTTAAACCCGTCACTCTCTCAGAAGCATGTATTATCTGTAGAATATGCATTACTTTGTAAGGAACGTAATTTTACAAAATATGTTAAATTATATAGAGCTGAAACGAATATCAAAACATTCGAATTAGAATACTTCTTTTGCGAATATTCGAATAGAACATTGGTATTTGAATATTCGTTTACCCAGCGAGTTTGGCAGCATTTTGTAACAGAAGCCAACAGGGCAAAAAGTAAACTACGCAATGCTGAATTCATTAGTTTACATGGGAACAATTTAAAAACGTCAAAACTACCTAAAATTCAAACTACGAGTCACAAGGAGGTAATTATAATGTCAAAAAGATAACGTGTAATACGGCAAGTTGGTGAAGAACAAGGTACAGAATAGGGGTCATATCAAAGTCAACAAGGTATAGAATAGGGGTCATATCAAAGTTAACAAAGCCTTGCGTATCATCGTGACAGAGCTCTGAGAAATTTGTGAACTGATGTCGGACATTCGTCCTGTCAGGAGCAGCTGTAGTAAATACGCAAACAATTACCAATCCCCACCTCCAATCATCTTACCTCGGAATATAGACTCCAATATGGTTCCGCATTTGGTCTTTGGTATTGAAGTTTTTAACGCATTGCACAACTAGGATATTACCAATATTATTGAACTCTGACACTATACTTTTCTTTATTTTCTAAAAAGTTAGTACTGCAGATGACACCTTCGTATCGAAAAGAAATACATAAGCCAGTTGACATGACTTTGGAACACAATAATTTAAGCTATATTGGTCGAGAGTTTGCTGTTAAAATAAATCTCGATAGTTTTTATTTTTGCTGTTCAAAGGCATAGTTTTCAGCACGTATTTCAATTTTGTGCATGGATTATTTCACTTATTATTTCTTTTGCCTTTTGGAAAATGATTGAACTGTTTCTTAGGAATCCCTCTTTACCAATGAACCGAATGGTCTACTCCCAAACATGGTTAAGGCAGGAAACTAGTTTCCAGGTAACTGTCCCTGGTAGAGGTTACATTATACCGTCTACAGAAGCCACATTGCAATGTACGTCTTACGTATAAAATGATGTCAATACCCGTGAATGGGTTTCAATAAAAACAGTTATTTATTAAGTCTGGATATGAGTTTCTTATGGTTTAGCAGAAAATCCCAATGTCCGATTTTGGGCATTTTATAGCCGGTCAAAAAGTCAGTCCCTTCGGACATGAGGCATGTACTAGTACGACAAATTCTGGAGATCTGCAATCAACGCATCCAAATTTAATTAAATTAAATTGGCCATGTCCATGTGATTTTTATTGTGAACAAATCACTTCCAAGAGAAATTTTAGAGATCGCCCCGCATTTAACTGAATAGGTAATCGAGTTTCGGCCCTTTACCGTCCGTCTACAGCACTAAAAGAATGTTTATGTTAGTACCGATTTTTAAAGCTCAATAAATGTACTCAAGACCACTGCAATTTCAATTAGTTAGATTCAGATGACTTAATTCACAGTGTTTTCAATGCGGCTTGGCTGGTAGTTGTGGTGTCAATAAATAGCAAAGAAGACAAAGAAAAGATGATGGATTTGATAACTTTATTTACATCGACGAATATTCGAAGAGGAAAACTTGGTATTCGTTTTAGCTCTAGTTTAATGTAATGAGTTAACATTTCACGCAGTTGTTGATGGTGATAATATCTTCAAATATATTAACTGTTAGAACGAAAAAACTATATTAACACAGACTTTAAAATACATTGTCAGCTGACATTACATTGCCATCAAAGTAAGTGTAATTTTATACAATTAGGCCGGGGTCTGCGTGTCTAACCCACGATCAAAGCATTGCTGAAAAACGTGTGATTTTTACCCCAAGAACAAAAGGCTGAGCGAGCTGTGGTAGAATGAATTATCTTAGCTTCATAATGATTCATATAATGTTGTATGTACTACGGCACCTCAGCACAATAGTGGCTATATGGTACCACTAAAGGTAAAGTTCAAAAAATGTAAATGATCCATCCACGAGTTTAAGAAATATCAGCAAATGAAAAAACTTTAATAAAAACATGAACACGAATTTTCAAGGAATGTAACCTTTACCCCAATATCAAAGGATCAAAAGCGTGTGTTGCAGAATGAATTGTCTTAGATTCTTAATGATTCATGCTAAGTATGAAGAAAATTCATCAAAGGTTTTAGGGAGAAAAAAAAGCAAATGAAAACTTGAACCAAAACAATAACTCTAATTTTCAATGACTGACTTTAAACCCATGGTCATCGGGGTAAGCCAGCATGTCACAGAATGAATTGTTTTGATTCATAATGATCATAATGATGAAAATCTATCAGGGAGTTTAGAAAATTAGCAAATGAAAAACTTAACCAAAAATGTTACGCAAATTTTCTCTGACTGTGACCATGACCCCTGGGTAAAAAGGATGAGCCAGCATGTAGTAGAATTAATTATTTTAGCTTCATAATGAATCATGCCAAGTATGATGAGAATCTATCAATGGATATAGGAAAAATATATGCAAAGGAAATAAACTGCAATCAAAACCTTACCACACATTTTC
The DNA here is from genome assembly GCA_029931535.1 of Margaritifera margaritifera. Lineage (NCBI taxonomy): Eukaryota > Metazoa > Mollusca > Bivalvia > Unionida > Margaritiferidae > Margaritifera > Margaritifera margaritifera. The sequence continues at coordinate 730,422 of JAQPZY010000977.1, read as the reverse complement.
TATGACTGTGAACATGATCCCACGGTCATAGGGCAAGCGAGCATGTCGTAGAATGAATTGTCTTAGCTTCGTAATGATTAATACCGAGGATGAAAAGAATCTATCAAGGGGTTTAGAAACAAATTTGGAAATGAAACAACATTAACCAAAACCTCAAAAAAAAAAAAAAAACTATTGACACGTTGGAAAGTGACTGCTATATCTTGCTGCTCACTAACGTGGGATCGACAAGAAAATTATATGCAATAAATAATATTTAGTAAAAGGGCAGACTTCCAAACTCTGTCTTTAGGTCTTAGCCTTATAGGGTAGCAACAAGAAAGTTCACGCAGTTTTTCAATAGCACTTCTCATGTAATGTTAGGTTTTGAAAGGATACTTGTAGTTCAAAAAGATGTTATGAACTGTAAATCAATATTTACCCCAACTAAAGTATTTGCCATGGATAAAATTAAAATTTGGGATTATATTTATAGTTTAAAATTTTTTACATAAAATCAAACTATTTACTTTTTGGGTGGGATTGTTGTAATTTATTGATATGTACCAATCCATTGTTGCATGTGTATATGCAAAGCATGGTAAGCATTTATTTTCATATCGTTTGTTTACATTATTTGAATGCTGTAAATTACATATATAATAGTTATTCTAGCAAATTCATGTACATATGGGTATTTTGAGACCATGTTCAGTACGATGTTTTGCCAAAAAATGTTCTGTATGATTGACAAACGATCTTTATTCTAGGCTATATTCGATGTTATACATGTATTTTACGATGTCCGCCATCTTTGTTTTGGAGCAATTTGTGTATTGAAGGCGCCTCCAGTTTTCACTAAGCGCAGTATGCGTTATGTGCAAGCGTATTTGACCATTATTAAACAGTTTATATAATGAGCTTTTACGTAGTCAGTTTTGTTTAACAATACAATGATCTACTTGCCATCTCCTGCAAAGATAACATATCCGAATTTTGCATGTTCATATTTTCCCGCACCAACAAGCTCAGTTGGAGGCCAGCGTTTGCTATTACACGTCACACATTGATTTTAGTGTTTGGTGATGTATTTATAAAAAAACGTGGAATAATATAATTAGCATTTAATATTTGTCTTTAATCATACTATTTTAGCGGTAGTTAATATTTGTTGTGTCTTAAATCCCCGTTAGAAATATGCACTATTTTAGCAGAGTGTTACATGTTGTAGTGCAACCGAAAGTTATAAATAGGGATGTCGTGCGCGCCAGTCAGTTTTCCTTGGCCGGCATCGGGTTCGTGTGAAATTATATTAACATTATTTATTATATACTTTAGTGTGAAGTATAGAAACTTATTGGCGAAATAATTTTCATATTTTTTCATTCCTATATTTTCACATGTGAAATATATATCCTTATATTTTCACATTTGAAAATATAAGACTTCCCATCATGCCATGCGACGCTGGATAGTGTGCGCCTACATAAGTTATACCTGCAGCAACAAAAACGAGCATTTTGTGAGCTAGAACAAATAAATAGAAACTGCATTACATTTCAGACATGGAAATTAATTTTTTCAGACGAAATTTTAGTCGACGCCGTTCGCGTCTCTATTAAGTTATTTCCCCTTACTTCCTTGACAATAATGATAAACTCGCTGTGATGCATTGATGAATCGGACTTGCTTCGTGGTCAAATGTGATCAAATAGTTTACAAAATGTCAAAAATATAATTTACTGCGACAGATTAGGTCAACCCAATCATACCGCTATCTTAAGTCACTGATATTTATATGACCAGCCTATGAAAGTGAGGTGAAAAATGGGGTGGGTGGGGGTGGAGTGTGGTGCTGAATAGCGAGTTTAATCTTCTAAGCTTCGATTCTAGAGCAACTTTGGTATATAATAAAAAGAAAATTTTCTTTTCCTACGTTAATACCGGATATATTTCATCTTGTGGTACCAAAAACGGTATATTTTAACTCGTGGCTTCGCCACTCGTTAAAATATCACGTTTTTTTACTCTCCAATGTTATCATTCTCTACATAGAAATTTTTTAAGTAATCATATTTGAGAATATACATTAATTTCTCTAATATAAGTATTTAGTAAATTTATGTACTGAAGAGAATCAAAGTCAAATATTATAGCATAGAGTACTTATACATAGGGGTATTGGGCCTCCATAAAATGTATGCTATACTTATGCTGTTTCAGTATATTGGTATGACTATAATTTTAATATTATAACAGAAATGGTCATCCATTTCACATGATAGCTCCATTTATTTGAATTTGTTATTGGGAATTTAATGTTACTCATATGACTATTCGTTAATTTCACTAGTGAATTGTTTTTTATTGGGAATTGTATGTAACTCCTATGAATATTTGTTAATTTCAGTAGTGAATTGTTTGTCATTACTACTATTTTTAATACAAGTTCTTGAGAATGACTGTTATGACAGGGCATGAAATAGAGAGAATATAATAAGAGAACATGTAAATTCTGTTATATTAATTTATTAACAAATATAACATGTTAAGACTTGAATAAATCCTTTATTTTTGTTCTCATTCAGAGTTTTTGTTGTCTATATACTTGGATAGATATATAATTTATTGACATATAAGTAGGTAATGTAACAGCCATAATTTATACGGGGACTTCGTCTTTTATCAGACGACTTTCTATATCCTACATAATTATATTGCAATGAATTCAAGGTTCGAATTAAAGGTTTGCTTAAGTCCTGAAACTGGAAGTAACTTTCTAAATGTAAGTAAGCTTGCACTGGAAATTAAACCTGGGTGAGCACGTTACAATATGAAACCCTTTACATTTATATAAGGATAAATCCTTTGACATGAAAACTATTTTCTTGTCACTAATCAAGCACGAAATAGTTTTTTTAAAAATCGATTCAGCAGTTAAAACGTGTATACAGTACTCCCTCATTATAACACTGTTCAATGGAGCCATAGCGTATACTACATAATAGATCGCATTATAATGAAAAACATTATACAATACTCCCTCATTATAACGCTGTCCAATGGAACCATAGTGTATATCGCCTTCAAGTGAGACTGCCTTATAATGAAATATGAAGCACATGATACATATAATTTTACTATCACTAAATGAAATGGAATCCATGGCCATACATGCCTTATGAAATGGAATCCATGGCCATACACGCCTTATGACTGTCTTATAATGAAATGGAATCCATGGCCATACACGCCTTATGACTGTCTTATAATGAAATGGAATCCATGGCCATACACGCCTTATGACTGTCTTATAATGAAATGGAATCCATGGCCATACACGCCTTATGACTGTCTTATAATGAAATGGAATCCATGGCCATACACGCCTTATGACTGTCTTATAATGAAATGGAATCCATGGCCATACACGCCTTATGACTGTCTTATAATGAAATGGAATCCATGGCCATACACGCCTTATGACTGTCTTATAATGAAGCCGGGGAGTACTATAATTTTAAATGTGTTGAGAATGAAGACGGTGCAAGAAGTTTGAACAAATTTGGATGTTCTTGAATGCATATTGCATACATTATAGATCAAATTCACAAAATTATTTGTTCAGAAACGTATTGCTGAAACTCATTTATATCCTGGAGAACTTCTGTGTTATTTAAATCTATACATTTCACCAAGTTCCTCGAACTGTGACTCGTATTTATGGGGGCCCCGGGCGGCTGAGTGGTCTAAGGCGCTCGTCTTTATAGATCACTGACAACTCACCTCTGTCCATGTGAGTTCGAGTCTAGGCTCGGCCAAGGTGGGTATGGGTAGATAGTTTGCCAGTAGCTTCCCATGGGTCGGTGGTTATTCCCAGGGTTTTCCCAGATTCTCCCTTCACCAAATATGCTGGCCACCATGTATAGCCTATCATATGCTGAAAAATGGCGTTAAATCCACAAAACCAAACCATATTTAAGGCTTTTCGAAACACGAGATCATCCAGACTATGATTCGTGATATTGAAGTAAGGAGTTAGCTTTAAACTGTACCGTTTCTTGAAGGTGTTACACCTGGTTTCTAGCAAAGGTCACCCTAAAACCAGTGGCGGCGCGAGGGGAAGGGGGTTGGGGAGCAATTGATATGGGCGCCAGACAAAGGGGGTGACGTCGGGAGCTTTTTTTTTTAGCTGAAATTTTCAGTATTTCACCTCACCTTAGTGTAACGGGCAATTCTTGACAAAACTTGTATTTAAGAGGGGTGGGGGGACGTAGGTTGGCAACTGACATAAAAACTGTTCTCTGTGGCAAAGTAGGCGCGCCACTAAAGAACATTGATCCCGGGCGCCTCTACTGCCTAAAACACTCATTTTAGTAGAACATGTTGAAAGGAACATTCTGACCAAGTTTGATTAAAATTGTCTGATTCAGCCATCATGGAAAGGTTGAGAAAAAAAGAAAGAATAGAAAACAAACAAATTGTTTACTCGTAAACATGAATCCGCATGCCAGTATGAGCATGTTGAGACACTATACTGACTGGTTTGGAGGATTGATGCCGAGGCATTGGGAGTTAAGTACCTTGCAGAGAGATAAGCCATGACTGCCAATCCCTGGTCTAGACAGGATTCGAACCCATTAATACCTGGTTGTAAGTCTAAGCTAACAACTTAAGTGGAGGTGGGGAATATTAATGCAATATGTTGATCATTAAGATGCATCAACATAAAATTGTTTTACCAGTGTAGTGTCCTCAAGAAAGTTTGATTAGTCTAGATGTAATATGTATTAGAGATGCAGAGGATGTAAGAAAAAATGGCTGACAATTAAGTCACTCAAGTGTGAAATTTAAGTCACAGTGACTTACTTTTACTGTAATTTAGTTACTTTCATTAACATTTATGATCAGTTTTCATAAGTATTGTTGAAATAGAGCCCAATATATTAAGGATGTAAAGAATGGAAACTGCAAATATGAAAGTCACTCAAGTGTGAAAATAAGTTAAAGGACTTACTTTTTGAATGGTTGGGTTCCTCACCTTGAGATGCAGCCACATGCCTATTTTCATGTGCAGGCGAAATAAGGTCAAATACAATGAGGGTGTAATAAAGGTATAGCTGAAAATACAAGTGTCACTCAAGCGTACAAATTAAGTCAGTGAACTACTTTGGTATGTTGTATTGCTCTTTTTAACATACATTTAAATACAAATTTTCATGAGTGTAGGTATAATAGGGTCCAAGATATCGAGGGTGTCATGAACAGCTATCAGAAAATACTAGTTGTTCAAGAATGAAAATGAGGTCACTGAAACTTACTTTGGGTATGGTCGAGTTACTCTCATTAAAATATATCAACATACCTGTTTTCATGAGGGTAGGTGAAATATAGTCCAAGATATTGAGGATGAAACAAAGGGATAGCTTACAAAATAAAAATCACTCAAGCTTGAAAATTTGGTCACAGTGACATACTTTTGATATGGCTGGGTTATTCTTCTCGAGGTACATTCCCATAACAATTCTCATGAGTGTTGGCAAAGTAGGACCAAAGACAAGGAGGGTGTAACGAATGATAAGCTTAAAATACAAAAGTTACTCAAGCATGAAAATCAGGTCATTGTGGCCTGCTTTTGGCATGGTAAAGTTTCTGTCTGTGAGATGCATCCACAAAACAATTTTTATAAAGTGAAATAAGTCATGGATCCTGAGTAACAAAAAGCTGCAACAATACAAAAGTCACTCAAGCATGAAAATAGGCCACAGTGACCTACTTTTTATGGTTAGGTTACTCAACTTGATGCAAACATGGAGTCAAAGATACTGAGGGTGTAATTAATAAATTGCTGAAAATACAAAAGCATCTCCGGCATGTAAATTAGGTCAGAAAGAGCTACTTTTGGTATGTTTTTTAACATGATACATATACCAATTTTTCATGAGCTTAGGTGAAACAGTCTAAGCTATTCAGGGTGTAATGAAAGATTAGCTTAAAGTACAAAAGTCACTCCAGTGTAAAAGCTAGATCACAATGACCTACCTTTTTAGTATGGTTAAGTTACCATCCTTGATATGCATCTGCATACCAGTTTTCATAATTCTAGGAAAAATAGGGTCCAAGATATTAACTGTGCAATGAATGGATAACTGAAAATACAAAAGTCACGCAACGTAAAAATTACATCACAGTTACTATGGTTGGGTTACTCTTCTTGAGATGCATCTTCATGAATATGGGTAAAGCTGGGTCCAATATATTGAGGTTGTAATGAACACATAGCAGAAAATACAAAGTTATTCAAGCATGCAAATTAGGTCACAATGACATACTTTTGGTAGGTTAAGTTACCCTCATTAGGATGCATGCACATACCAGTTTTTATAGGGTCCAAAATATCTATTGGTACATGTACCTTTAATTACAATTTGCTACTTTGGCTACCTGAAGAACTCAACAACTATTACATGTTGTAGACTTTTGGAAGGAGAATACAAATGCATCCACATACCACTTTTTATGAGTCCAAGTTCTTTTGGAAAGAGAATACAAAAGAATTAAAATTTAAAAGTGTTTTTATTTAAATCAGGGTAAATAACTGGTTTTTTTCATAGTCAAATAACATACTTGTGTTTTACAGCACACACAGACCATCAAAGTAAACCAAGAAACAAATTACAAATCCACTATTTGAGCAAGTAACATTTGTTCTTAAACATCCATTTCTAAACCAAGCCACATAGATGCAAGGTAACTAATTACAAGTATTTATGGCCTGGACATTTAATTCCAGTACCTGTAGATCAAAGGCCACTAATTTTATAACCCACCCCTCTCTCTTTGATACACACAACAGTTACAATACATGCACACAAACAAAATGTACCCTGTGATAGAATCAAAGATTGTTTTCATTCTTTGCTAAGAATCTACAGTTTGATGAGAGTGATCATTCAAGATGAGGTGCCAAACATAAGATCAGTATGATACATTTAGTTATTAATATTAAAAGTATTTACTATGTTTGGTATATATATATATATATATATATATATATATATATATATATATATATATATATATATATATATATATATATATATATATATATAGAATAAATTAGAGCTAAAAACAAATAACCAAACATTCAAATATGAATTCTTTTTTGCAGATATTCAAACAGAAAATCAGTATTTGATATTTGAATATTCATTTGTTTACCTAGTGTTTAGCAATACTTAAAACCAGCCTCCACAATTGACCAATAGGACAACAGGCCCTCCTTTCTGTCAATAAAAGCTATCAAAAACACCCACTTCTCTCAATACAAGGTGACCAACTTACACAGTTCAAAATCTGACACTCAATAATTCCATGTTATTTTCTTGGTGTGTTCAGCCATTCATAACCTATATCAAAGTAAAGGAGATATTCCAAACTTTTTTTTACCCCCATGTATGTTTGAAGTACTATACTGATCATTTAATGACTTCTTTCATGTGAAGTTTCTCCGTTGCTTCATGTGTTGTCAACAATGATCAGTTTTGAGGGGTACACTTCCAGTATATCAAACAGTGAATAAGCTGTTTTCAATTCTGATTGGTGGTTACTGTTTACCCTGGACTGGAATAGATTGTATCAATCCTCACAACCAATCAAAATTGAAAGTGGCCTATTCACTGAAGGACATGAAACATAGTATAGAACAGGAGTCATACCAAAGTCAACAAATCCTTTCAGCAAAGTAACTCAATTTGGAATTTGAGCAGTATTGGATTAAATACCTGTAATTCAGTCTAAATTTGATATTTGTCCATGCTAAAATGAAGAAATAATTGTCGACTTGTGTATGAATTGCTGTAAAAAAATTTTGCACTTTGGTCAAGTTAAATGGTAGTAGATTTGTGCAATTTTCATTCTGAATAAATTACTTTCTATAGAATTTTATTTTTAGATAGTCCCTGCATTTAACTGAACAAGTAACTGAGAGTTACTTTTAATTAGATTTAGACCAATGAGTTCACAGTTTTCAGTGTTTTCAATGCAGTATGGCAACAGGTTGTGTGCATGTAAAGTTGTCAATAAATACCAAGGTAGACCCCACCAAGAAAATGATGAGAAAAACACATTTTGGTACTTTTATTAACATCGATGAATATTCAAATTTGAATACAAATTTGTTTTAGCTTGAGTATAAATATATGATCTTGGATCCATGCTGCACTGTATACAGCAAGAAATGATTTCTGAATTGTTTTAATTTCTCATAAAAAGTAGGCATGTGTATTTAAAACCAACTCCAAAAACATATGAATAACTCGCAGCTGGTTACTAAATCTTAAAAAAACATATCAAAGGAGATCATATAAAATTAAGACATCGTTAAGAAATATTCACAAAGAGGCGGTCAGTTTTTAACACAAAAACGTTGCTTAAAATCGTAGAAGCTATCGCAAATTTATGTAAAATCTTGGTGATAACTGAACTCCTTGTACAGTGTACCATTTCTTTCATTACATAAAGTAAAATAGTAAAACCTGTCTGAAGTAGTCACCTTTGGGAAGATAACAAGATGTCCTGTTCAGCACTTTTCATAAAACTTGAGTATGTACTTGACTCTAAATTTTGTCCCATGGTAAGATTACTGTAAAGTCAGATTTAAGGTCAGTATCTCAATGTTAACCTGTAAGATTACTGTAAAGTCAGATTTAAGGTCAGTATCTCAATGTTAACCTGTAAGATTACTGTTAAGTCAGATTTAAGGTCAGTATCTCAATGTTAAGTCTGTAAGATTACTGTAAAGTCAGATTTAAGGTCAATATCTCCATGTTAAGCCTGTAAGATTACTGTAAAGTCAGATTTAAGGTCAATATCTCCATGTTAAGCCTGTAAGATTACTGTAAAGTCAGATTTAAGGTCAATATCTCCATGTTAAGCCTGTAAGATTACTGTTAAGTCAGATTTAAGGTCAGTATTTCAATGTTAAGCCTGTAAGATTACTGTAAAGTCATATTTAAGGTCAGTATCTCAATGTTTAGCCTGTAAGATTACTGTAAAGTCAGATTTAAGGTCAATATCTCCATGTTAAGCCTGTAAGATTACTGTAAAGTCAGATTTAAGGTCAATATCTCCATGTTAAGCCTGTAAGATTACTGTAAAGTCAGATTTAAGGTCAATATCTCCATGTTAAGCCTGTAAGATTACTGTTAAGTCAGATTTAAGGTCAGTATTTCAATGTTAAGCCTGTAAGATTACTGTAAAGTCAGATTTAAGGTCAGTATCTCAATGTTAAGCCTGTAAGATTACTGTAAAGTCAGATTTAAGGTCAATATCTCAATGTTAAGCCTCCAAATAACCAGTTTGTATGAAAATGTAAGTTGATGCAATTCTTTTCTTATGGTTTACAGATAATTAGCATGCAAAACTTGATCCGAGTTTTAATCAAAGCGGACAAAATGTCTAACCATTAGGACAGGAGACACCCTTGTACTGAGGTAAGCACAACAAGTGTCATTACATAAAAGGTTAGCAGCCCACTAGAATTGTGAATAAACAAAAACTGATTGACAGCTAATGGTAGATACATGTCTTTTGGTGATTCAACATTGGTTCATGTGATCTGGAAAAAGTGGCTGCTTACGTTTGTCGTTGCTTAATACTACTGACCTTTATGGCAAGTTTGACTGTAATTATTGACTTAACCATGCAGAAAATAGACAGAACATTTGCTTTTACCATGCTAGGATCATTGAAGGAATTTTTAAATCAATATACTTTGAATAAAATTTCAGTCCTGCATAAAAACTTCAGGAAAAATTATAAAAAATTCCAGTTAAATTAAAAGTAAAAGCAACTTTGGTGAAGTTTGGAAATTAAAGCTTTATTCCAAGAGGCAGAATGGTTGAAATTTGGTTTCACATTTTGCTTTTTTTTGTCTGAATAAAAAAAGAGCCACAATTTTTTAATGAGAAGCTACTTGTAGCTTCCAACAAAATTTTGATATATAGAAAAAAGTTGATACTGTCGAAAATTCAAACAGATACAAAATACTTTAGTTCACGATAACTGAATATACAGCTGTGCCTCAGGTTTTAACTTGAAATCCATCACAAATAATTACATCTCCATACTTTTCTTCATTATTAATATTATTATCCCCTACCACCAACAAAAATCCTGTCTCAACACTGCTCTGAACAAACTGTATCACAGAACAAAGATATAAATACTACTTACCTTTATTTAATGCTTTGTAACCACAATTGTTGAGGAGGGTCTGCAGACAGAGTGCAGATTATTCCAAACCCAGATAAAAAACCAAAATGAAGGAGCCGAGTCTGGCTACTGGTTTCCTTAAATCTATGTGCAATCTGGTTAAAATCAAGATCCACTTCTAACAATCCATTACATGTATGTTGGAAATCTGATTAAAATCCAACTCTACTTATACTACTCCATTATGTCAATTTACTTATAATGATCTGTTATGTTAGGGATCTAGATTTTAATCAAATTGATTGACATGTAGCATAGTAAGTTATATTCCATGAACCAGACTAAAGTACATGTCACTAACAACTAATGTACTGCCCTAGTCATGTAAATTCAAATTAAAATTGACCATTCCTTCTTTAAAGGAAGTGGTCAGGGATTAACATAATCATTTCAAAGGTTTGCATTGTTTCTTTATCTGTTGTGAAAACACGCACAATGCTTATAATGTCATAATGGGAGATCTTCTCACCCAGTTTTCACTGCAGCATATTGAGTACATAGCTTGTCAATGCCTGGGTTGAACGAGATGTTTGTCTTTTATTAAACTACTAGCGTTCTCTGCATACAATTTAATTCTACAGTCATTGTCAAGATTCCTAATGTTTGTTCCTTAAATGATACTTCAGTTATTAAAACCCACATGCCAAGCTGAAAGTGTTACAGTTATAGATCTTGTCATCTGTTCACCATAGTGCATGGGTTACGTGCACTCAGTGGCAGTGCAAGGGGGTTGGGGTTGGAGGGGGGGGGGGGCAATTGCTCCCAGCGGCAGGTGAAGGGGGCGCCGTCTTATTATTTTTTTTAGTTGAAATTTTCATAGTATTTCATCTTCACCTTTGCGTAAAGGGGACAAGTCTTCACAAAACTTATATTTAGGAAAGGGGATGCGGAGAGGTTGGCAACCGACATAAAAACTTCTCTCTGTATCAAAGTAGGGGCACCACTAAAGAACATTGCTCCCGGGCACCTCGAACCTTTGTGCTGCCACTGCATCCTATGTTTATTTATTTAGGCTAATCCATGTATGTATGTATGGAGTGGATGAATCAAACCTATGGGTTTTGTCTCTAATAACTTTATTCTGTTTCTGGATGAGTTAAATATGTCTGGTTTAATTTTTACATATATATTTCATATTTATCCATGGTCTTGTCAGAATGTTATTATAAATGATCATCAATATGTTAACATCTTCACAAATATAAAAGTGAATGTTTTATGATAGATAGATATTTGCATTGCTATATAAAATTATGTTAAGATGAGTGCATATATTTTAACAAGAACAATAAATTAGGAATAAAATACATGTCCAGTAATTGTGACCATTTTTCCTTCTTAAACCCAGTTGAATTTTGACCTTAAACTCTGGACCACTTTCAAAAACCTATTACGAGAGGCCATCTGTCTTGAGAGACCGTTTTATTGGCAGAAGGGGTGGTCTCTCAAGACAGGTTTTAAAACCATGACATGTTTTATAAAGTTAGCAGGCGATGCAATACCTACTGCCATATAGGAGTGATGATACAATACACATCACGATACAAGCCCATACCTTGTCTGTTATTCTATGCATTGGTGTTGCTGTGTGGGTGTGGGCTTAGTTACTAGTAAAACCTAAATGTATCATGATCATTTTGCAAATTCTTCATCTGGTTTTATTACTAACTGTACAATGCCTTTGTAATTGTTTGACCCCTGAAACCCAAAATATTTCAAGATGGAAGCCTAAATATAGCTGTGGGGTTTAAGATTTTGTATGCCATTTTGGTCTTAACAAAGTATTATGAAATCATAAGTTACTTTTCATATTGACATTAAATCTACAAATTATCTTTCATACCTGAATCAGTAAAAAAAACCAGAAATGTTCAAAATATGATTCATTTATCATTTTACATAACTATATCAACAACTATAAAATGATTTTGATGTTCTGTCTGATGGTTTTCTTGCCGAGCAGGAGAACCAGTCTGACGACTAATGTTGAGCATTTGGATAATAATACACAAAAATGGGACAGCATCAAAATCTTTAACACTTTTAATGATGAGGCATAAAACTCTTCCATTTTTTTCTTTTCTCAACTTAAATTCATGTATATCAATATACATAACCATAAAGTACTACTAGATCAATATATTGTCACACTCATGATGCAATATGTATTGGGATTTTCCAGCATTAGTTCACATATCGATGCAGTATACTGTCACAGAGGACATAGCAATGACGATACATAGTGATGAATAGTTACATCTCTACTGTCCATAATACTAGGTTCCCATGTTTTTTTTCTACAGTGTTGTAACATAAATCTATTCTAATCACTAACACATAAATATTAAAAGTAGAAGACTACTCTATTTTTTTTCTCCATCTAGATATTGTTCATAAGTGAAATAAGCTGAAGTTTGATCGGAAGTGAGTGCATCAAAGTGAGAAGAAAAAAAAGGGTGGTGGGCTCTTAACTATTTTTGGTTCTATGGACATCTTTGTAATACAACTCTCTTTATCAGATTTTTTAAGGGATTCAATGAGGTTTTGCCCTCTATCATAGATTTAACATTATTTTGTCTATTTCACACATGCAGATTTTTGAAATAGTCTGGATCTGTATTTCAAATTATATCATCTTTTGAATAAAGAAAATGTACAGGTCATGGTGCCTGAAATAAACCTACTAAAACTTTTTTCTATGAAACATGACTAAAAGTATGCAGAATGTGAAAAAGGTACCAAGATGCAGTCAGAATATTTTCTAAATATTTTTCCAAATGAACATGTTAAATAAGCTATTTAATTTTTAAAATTAACAAGTTTATGAAACAAATTTACAAACTGCCCCAATATGATTGTGTAGCAACAGATATTTGTGTCAAAACAACATGCTGGTCTAACTTTAGACCAGTTTACAGCACATCATAAATTTACTTAACTTAAAGAGCCCCTTGAAGGGACTGACACTCTACTGGGCAAAAAGAATTTCCAGGAATTCAAGATAAGACCATTTCTTCCTTTTAATTGCTGAGCGTTGAAACCATCTCCGATAGTCTTCAGTGATAACAAGATTTTCAAATTAGCTGCTGTGGTGGACATATTGGATGTCAGATTGGCACCATTTTCATTTAAGACCAAGTAGACATCATTAGAAGCCTTTTGGTGAAAACCCCATGTCATAATGATCATCCATTCAGGAGGAGTAGTGATAACAAGATTTTCCAGACAGCCATCATGACAGTCATATTGGATGTACGACAAGCACCATGTTCATTTAGGACCAACTAGATAACATAAGAAGTCTACTGTGAAAACCCCATGCCGATATAGCTATCCATTTGGGAGGAGCAGACATAACAATATATTCAAGATAGCCATCATGGTGGCCATATTGAGGGTCAGTCATTTTCATTTAGGACCAACTAGATAACATAAGAAGTCTACTGTGAAAACCCCATGCCGATATAGCTATCCATTTGGGAGGAGCAGACATAACAATATATTCAAGATAGCCATCATGGTGGCCATATTGAGGGTCAGTCATTTTCATTTAGGACCAACTAGACACCATAAAAACTGTTCTGATGAAAACCCAAGGTCAAAACAGCTTGCCCTTTAAGAGGAGTATCAAAAACAACATTTTCAAGATGACCACATATTGGACATCAGATCAGCACCATTTTCATTTAGGATCAACAAAATATCACAAGAAGTCTTTTAGTGAAAACGCAATGCTGATATGACCATTCATTCAGGATGATAACAAGATTTTCAAACTGGCCACTGTGGCAGTCATATTAGACATCAGATCGCCACCATTTTCATTTAGGACTAACTAGACATCATAAGAAGTCTTCTGGTGAAAACACCATGTCAATATGACTTTCAATTCAGGAGGAGTAGTGATAACAAGATTTTCAAGATAGCTGCTGTGGTGGACATGTTGGACACAAGACTGGCACCATTTTCATTTAGGACCATCATAAGAAGTTTTTTGATGAATACCTGAGATCAATATGACTTTCCATTCAGGAGGAGTTGCAATAACAAGATATTCAAGAAGGCCACTGTGGCGGCCATATTGGACTTCAGGTTGGCACCATTTTCATTTAGAACCAAGTAGACATCATAAGGAGTCTTTTAGTGAAAACCTCATGTTGATACGACCATCCATTTAGAAGAAGTAGCAATAACAAGATTTTCAAGATGGCTGCTGTTTGGTGGCCATATTGGGTGTCAGATCGGCACCATTTTCATATAAGACCAACTGGACATCATAAGAAGTCTTTTGGTAAAAAATCGCATGTCAATATATATTTTTGTTCAGGAGGAGTTGCAATAACAAGATTTTCAAGATGGCTGATGTGGTGGCCATACTGGACCTTTGATTGGCACCATTTTTACTTAAGACCAACTAGACATCATAAGAAGTCTTTTAGTGAAAAATCCATGTTGATATAACCATCCATGTAGGAGGAGTAGTGATAACACATTTTTTGAGATGGCTGCCATGGTGGTCATCAGATCAGCACCATTTTCATTTAGGACCAATTAGACCATGGGATGAATGTGTGTGTAAAGTTTCATGGCAATCCTCTAAGTAGTTTAGGTGGAGTAGCAATAACAAACTTTTGCTAACAGATTTATGGAACACTGACAACAGACCATCCCATAAGCTCTTCTGGTCTATGACCAGTAGAGCTAAAAATGACTTGGATTTATTTATTTGGTTATTTATATATTACTTTTCTGTCAAAAAATTTTAAAGTAAAAAAACAATATTGTCCATTATAATGTCTTAAAACCTGTCTTAAATTGGTCATACATTTATATGCATACTTCTACCTTAATGACCTTAGGATTGAAAAAAACAGTCATTGTCAGGAACTCTGTGCCAAGCCAAGATAAATCCTGATCAATTAAAAAATGTATTCAGCAAAAAGTGATTGAAGTGAAGCTATTTCATTTTTGTGATCATTTCACTCGTTGGTCAGATAGGTAAAGAAGACACCAATGAAATAAAAGGCAGAGAACCAGACAAATCGTTAAATCTGTCTCTACAATGGTCCTTATCATCAGAACAATCAGAATAAAAATGTTGCTATTGAGACCAAGTTATAAGTTTAAGAATTAGACAGAAAAAAAATGACCAAATAAAGGCACCAATTTTTTTAGGGAGGAAGCATTTTGTTCTTTTAGCCCTTCACTCATGATTTTCTAATCTTATTAACTTTTTAATAATAGGAGATTAAAGATCATTAAAGCAATTAGTAATGTTATTTCTTAATAGGTTAACTATCAGATAATCTGACAGAAATAAAAAAGACAAAGTATTTGACTCTTTCATACATCAATCAAACTTAGATGACGAGTAATATTTAATATGTAAATGCACGTCTTTCATAAAATTAATCTTTTTGCCCTTTACTAGTATGATGAAGTAGAAAAAAGTGTTCCTTTGACTTGCTAGTGGATTTGCATAAACAAAATTATATTGATCATCTGATTCTTTACTAAATTAGACAGAAATGAGTCTTAGGGTTAAGTCTTAGTTGGAGATAATTGTTGATTTCTCATCATTTACAATGTACAAATTGTTGGACAAGATATTCCACAAACAAACAAATATGGGAAAGATGCTGAAGGCACTGTTTTGCATGTTCAACTTACAGAAATTTAGTGGCCATTTAACTTGTGGCCTTCATGGCGAGGAAGTACAGATGAAAAATGCCCAAAGCAATATTACTTGATATAACTTTAGATCATGAATATTGATTGATGCCATTGTCAAGACCCTCACCATTTGGTAAACTTAAGAAATTAGAACCAATTTTTAAGTATTCGCTTGCTCAGATGTCATGACACTATTTCTTAGATGAAAAATTCCTTCAGCCTATGGTATTTGATTGGCTATAGTTGACACGATAAATTTCCAATTAAATTACTACCTTTTTTAACCCCGGAAATAAATTGTAAATTTAAAGACGTAATTTTAGAGTTGAGAGTGTTCAATGTTCATCAATCAAACCTTATTCAAACCATCTCTTTGTCTCCTTTTTAAGTAACAGAAGTTACATCAACAGATTCTACAATGGGTTGACTCTTGGCCAACATTTCCAGTCCATGACTCTTGGCCAACATTTCCAGTCCATGACTCTTGGCCAACATTTCCAGTCCATGACTCTTGGCCAACATTTCCAGTCCATGACTGAATCTTTTTCAATTAAAAATACCTTGCACTTCTCTTTTGAATTGATAAACAGAGTCTAGAAACAAGAGAGATTTAAGTCAATTGCAGCTTTTGGAAGTCCATGATGACAACTACTGGCAAAATTAAATTTCTTGAGAAAAAAATAGGAGATCCATGGAAAGACCTTATTATGGCAAGAAATACTTGGGTGTGCTCATGTGAAATCTGTTGGTAGAAAAGTATCCATGACCATGGTGTAAGTCTCCAAATCTGAAACAAACAAAACATTTTTTTTATTTGGCTTTGTTTAATTTCTTTAGTTACAGATTGTTAACCTAACTTCCCAATGTTCATGAGATGACTGAATAATCTGAAATAAAATGTTAAGTATCGTATATACTTGCGTATAAGCTGATATAACTGCAAACTTCATTGACCGACATTTTTTTATGCATTCAAATCACACTAAATAATTTGAAGGATTCAGAAATAATAGTACATGATGACTGTGAGAAACTCACTAAAGTATAGCCATATAATTGAAAATACCCTGCATTAGTCTTGGTCAATATGCCATTTAACCCTTTCATAAACACTATGGACTGCTTTACCAGTCTGAAACAGTGTTCTTCTATAACATTATACCTTTAATAACTTCCTTCTTGTAATGTAGATATTATATTTGGATTATCTCGTGAGTTTAGCTTGAATACAACTAGAAATATCGAACAAAGAAGGCACTTTTAACGTGTTTTCCGAATGGTGAATTTTTTTTATCCAAAGTATCGGAGTTCGAAGAAAGATCAGATGAGAGTGAAGTGTCAGATTTTGAATTATCAGAGGATTTTACCAATTTCGACCTAGTACAGTTGGATGAAAATGAGAGAAGAGGTCTGGAGAGACAATGGAATGCGCCTGTCGTTGACAGTGATGACGATGAAGAGGATTTTGAAGGTTTTGAACTGGAGGAAGTGTACGTGCCACATGATTTTGTTTCGAGGAAGTCGGAAAACCAAAGATATTTGTTTCAGATTTCTGAGAGAGTTGGACCCACCCAAGTGTTAGATGGCTCCAGGAAAGCTCTGGAATATTTTCAAATCTTTTATTCAGATGAAGTTTTTGGAAACATTGTCCGTCTAACGAATTTGAATGCGACGATCAAACGTGCCAGAGGCGATACAGGTGTGTGGACAGATCTCACCTTGGAGGAAATCAAGGCATTTTATGGAATTTTAATTATTATGGACACCATGAAATATGCGAGGGATGAATTGTATTGGTGGGAAAGTGATAAGCACTGGCTTCTGGGATCCAAAATTGGCCAAGTTATGTCCAGAGATCGTTTTTTTCTGATCAGACGCTACCTGCACTTCAGTGATGACAGGTGTGCTGTAAATGACAAATTACACAAGGTGAGATATTTGTCAGACCAATTAAGACATGCATTCCAGTCTGAATATGTCCCTCACAAACAAGTTATGGTTGACAAAGCAATGGTGCCTTTTAAAGGGAGACTGAGCTTGAAACAATATATGAAAGATAAGCCGGTTAAGTTTGGAATAAAGATATGGGTTCTGGCAGACACTGTGATGTCATAGTTATAATTTTGATGTTTATGTTGGAAAAAATGCAGAAGTTGTGAATGGAAACCTTGGCCTGTCATCTAAGGTGGTAATTGCTCTTACCAAACCAACTGAAATGAAGGGCTATGAGATATACACTGACAATTTCTATACAAACCCTCACCTGGCTGGTTACATGTACCAATGGAGAACACACCTGTGTGGAACAATAAGAACAAATCATAAAGATTATCCTAAAGCCCTGGTACAATCAAATGCTGCTGCTAAAAGAATGTGTTGAGGAACATCAGACTGGCTCATGAGTGGGCCATTGCTAACATCCTACTGAAAAGACAATCGTATTGTCTACTATCTTTCATCGTGTCACCAACCAGTAGCAGATCAAACTACATAGCGGTGGAATAAAGATGGAACAAGGACTCAGCTTCCCTGTACACCTACAGTGACAGATTATGCAAAATACATGAGAGGTGTGGACAGGTTAGACTTGAGCACAAGATTAAATCAAGAAAAGAAAACCATGCGTTGGATAGAGATCAAACAGAGAGTGTGCATTGTACAACGCCTTTGTCTTAGAGGATACAGTTGTGGATCATAATCCACCCGGAAAAAGGGCAAGAGACTTGTTATCATTTCGCATGGATGTGGCCCATGAGCTGATAGGAAATATTCAGCAAGTAAGCAGAGCCTTCAAAAGACCAAGACAACTGAACATTGATGAAGAAAGACTGGATGAGAAAGCAAACTGGCCTGTACCAAGTGGGAGTGCTGACAGACTGCATGAAGTCTGCAACAAGAAGCACAAAAAGTACACGGCCATCCATCCAGGTGTGTCTTTGACAGATAATCCCTTCAAGCGCTCCAAAACTATACTAATGTGTAACAAATGCAAAGTTCCACTGTGTTAATGCCAGGAGCACCTGTTTTGTGGACTTTCATACAAAGCTGTATTGGCAGTGAAGACTTACCTGTGTAGTCTGCATGTGACAATTGATTAAAGATGACATGTAAAGACATTATAAATGATAGATTGCTTCTATAAATTCAAATTATTATGCTGGTGTTATTAGTTTTATTTTACTTGAAGATAAAAGAAAAACAGCTTTATGAAAATTTTTTGTTTTACTCACGATATACTTTAATGAGAATTTAACAAGCTTCTACCTGTCAAATACCTGAAAGAAAGACTTGTGTTGCTACTGGAATTATTCATGAGTATATCTAGGGTCAATTGAACAAGTTTTTGGAAACTTTCTAAGTTTTCTAAGAAGTAAATAGATATTTACTTGTATTTTACCTGTTGTGTTACATGTTTGCACCTGTATTTTAACAGTTGTAATAGATATGCAAATTTCAGTGAATTAGTCATAAAATCTGATTTTTATCCTTGATTTTGACACCTAATCCAGCCAGATATCTTTAAAATTGGCAAAGTTATGCTATTTCAAAATCCACAAGTCATTTTGCTTTACAACTCCAAAGTTACTTAATGTTGAGGGCTCTATGCCTACAAAATTACTTAGTGATGAAAGGGTTAACACATTCTAAAGGCTTGATTAATATCATCGCCATTTTCATCTAGAAGCAACTAGATATATCAAGAAGTATTTTGGTGAAACCCCCTCCATGTCAATATGACCATCCATTCAGGTGGAGTAGTAATAACAAGATTTTCAAGATGGCCACCAATTGTGATCATATTGGATGTCAGATTGGCATAATTTTCATTTAGGACAACAAGACATCATAAGAAGTCTTTTGGTGAAAACCCAATGTTGATATGACCATTCATTGAGGAGGAGAAGCGATAAGAATATTTTCAAGATGACCACCATGTCAGCCATACTGGAGGTCAGATTGGCACCATTTTTATTTAGGATCCACTAAACTTCATAAGAAGTCTTCTGGTGAACACCCAATATTGATATGACTTTCCATTTAGGATGAATAGCGATAATAAGATTTTCAAGATGGCTGCCATTGGTGGTCATATTGGATGTCAAATGGGCACGATTTTCAGTTAGAAACAACTACACACCATAAGAAGTCTCCAGGTGAAAACACCACATTGATATGACTTATCTTTTCTCCCTTTAAAATTTGACTCTAATTGATGCCCAAATATCAAACGGTCTAGACTGAGCAATGTCAAAAACTGGAATAACGAGAAGGTAGAAATGCAAGGATTGACTAATCAGTGAATCAATTAAAGAATTTGAATGAATGATCAGAAAGCGATCCCTATCAGTTTTACATAGTGGAAGAATGCTATTTCCTGGTTACATAGTTACCATTTCTCTATGGCCACCATGGTGGCCATATTGGATATCAGGTTGGCACCATTTTCATTTAGGGCCATCTAAACATCAAAAAAAGTCTTCTGGTGAAAAACTCATGTCGATATATGACATTCCGTATACAATGAACAGTGACAACATTTTTATGACGGCTGCCATGGCAGTCATATTGAATGTCAGATCTGCACCATTTTCATTTAGGACCAACTAGATATCATAAAAAGTCTTTTAGTGAAAATCAAATGTTGATTTGACCAACCATTCAGGAGGAGCAGCGGTAGGATTTTCAAGATGGCCACTATGGTGGCCATATTAGATGTCTAATTGGCACCATTCTCATTGAGAACCAACTAGACCTTGGGTTGAATGTGTGTGTGTAAAGTTTCATGGCAATCCTCCATGTAGTTTAGGAGGAGTAGCAATAACAGACTTGTGCTAACAGATTGATGGACGACAGACAACAGGCCATCCCATAAGCTCTTTTGATCAATTATGTACAAATAAATTATGTACAAATAAAATGTGTATTTTCAAGGCAGTTATGTCATACTTAAAAGTCTGAAGCTTACACTGGATTAAAGTGTAGGTCTGGTTTGACTCTGGATTCATCTGTTGTGACTCTGGTGTTGTCTTCGTAGGAATGTGGATCATCTGGGATCTCAAACTTCCCCACCTGCACCTCTGTGTCACTCAGTCCACCATGTGAAATTCTGGCATAACCCAGTCTGAAAATTGAAATAATAATTGTAATATCAGCCAACCATATGAAGTTCTGGCATGACCCAGTTTGAAAATAACTATATCACTCCCCCATGTGAGATTCTGGCATATCCCTATCTGAAAATGAGATCAGTTCCCCATTTGAGATTCTAGTGTAACCCAGTTTGAAATACGAGTATAGAGGCATGTTAGAGGAGAATGAATTTCTTACCATTTCAATACTGTGAATCACTTCAAATTCATGGGTATCAAATTGCATGGCGTGGTTAAAATATATGCATTTGTGGGTACATAATTTCATGGATTTATCATTTAAATCAAAAAAGGTAAAATATCTGAGTGACATTGTATATCTGCACACATTTCTGAGCAAACAGGTTTAATCCCTACTGCAGTAATTAGGTTGATTAGTTAAGTTACTCATTGTTAACACTTAGCATAAATGCAGAGATCTGAATCAGGGAACTAAACAACACTTTTACTTCCACGGTATAAACAGAAGGTGGTAGTACTCTTTGATGCTTTTAAAGCACATTGCTGGGAGAGGCTGCTGTTTCATTTTTGAGGAAAATGGCATCATACCATTGTGCCAGCCACATGCACGGATAAGCTGCAATCCCTTGATTTATCTGGCAACAAATTCTCCAAGAAGGAACTCAAATCATGCTTCAGTGGTATTTGGCCCAGGTAATTGTTCAATTAAATGAATGGGAGGACACTGGAGATATACTATCAGAAAAGGTCTAGACTGACCTAAAACATTCACCCTTAGGCCAATTAACACAAAGTGTATTATATCCACACGCAACAAAGTGTCACTTTGGACAGAGGCGGTTACAGTGGACTTCGAGGAAGCGGGACTCATTTGTTCATTCAGCAGTTCGTTATATGTATGAAATGTAATTAGTATTAACATTGTGCTCTTGTGTTCTGTTGGCTCAGTGAAATAGTGAATAGTATTTCTGATCAACAGAATTAAAAAAATGTTACAACCTTTTTTATTCATGAAACTACTAATATTTGAATCAGACATGGTAATTGCTTTCACATTAATCTATCTATTCAATATGGAACAGTGTCTAACAAAAGATAATACAGTGTTTTCATGATCCATACATTATGTTGGATACTTTCATGGATATATAGGAACTAATGTTATTCAAGGATACATGTGCTTAAAAAACATGCAAACTGTGATTTACATTATATTTTCTAGAACTATAATGCTTTACCATTTCTCAGAGGTTTCCAAATTTCATTGGATTGCATTAAATTTCAGTATTTGTTATTATCCTTTGGGAAGTAAAAAAGGACACAAACTGTGAGTAATCTTGCATTTATTACTGTAGCATCACATAGTCATTACATTAGTACAGAACTTTCAAGTTCATTTATGTTTTTGCATGCAAATTAAATAATTTATCAATAAATTCCCACTGTTCTCATCTTTCATAAACATATCATGACACATATTTCTCTGCACTATAATAACCATTGGTATTAACACAAACAAATGAATGATGCTTTACCGTGGCACAGGTGGTGGTGGGTGGCATGCTTTGAATATCAGTTTGGTTCATTTATAGGTGTGACTTTAAAATCTAGCTTGACAACAAAAAGCACAAAAATTGGCATCCCACAAAAACCAAAAAAACTGGTATCCCAAGAATAATAATGAATTCCCAGTGCTTTATGAAACCTTTTCAAACCAGAAATGGATCATTAATAGTTCTTAATGAGATCACATTATTTAACCATTACAATGAGTGTATTTACATATATCAGGTGTTATTCTAAAGATGTTCCATTTGTAATTCAGAATCTGTAGATCATGACACTCTGACAAGACAAAAATCTTTTTGCAAATTAAATATGCTATCTCACAGGCAGTAGGCATCATGAACAATTGTTTCTATTAATACAAATTCAATATGCTATCTCACAGGCAGTACGCATCATGTACAATTGTTTCTATTAATACAAATTCAATATGTACAATTGTTACTATTGACACAAATGTTTAGTGAATCAATTTTTTTTTTTTTTCTTTAATTGCAACAAAAAAAATGTTATGCAAATGAAAGTTTTGTGACTTACCATGGCTTAACAAGTTTTATACAAGTCAGCTTGCCCAGGGCAAGCTGACTATAAAATTGAACTTGCCCTCAATGAGATTTGAGGTTGCCCCAAGAATGACAACATAATATCACAACCAAAGTATACAAAAATAAGATAAAATAAAATCTGTGAATTGATGTTATCAAAAAAAGATATCTGTAAATAGTACATGTAGACAGATGTGTAGATGAGATAAAATGTCCATCCAGTAAGGGCGTTCCAGGAAAATATACTTGGGACCCAGGAAAGACAGTTTCAATGTGGAGTAGTCACCCATAAATGCAATTTAGAATTCTGCATCATTTTCATATGAACTCACTGAATAATCAGAGTACCCTAGCATATATTTTTAAAACACTGATGTCCCTGGGTACCAAATGTGTTTAAATGGATCAGCTATAAGAAAAGTAGGTAAAACTGAGTCCCTCACTGAAATATTCCAATATAAATGAATTCACTCGTTGCTTTTTTCTAGGTAGTGTTGTGTCCACTCATGTGTCTGATTCCACTTCCACGTCACCTTGAAATTGGCAACATGCATAAAAACAATCTATGACAAGCCGACTTTTGAGAATGATTTAAGAACACTTATTTTTCTCCATTTAATTATTTGTCAAACAGTAAGTATGTATCGGTCTCCTGTAATTATCACGTAAACAACAAACACCACTTGTGGATGCTAAATTTTCAGTACCTGGGTCACGCTTTTAACGAAATCCAGGTGGCTAATCATTAGAGACAAATACCTTTTATTTCCAAACACACGTCAAAGAAATCTCATCAGTTATATTATTGCCAATTATCACCCAGTCACCTTGAAATCGGTGACAGGCATCAAAACAATCTTTGACAAGACGATTGTTTAGAGTCAACAAGCTTGGAACATTTCTGAGCTCACAAACTGCCTATGGCTAGGTTAGGACTTGAAAGTCAGCAAATAGAGTTTATGTACCAATATTATGATTAAAATGTAACTGATAAGTTAAAATATAAGTATTTATTCTCTATTTGTCAAAACTTGCTTTAAATAGTAAACAGTCACATTATCATGTTTGTGCAAGAAATGCGAGATTGACGATAACACTGACTATAAAATGGAAATGATAGACTTTGACAGTGGGCAAGTACCTTGCAAACTTGAGTCTGCCTGAGCTGAATCTGAGCTTGTTCCAGGTGTCGGGCATGGATTTGTAAAGCCCTTCTTACCTTATGTGATTTAACTAGCTAAGCATAAAAATTTACGATAGTAAAATATACCAAATGAAGAAAGACAAGTTGAATTAATGGTATGCTACCGTTTATCCAATGCTGTACTGCTAAATGAAATTACATTTTCAACCGTAAAAAATGAACAAGAGTCCCTCAAATCAAGTAAAACCCTATCATTTCATAAACTGGCCAGAAATAAAATTTAACTAATACATTAGTTTGAAATCTACTGTAATCAAACTATAAAACAAGAGTCCCTCAAAGGTACTGATGCTCTGCTGAGCAAAAAGAATTTCCAGGAATTCAAGATAAGACCATTTCTTCCTGCTGAGTGGTGAAACCATCTCTTATATTCTTCATCTATAACAAGATTTTCAAATTGGCTCCTGTGGTGGACATATTGGATGTCAGTTCGGCACCATTTTCATTTAGGACAAAGTAGACATCATTGGTGAAAACCCCATGTCATAATGATCATCCATTCAGGAGGAGTAGAGACAACAAGATTTTCAAGACAGCTGTCATGGCAGCCATATTGGGTGTATGACTGGCACCATTTTCATTTAGGACCAACATTTGGGGGGAGTAGAGGTAACAATATTTTCAAGATAACCACCATGGTGGCCATATTGAGGGTTAGTCATTTTCATTTTGGAAAAACTAGACACCATAAGAACTCTTCTGATGAAAACCCCAGTTCAAAATGACTTCCATTTAAAAGGAGTAGCAAAAACAAGATTTTCAAGATGGCCACATATTGGACATCAGATCAGCACCATTTTCATTTAGGATCAATACAAGATTATAAGAAGTCTTTAAGTGAAAATCCCATGCTGATATGGCCATTCATTCAGGAGAAGTAGTGATAACAAGATTTTCAAACTGGCCACTGTGGCAGCCATATTAGACATCAGACTGGCACCATTTTCATTTAGGACTAACCAGACATCAAAGGAGTCTTCTGGTGAAAACAGCATGTCAATATGACTTTCCATTCATGAGAAGTTGTGATAACAAGATTTTCAAGATGGCCACTGTGGTGGCCATATTGGACCTCAGATCGACACCATTTTTATAAAGGACCAACCAGACATCATAAGAAGTCTTTTGGTGAAAACCCCATGTCATTATGACTTTCTGTTCAGGAGAAGTAGTGATAACAAGATTTTCCAGATGCCACTTTGGCGGCCATATTAGACATCAGATTGGCACCGTTTTCATTTAGGACCACCAACTAGACATCATAGGAAGTCTTTTAGTGAAAACCTTTTGTTGATATGACCATCTATTCAGGAGGTGTAGTGATAAGATTTTCAAGATGACCGCTATGTGGCAGCTATATCGGATGTCAGACTGGCACCATTTTCATTCAAGACTAACTGGACATCTTGAGAAGTCTTATGGTAAAAACCCCACATCAATATGACTTTCTGTTCAGAGGGAGTTGCAATAAAAAGATTTTCAAGATGGCTGCTGTGGTGGCCATATTGGACATCAGATTGGCACCATTAGACATCATAAGAAGTCTTTTAGTGAAAACCCCATGTTGATATGACCATCCACTCAGGAGGAGTAGCAATAACAAGATTTTCAAGATGGTCAATGTGGCAGCCGTACTGTATGTCCGAGCAGCACCATTTTCATTTAGGACCAACTAGAACATGGGATGAATGTGTGCATAAAGTTTCATGGCAATCTTCCACGCGGTTTAGGAGGAGTAGCGATAACAAACTTGTGTGAGCGGATGACAGACAAAAGATCATCCCATAAGCTCTTCTGGTCTATGACCAGTAGAGCTAAAAATCAACCATACTGAATAAAGAGATCCCTTTACATGTACCTGATGAGTCCCTTGTACATGATGTATTCACACCACCTGTCTTCATCAGTGTCATCAATATCGTTAGCCCCTCCCATCTGTGTAAGGGTTTTGTAGTCACGACTCCCAGGGGCTGATGTCACATACCCAAGGAATACTGCAGGGTTGGAACTGAAAATAACAGAAGAAAATAAGTCTAATGTTTGATCCATCCAACTCATATTTATCTAATAATAACTTCTTAACAGCAAGCCAAAAATGGGAATAATGCGTTTAAAGTCATTAAAAATAACATATTGTAATATAGGGGGGGGGTATATGTGTAAGCTTATATAATTGTAATAATAAGTTTTAAAAATTCTTACATTCAGAACCTTTTTATTTTTGACTGTGTGCAATTATAATAATATGCTAATAAAAGGAAAAGATGACTTAAACATGAATATATAAGTATGTGTAATATACAAAGACTATTATATACTGGGCTTCATAACCTGAATCTAATCATTCAGCAAAAAATGGATGGCCTACAGTGCAGGTATTTTGTAAGTAAACCTTGAATTCTTAGTGTGGCGGACAATAGCTGCTTATTTTTAGTATGGCACAATAGTAGTTTTGCATTAAACCTGAATCAGTAGCAGTGAATTGAATTGATTCAGATTATTGTACTACAGATGTCATTTCAGTCTCTATTTTGATAATAAAGAAATAAAATTTCATTGAATTGTCTTATTTTTATAACTATTAGCTTCTTAATGTGGTTTAGTATATGTGTTATTATAAATACCTTAAGACAGTAATGTTTTTATTTGGTGGAGATCTGTATCTATGGACGCTATTACTGTTGACAGCTATCTGCTGACATTCGAATTTCACTCCTATTTATGCTCTTTGGAAAATAGTCATGTGACATAATTCTGACCAATCATTGCTTGCCTGGCATGCCAAACAGGTCTGGTTGTGCCGAACAGATACTCTACAACCAGTGACACAAACTGAGGGTTATCATACAATTTAATTAGCATTACTTGTCCGTTTACACTCAATCAGTAGCAAATATATAAACATTTTGTATTATCTCCTGTCCGTCAAACATTAAATCCTTTAAAGCCATAACCAAGGTCGCTAGGCATGGTTGAAGAGTAAACAAGTACTAGTGAACACTGACAACACTGAAAATACATTGACTAGCCTAAAAATGAAGAATACAATATCAAAAGTTCAAAACAAACTCATACTTGTATAAAGAAGGCCAGCATTTACAATGGACAAGTGAAATTAAATAGAAATGTGAAATAGGACAAATTTAGTGTTTGGAACCAGTCATGTGATCTAGCGTCGGTCATCTTGGTTGCAGACGTATTTTGTAGTGTCAGCTAATGAAGTCATCAAACTTAGTGCTATTCAAATGCTGATTTGGAATGGAAATTAGGCGTGATAAACATATTTCTGGGTGTGATAAATTCATATGAAGATTCTACAAGATTTTATGAGTATTTAACGATGTGCAACATCGAACTTGATGACAGAGCAGTTGCTTCCCACATGACCGGCAATCACACTTGACATCCAACATGAACAAGTGCATACAAATATCAGGGTAAGTCACGATCTCTACATTTCCAATCACACTACAATGTTCAAATTCACTCTTTCAGCAGTATATAACCATTGACATTAACAACATATTTAATTTACAACATGGAAAAACCACCCTCCCTACCATCAAATTAAAGCAATGGGGTCAGTTTTTCTGGAAATGATGATGGACTTTACTCCGGGTGTATGGAAACCACATCACTGACAGAGAGGACACCTCACACAATTTTGGCAGAGCAGGTTACAGGAAACATTCCTAGCAAGTTTGATCAAAATTAGCACACCCTTTCTGACAAAGAAGTTGAAAATAGGTTTAAAGGGTTTCTTGTGAAGTTTTTACATTTTTCTCCCAGCTATAACAATTGAAATATTCAAAGCAGTAAAACCAACCGCAAAAAGCCAGGTCACTGAAACCCTGCTAGTTTTCCTGAAAATTGAGCAAGAATAATTATTGGTCTACACTGGTCTATAATCAGTGTTTTCTGTATGCATATTTTTCATAACCACTCAGAAACCAAAAGCATGTCATGTTATCGGCAGGAGACCACTTCACATGAATTGCAGTGGTACAGTATGTGAGAATGCATTATGCAATTTCTAAGGTTAAAACCAAATTTAATTTACAAAATAACTTTCTCTTGATATAGCATCAATTACAATCTTTAATGCTGCCATACCACAACATAATTTGACATGTACCGGTATATACTGTACATGTTTATTGAAACAAATGTTCTTGGCAGTTAAATGACCTGAGAACTCCCATCCCTTGCTTGTTATTTGCTTGTACCTATGAAATAAACTTGGTATTTCCCCATCCTTTAATCAACACTTGATTATATTGGAGTTTTTTTCATTACCCTTGTCATAAATTTCACTACCAGCTTTCATTACAATGTCAGTTGTTGAGTATTTTAGATGTTTTATTGGGAATTATACTTATTGTAATTAAAAAATCCTTTGCCCCCAAGTACTGATGGGATTAGTGCAAAGTGATCTGTTTTTTAAAATCGAAAAATATAAATACAAGTAATCTTGTAATCTTTTAAGATAAAAAAGAAACGTTTAAGATGGGTAGTCTATGTTTTCCTCTGCTTATTCAGAAGCAGTGCTGGTTAATTATATCAAAGTGATGTGAAAATTGAAACAATTGTCAAGAAATAAAATCAACTTATACGTTTACTCAATCTCAAGCTGTATGACAACCACTTTTAATATGAACAGCATATTTAAACCAAAATATGCTTGGTGTAAGCTATAAAAACCATACATGCTGTGAAGGGGATGATGACGGTGATAATAATAATAATAATAACAACCATTGCAACATAATTTTAACTTCATCATCTTCACCGGTATTATTGTTGTTATTGTTAATATCATTATTATGTGCTTTAGATAAATAAGGAAATTCAGGGCAAAACTGGAAATTCTTGTTTTAATCATGTCCTAAAATTTAAAATAGATATAATTCATATGCTTGAATGATAAAGAGTACAAATTATCATTTAGAATTTTGTCTGTGCATTTTAAAACCTTCTGAGCTTGAACCACAGAGCTGATATTCTTACATTATGTTTAATTACTATCTTATAACTTTGCTTCAAGAAAAAAAGAAAGAAAAAAAAAAGCAAGAAATATATGCATACAACATGGAATCCCTGCCAATATGATGCAATTGAAGGGCAAAGTTCTCTGTCAAAATGGGATTATAACTCTGTACAATTTTGTTGGAAAATGTTGAAAATCATATTTGACCTAAGTCATCTTGGTGTATATCACACCAAAAATGGTTTAAATCCCTTGATGTATATCATACCAAATTTGGTTTAAATCCCTTGATGTATATCATCCCAAATTTGGTTTAAATCCCTTGATGTATATCATACCAAATTTGGTTTAAATCCCTTGGTGTATATCATACCAAATTTGGTTTAAATCCCTTGGTGTATATCATACCAAATTTGGTTTAAATCCCTTGATGTATATCATACCAAATTTGGTTTAAATCCCTTGATAAATATCATACCAAATTTGGTTTAAATCCCTTAAGTCTTTCAAAAGTTACTGAGCAAAAAACACAATCTGTAACTGATGTGACAGAAAAGAACAGACGGACATGGACAAAACTATGTGCTCCCTGCTAAGGCAGGGTATAAAAAAAGCTGAATGGATTAAATAGAACAAAATGGTTGAGCAATGACCACTGCATTTAGAATGCATACCTATTTTTAATTTCATTCGCCAGGAATTCTGCTTGCAGCTTTCTATCTAGGACATCTCGATCATTTCCCATATGTGTGACAATGAAGTCAACAAAACTACCACTAAAATTCATTGTAGCCGTGATAGCTGGAGCAAGCTCTCCTGGGAAAGATAAAACAATTTTCAAGAAAATTGGCATATTCTAATGCATAATTTGATAAAAGTAGTTCATATTTAATTCTGATAATTCTAACTTTACTCATCCATTAATTAGAAATAATTATGAAAACAAAGCTCATTAAGATTTTCATGTCATATATATAGAGATTGTGATATACTTCAGTACTTCCCAGATACATGCATATGCTAATGGTACTTTGAAATGTAAAAATTCTAACAAATTGAAGAAAAAAATGAATTCTACAGCTTGCTGTTAATTATTAAAATAATTAGGACAATTTTATCGTTAAACAAATTAAGCTCTGTAAATTATTTTGCAATCTTTAATTTTATGCATTTTAAGTCCTATTGTTACATACATACATTTTTGATGATGGTGAAATATATTCTTGCATTCCTGTGTGTGCTGGATCTTGTTTTTCAGTGTAGAATAACAGTTGAGAATTCCTCCAATTTAAAACATGCGACTTTTCTTTTACATTGCACGATGCACAACATCTGGATGACAGATTTACTAACAAACACTATCTGGCCGTCATCATTCCTTGATCATTCTTTACTTCAAGACAAACATTCATTGCAACACATTTACATCCCAAAACATAGTTATTAAAATGAGTCTCATGCAGACAAGACAGTTTGCACTGATAGCCCTATATCCATTCATAAATTTATATCCTTGTGCCAGTATTGTCCAATACACAATACAAGCAGGTTTGCTACAATCACCATGACAGTCTTCACCATGTCTTTTTTAAAACACTGACAGATATTTAAAAACCAAGTAAATTTTACACTGAACTTGTAATTGTTAACCAGACATTTTACACTCTTTCTGCAGAAGAAATTTTCAATGTATCTTTTGTTTCTTCAAATCAACATCAGTACTGACAATATACTATTTTGACTTTGACCATCAATGTTTTGTTAAGGAATGTGAGAAAATATTTCTTCCTATCAGTGTGTAATAGGAAAATTCCACAGTGTGTAATAGGACAATTCCACAGTGTGTAATAGGACAATTCCACAGTGTGTAATAGGAAAATTCCACAGTGTGTAATAGGAAAATTCCACAGTGTGTAATATGACAATTCCACAGTGTGTAATAGGAAAATTCCACCTCAGGATAAGTCTGTAAGTCAGTCTAGAAGACTTACTTCAAATGTTCATATATGACCAATTTCCCATGATCTGAAGGAAGCAGGTGATGTTTGATGACCAATTTCCCATGATCTGAAGGAAGCAGGTGATGTTTGATGACCAATTTCCCATGATCTGAAGGAAGCAGGTGATGTTTGATGACCAATTTCCCATGATCTGAAGGAAGCAGGTGATGTTTGATGACCAATTTCCCATGATCTTAAGGAAGCAGGTGATGTTTGATGACCAATTTCCCATGATCTGAAGGAAGCAGGTGATGTTTGATGACCAATTTCCCATGATCTGAAGGAAGCAGGTGATGTTTGATGACCAATTTCCCATGATCTGAAGGAAGCAGGTGATGTTTGATGACCAATTTCCCATGATCTGAAGGAAGCAGGTGATGTTTGATGACCAACTTACCATGAGGTGAATGATGTGGGTGATACTTGATGACCAATTTCCCATGATCTGAAGGAAGCAGGTGATGTTTGATGACCAACTTACCATGAGGTGAATGATGTGGGTGATACTTGATGACCAATTTCCCATGATCTGAAGGAAGCAGGTGATGTTTGATGACCAACTTACCATGAGGTGAATGATGTGGGTGATACTTGATGACCAATTTATCATGAGGTGAAGGAAGCAGGTGATGTTTGATGACCAATTTCCCATGATCTGAAGGAAGCAGGTGATGTTTGATGACCAATTTCCCTTGATCTGAAGGAAGCAGGTGATGTTTGATGACCAATTTCCCATGATCTGTAGGAAGCAGGTGATGTTTGATGACCAACTTACCATGAGGTGAATGATGTGGGTGATACCTGATGACCAATTTATCATGAGGTGAAGGAAGCAGGTGATACTTGATGACCAACTTACCATGAGGTGAAGGAAGCAGGTGATGCTTGATGACCAACTTACCATGAGTTGAAGGAAGCGGTTGATACTTGATGACCAATTTATCGTGAGGTGAAGGAAGCAGGTGATACTTGATGACCAACTTACCATAAGTTGAAGGAAGCGGGTGATACCTGATGACCAATTTATCATGAGGTGAAGGAAGCAGGTGATGCTTGATGACCAACTTACCGTGAGGTGAAGAAAGCGTGATACTTGATGACCAATTTATCATGAGGTGAAGGAAGCAGGTGATACCTGATGACCAATTTATCATGAGGTGAAGGAAGCAGGTGATGCTTGATGACCAACTTACCATGAGGTAAAGGAAGCAGATGATGCTTGATGACCAACTTACCATGAGGTGAAGGAAGCAAGTGATGCTTGGATTTGACAATTGGGTACTTGGATAGGATTAAGTTTCTGAAATAACAGAGGAGCTTGTGAAATCATTTTATCAAACTAAAGAATAAAGGATTGACACCTGAAGTGTTATTTTCTTTATCATTTTACAAAAGGAGACTGTCAAATAAAAAGAACAAGAGTACCGTGAACAGCACATTATTCACTTGCCCCATGTTTAATAATCCTCTGTTAACAACTGAGATTTTTTTGCTGAACCATTTTTCTTCTTTCAGTTACCTTGACCTTTTGACCTTGAAATAACTAGGTTTCTTCAATACCCTAAGTGCAAGCCATCTGCATAGTTTGGACCAGGTGTGTAATGTAAAACTAATGTTATTGTGCAGAAACCATTTTTTTTGTTTCCGTCAGTGATCTTGAACTTTGACCACAAAATCAACATCCTTCTTCTGTACCCCAAGTTTGGTTGAGGTATGTCATGTAGAACTAATGTTATTGTGCAGAAACCATTTTTCTTCTTTAGATCATGGTGACCTTGACCTTTGGACTCTAAAACTGATTAGTTTCTTTCTTAAACTAAGTGCAAGCCATCCACAAATTTTGGTAACTGTTGATGATGGAGGTGTCCAGTTATTCTGCAGACACCATTTTTGTTCTGTCAAACAGGGTTACCTTGCCCTCTGACCTTTTGAACCTGAAATCGATAGGGTTCTTCCTTACCCCAAGTGTGAGCCATCCACAAAGTTTGGTAACTGTAGATTGTGGAGAACCATTTTTCTTCTTTTAGTCACAGTGACCTTGACAGACAACATAACAATACCTTATGGCCTTATGGTGGGCATATACAAATTGATCAAGAATGAAAAATACATTCACATACTACAAAGTTTGGCAACTGCAGATGGTGGAGAACTCAAGTTATTGTGCAGAAACCATTTTTCTTCTTCAGTCAAAGTGACCTTGATTGACAAGAAAACATAATACCTTATGGCCTTATTGCGGGCATATGAAAATTGATCAAGAATGAATAATGCAGAAGTTATCAACATGTACCTAGTTCTACAAGTTAAGATGTTGACCTGGATATGTATGAAATACAAACCATGACACTATAAATATTAGGGAATAATGAAAGGTTGATAAAGTTGATATGCTACAGCAATAATAAAAAAAAACAAAAAACTGTCACATTGTGTCCCACATGAAGGAAAAAATTCATTTTAAGAAGCCTATGTATCTTCAGGCTTTAACAGCAAATCAACACCATCCTTGCTACATTAGTGCTACAACTAAAAATTCAAATTTGCAAGTGAAAATTGTCAACTGAATGCTTTCTGGAGACCTCTGGAACCATCATGTGGCAATTAAAAAATATCATAAACACATTCTAGTTATAAGAATATACCACATTTTATGTAAAAAGAACATTTGGCAGATGCAATTTCATTCACAGCTTAATCACTTTTTGATTGTGAGACTGCCAGTTCCTACATTTCACCATATTTATATATCAATAGTCTGACTTACAGCCTGTAAGTGACCAGTCTAATACATGACATGTGCAATGAACCTCAGCTAATTGTAGGGATCTGGAAAAATGCAGACATGGAAACAAACATGGAAAATTTAGTCAGAAGTAAAATTATGGTCAATTGAACTAGCATAAAGGTGGATATGGCCAAGTCTTTTTTAATATAAACTATCATCAGAAGAAAATGATTGTTAAATCCCTTTATCACTGAATTTGAGGCCAGTAAATATGTAAGGAGATGGTTCAGAGAACTCCAAATAGTTAATATTAATGACTGGCCTGAGGCTGAAGCAGATAATGACTGTTGACATTTCTGTCGGATCTAGGAATACTATTAATAGTAACCTAATGCCTTTTATAATTACCCGTTAATTTGCCTGAACTAAAACCTTGAGTTTTTGTCATCTTCTACCAATAATTCCACACTCAATGGATTTCTGCTCTCGATGTCTAATGTGACCAAATTATTGGGGCTTGCCAACCTAAAATTTGAAATGGGCACTAAAAGGTTCAAGTAGGCCACCCAGTGGCTACTTAACTCTAATAGGTACTTAAAGCACTGTGCATAGTGCCGAGTAAGCTTACCGTATATACCTGCGTATAATCCGATACCAACTGCAAACTGAATAGACCCAGATCTGCCGTCGCATAATGCGCCGGCAGATCTGGGTCTATGCAGTTTGTAAGGACTAATCAGTAGAACAAACAACATAGACCCTGATCTTCCGGCGCATTATGCAATAGGCAGATCAGGGTCTATGTTGTTTGGATTTGGAACCAGCTTATACGCGAGTATATATGGTAGGTAAAAAAAAGGCATAATGAATAAAGATAAAGGCAAAAGAGAATACATTCCCTAAAATACAAAGTCCCATTTTTATATAAACAGGACTCTTTTAAAAAGTCCAAGGCCTTCTCAGCTGGAAAAACCCTGAAATGTACTCATAACTCTGTCAAAATAAAGAAAAATTCCATAGTAAAGGAATAATTATTAGGGTGAAATAAATAAATTGTCTAATAGGTAAAAGAAGATCAAGTTCTTTACATACAAGAAAAAGGAAAAAGAAGAAGAATAAAAGAAAGAGTTGTGTTAGTAAAATGTGTGCTTCCATTTCTGACAGTAAAGGCACAAAAACCAAGGCTTCTGTGGAACACTATGTTTTGCCTGCAATGTACATTATATAACTTTTAAACACTTTCAGACAAAATCTTCATGTAGTTTATACCTCTACTGCAGAAACCAGTGCCAGTGCCATCAGAAATTAAATATCTTTGTCTTGTTGCAGACTTCTTATTAGCTGGTGGCTCAAAATCTGACTGTTACAACACTAATATTTTTTGTTATATTGTTGCATCACAGATTACTTCAAAAGACAATGAGAAGGCTGCTGTTGTCTGCTGACATAGGTAAGACAGCTATATTTGTGTTTGTAAAACAGTACGCCCCTCTAAAGCCCCCAAAACATCAAAGTCCACAATGTCAATAAATAAATAAATATATAAATAAATTTATTTAAAAAAATAAATGAAATAAAAATAAAATTTGCAAAATTCATTTAAACAGCAAAAAAAATTAAACTAGGTCAACTACATCAGCCTATAAAAAGTTCACATGTCAAGCATTTTGCGAGTAACTGGGTTTAAAAAATTGGCATTCACTGAAAATATCAGTCCAAAATGTGCAAAATACTAATAACAATATAAAAATAGCTCAAATACCCTGAATAATTTAATGTGGTCATCTATATATGCATATATCTACCAAATGTCATTTGTCTATCTCAAGCAGTATCTTTGTAATCAGGCTAAAACAAAACAAATTTATGACAGACATACAGACAGATAGTAGTAAGCTGTTATCGTGCAGTGATGAAATAAAAATCTGGAAAATGGGACACTTACCCCCATGTGTGGTCCTTGGTAGCTGGTCCAAAATCTACATACATCCCAAGTCTCTGTCCTAACCACATCCCCAGATCATTGTTACCTAGGAAAGGTTTGGAGGCATCGCTTTCCAAAAGGGTGATAACATCAGCACCTAAAGTACATGACAGGCAACTATATTGCTTATCCAAATGAACACTAATTTACAGATGTATGCTTTTGGAAAATCAACACTTACTGAAATGATCATTACCTTATGACCTCATCAATATAAGATCACTTGTTACCTTTGTGTATCATAGTGCTATGAACTCTGGGTAATCTGACACAAAATAATGTGGTTGCAACATCTGTCTTGTTTTAAATAATGAAGAAAGAAAAAAAGCTTTTATAACAAAAGTCCTATAAAGAAAATGATCCAGTCAACAAAAGTATACGAGACCTTGCTAAATCCTCAGCAATTTACAAACTGCTGTGAATTGTCCACGCAGGCTTTCTTTTGCAGAAAACAAATGTGGTCTCAATAAATATTTGATACCAACAAAAATCACTCACATGTATACACTTTTCTTTGTGTATTTGACATGAGTCAATGATCTTCAACAAGTGCAAATTTTATGAATTTGTAAATACTCATTTAGCTATTATTTTATAGACAAGTAGTGACAAGATACTTTTCCAATAATTTTCTATATAATGATACATATATACACCTACATATATACATACATATATACACCTACATATATACACCTACATATATACATACATATACACATATATTCAACTAAGAGTAGCATGAAAAAATGCACACCAACATATACAATTTTAAGTCATTGCTTGGACCCTTAGCTATGTAAAATTATCAATTTTTCAAAAAGTTAAACATTACTACATTAATGATAGAAGATATAGACACAAGCAATCATCCTTAATGATAGAAGGTATAGACACAAGTAATCATCCTTAATGATAGAAGGTATAGACACAAGTAATCATCTGTAATGATGGCGGGTACAGACACAAGAAATCATCCTCAATGATACAGAGTATAGACACAAGCAATCATCCTTAATGATAGAAGGTATAGACACAAGTAATCATCTGTAATGATGGAGGGTACAGACACAAGAAATCATCCTCAATGATACAGAGTATAGACACAAGCAATAATCCTTAATGATATAAGGTATAGACACAAGTAATCATCCTTAATGATAGAGGGTACAGACACAAGAAATCATCCTTAATGATACAGAGTATAGACACAAGCAATCATCCTTAATGATAGAGGGTGTAAACACAAGCAATCATCCTTAATGATAGAGGGTATAAACACAAGTAATCATCCTTAATGATAGAGGGTACAGACACAAGAAATCATCCTTAATGATACAGAGTACAGACACAAGCAATCATCCTTAATGATAGAGGGTACAAACACAAGCAACAATCCTTAATGATAGAAGGTATAAACACAAGAAATCATTCTAAATGATAGAGGGTACATACACAAGCAATCATCCTTAATGATACAGATTATAAACACGAGCAATCATCCTTAATGATAGAGGGTACATACACAAGCAATCATCCTTAATGATAGAAGGTATAAACACAAGAAATCATCCTTAATGATAGAGGGTACATACACAAGCAATCATCCATAATGATACAGAGTATAAACACAAGCAATCATCCTTAATGATAGAGGGTACATACACAAGCAATCATCCTTAATGATACAGAGTATAGACACAAGCAATCATCCTTAATGATAGAAGGTATAACACAAGTAATCATCCTTAATGATACAGAGTATAGACACAAGCAATCATCCTTACTGATACAGAGTATAGACACAAGCAATCATCCTTAATGATCGAAGGTATAAACACAAGTAATCATCCTTAATTACACTGAGTATAAACACAAGTAATCATCCTTAATGATAGTGGGTACAGACACAAGAAATCATCCTTAATGATACAGAGTATAAACAGAAGCAATCATCCTTAATGATATAGAGTATGGTAGAACACTGATTATCAGGATACTACTGATTATCCAGATTGTTTTCACTATGTCCCCATAAAATGTAAATCCCCAATTTATTAAAATTTACTTTACAGATAGCAAATTTTCCAAATAAGCTCACTGTCTCTTGATTGATCTGAATACATGGTATTTGAATGTATTAGGACACTGGATAGTGCAGTGGTAACACACTGGCTCTGGGCCTCTGTGATCTCTAGTTCAATTCCTGGTTTGGCATTTGTGTGCAAGGGGTAGAGGTCACCTGTCCAGGGCCTGAAAATTCTGTTACTGACTCACTGGTTCAAGACCAGTAGAATCCTATACTGCCCAGGTCCACATAAGCCAATCATTAGTCCAACAGCTAAGTCTGACATACAAAATGAAATAAACCCATACAATCAATGCTTGATCAACAAAGATCAAGCTTAGACTGGTACTCCACATATTGCATTCTAAATCTGCAACTTCCGGTAATGTGTTACAATACCAGTCTCTATCAATCAATTGAATTCTACTTACATCAATGCACTTTTTATGACTCTTTTAAGATGTTTTAAGAATTAGACAGCACATTTTATACAATTTATAGGAACAACTAAGAAATAGTAAAGGTCCAATGAGCTAGTGGTGGTAATAAGACAGATCCATGGATTTCTCCGGGTTTCTTTATCTCAAAGACTACACTAAACTAAAATCTGAGTTACTGTGTACTCAAATTAATTAGTGAGAACTTTGTGCACAATCACTGTAAAAAAACAAATTAAGATCAAAGTATCAATGATACTGACATGGATTCCATATTGAAGAGTGGAGGAATGACAAGAAAAAGGTAAATAAAATAGAGATACCTGTGGTTCAAGAAAGGGCATAAAAATAGTATGGTGTGCAGCGTCTTAACTGAAATGGTAGTGTCTTAAGTATAAAAGATGAGAAAATAGAATTAGTGCATCATTTTTTTTTTTTCTTATAATTTTATAGCACCTACATTAAATGACATACTGGTATGCAGGCAGTAGAGATATTATCATTATTGGGAAGCATTGTTCAAAAGTTAGGAAATGCATTTTATACTTAATTGGTTTACACATATTACATTTTGAACACAATGGCTGAGGGAGTTGTCTGAAGGTTTCTAACGTTAACTTGTGGAGAAATATAAGAACCACAAAAAAAAGTGTGATCTTATAAGAATTTGTAAATAGATACATTCATGTCTAGTGTTAAAGAATTTATAAATAGACCCATTCAATAGATACATTTATGGCTAGTATTAAAGAATTTGTAAATAGACATTCATGGCAAGTGTTAAAGAATTTGTAAATAGATACGTTCATGGCTAATGTTAAAGAATTTGTAAGTAGATACATTCATGGCTAGATACATTCATGGCTAGATACATTCATGGCTATACATTTATGGCTAGGGATATACATTCATGACTAGATACATTCATGGCTAGACATTCATGACTAGATACATTCATGGCTAGTGTTAAAGAAAGCTGAGAATTGAAAAGGAGTATGAAACAGGAAGAAAAGTGTCAAATACTGGTAACTTGTGTAAAAATTTGAACTGATTATTTCTGGTCCAGTATGTCAATAGAGAAAATATTTCACATGTGTAAGTGAGAAGGTAAAACCATAATATTGTGGCATGTTATCATACATGTATATAGGGCTATAGCTTGATTTGTACCAAACCATTTATGAAGCCATGAAACTTGCATTATTTTTGTTCTGTCCAACTTTTCATATTGCAAAATATTGCATTGGTACTATTTCTTATTAAATTCTGTGTACATTCAATTCAGTATATTACCTGTAGCTGCTGAATTATTTGATTTTCTCGTTCATTTTGCCTCCATCTGGTTTTGTAGCCAATTGGGTTATAATTTGGATATGTTCTGTTTTTTTCATATATGCCTTATGTTACCAAGTGTGAAATTCAAATGCATTTATTTTGTTTTGTTTCCAAGAGTATAAAAGGATGCATAGTGGGCATTCCATTAGTTGTGTCTTCGGCCATACAACCATGAATATCAAGAGATCATAGAATTTGCCAGTTGTTTTGCATCCTGTCATCCATCATCATTAGCCAATATTAACACCTCCAGAGTTTTGCCAACATTAAAGGTGCTTACCATAAATTACTGTTTAACGTCACGAATGTCTACTTATCAGGTGAGGTAAACCCCGAGTACAATTATAGTTACACTTAAGTTCCAGTTTCTCCCTTAGCAGTTGGGAACTTTATATTTTATCAAATATCTGTATTTACTTAAATATTAGAATGATTGGCCACATTATTCTTTCTTTTTGATAGGTTTAAATCATAATAATATTAAGGATGCATTTCTTGTATTACTTTTTCACTGTGTCTCTATATTTGAA
>JAQPZY010000448.1:0-174619 GCA_029931535.1 Margaritifera margaritifera | reverse complement strand
TGGAAAGCTTTGGTGAAGTTTTTTACAGTTGGTGGCCTTCCCAAATCTGTCCAGTCGGATCAAGGGTCAAATTTTATGTCTGGAATTTTCCAGCAAGTTATGCATGAACTAGGCATCCAACAGTTTAAAATCTTCTGCCTATCACCCTGAAAGTCAAGGTGCTTTGGAAAGATTTCATCAAACTTTGAAGAATATGATTCGATCATATTGCTTTGATACAGAAAAGGATTGGGATGAGGATGTTCATTTGTTGTTGTTTGCTGTTAGGGAATCAGTTCAAGAGTCGTTGGGTTTTAGTCCCTTTGAACTAGTTTTTGGTCATAGTGTCCGTGGACCATTGAAATTATTGAAAGAGAAACTTCTTTCAAATGAAGATTCAAAGATTAATCTTCTTGATTATGTCTCTGATTTCAAATACAAGTTGTCAAAGGCCTGTGAAGTAGCAAGAACTAATCTTCACACTACTCAGTCAAATATGAAATTAAGGTATGACAGAAATACACAGGAAAGGAGTTTTAAACCTGGTGACAAAGTTCTGGCTCTCTTTCCCATACCTCAGAATCCTCTTCAGGCTAAATTTTATGGTCCTTATACCGTTGAAAAGAAAGTAAATGACTTAAATATATCCTTAACACTCCTGGGAGACGGAAACAGAAACAACTTTGTCATAGAAATATGTTAAAGGAATATTTTGACAGAGATAGCTCAGCTAATTATTCAGTTAATTTAGTTGTACCTGTCCCACACAGTGAAGATATCAACGATGGAGTACAATCAGACTATAGTGACTCTGGTATAACCAATCTTCGGAATTCTGAAATATTGAACAACCTAGACCAGAAACTTTCACATCTACAACAACAGGAAAGAAATGAACTAAAACAGCTATTACATGACTATGAGCACTTGTTTCCTGATGTTCCAACACGAACAAGTAAAATTTATCATGACGTTGACATTG
This sequence comes from Margaritifera margaritifera, assembly GCA_029931535.1. Lineage (NCBI taxonomy): Eukaryota > Metazoa > Mollusca > Bivalvia > Unionida > Margaritiferidae > Margaritifera > Margaritifera margaritifera. The sequence goes on along the minus strand of JAQPZY010000448.1, from coordinate 173,658 downwards.
TAGATTCTGCGCCTGTGAAACAGCATCCTTATAGGATGAATCCTCTCAAACAGAACTATCTGAAGAAAGAAATTCAGTATCTACTGGAGAATGATTTCATTAGAACCAAGTAAAAGTAACTGGAGTTCACCATGTATTCTTGTTCCCAAGCCAGATAATACATTCCGTATGTGTACTGACTATAGAAAAGTCAACAGTGTCACAAAACTGATTCATTTCCAATCCCAAGAATGGACGATTGCATTGATAAAATTGGAAATGCGGAATATGTCACCAAGTTTGACCTTTTAAAAGGATTCTGGCAAATTCCACTGACGGAAAGGGCCAAAAGAAATTTCAACATTTGTAACTCCAGATGGACTTTATCAATATAAGTCATGCCGTTTGGAATGAAAAATTCGCCTGCAACGTTTTCAGCGTCTGATGAACATGATAACATTTGGTCTTGATAATTGTGACGCTTATATCGATGACGTCATTATCTACAACAACACCTGGGAAGATCATTTGGAAACGATTCGAAAATTCTTTGATCGACTCAGCGATGCGAATCTGACAATTAATTTGAGCAAAAGTGAGTTTTGCCATGCTTGTGTCACATTTTTAGGACATATTGTGGGACAAGGTCAAGTTAAACCTATAGAAGCTAAGGTCAAAGCTATCTCTGAATTTCAAGTTCCAATTTGTAAAAAGCAACTGATGCGATTTCTAGGTATGGCTGGATATTATCGGAAATTTTGTTCCAATTTTTCCAAAATTGATCAACCTTTGACAAGTTTATTGAGTAAGAAAACCAAATTTCATTGGTCTGACAAGTGTCAGGAATCTTTTGACAAGTTAAAGGCCATGCTTAAGAATGCACCAGTTCTTTCTGCACCAAATTTTAGCCAATCATTTAAATTATCTGTTGATGCAAGTGATGTAGGGGGTTGGTGGAGTATTGATTCAGGAAGACAAAAGTGGTGTGGATCACCCTGTGTGTTATTTTTCTAAAAAACTAAACAAGCACCAGAAAAATTATTCCACAATTGAGAAGGAATGTTTGGCTTTGATATTGGCTTTACAGCATTTTGAAGTGTATGTCACCTCAGCTCTTTCTCCAATTATTGTGTACAGTGATCACAATCCCCTTACTTTCATCAACAAAATGAAAGATAAAAATCGGAGATTGTTGAGATGGAGTTTGATATTGCAAGAATATAACATTGACATTAAACACATCAGGGGAAAAGACAAGTGATTGCAGATGCACTCTCACGTGCCTAGAAATGTAATATTGCTTGATGTAATTAAGTCCAGTATCATAAAACATGTTCTTATGTAATTTTGGTTATTATAGTATTAGATGTATATTCAAAAGAAAGCTTTATTACATAAATCTTTCTTTTTCTTTATGAGGGGAGGTGTTATGTATGATGTTTATATAATATTGTGGATATTTTGGGAAATTGTAAGTGTTTCTTCGCTTTGGTGTTTGCTTAAATCTTAATGTTTATCATGAAAAACATGTTTAACTAGTGTCCTTGAATTAGGTTGTTTTGATCAATATGTTTTCTCAATTTGAAGGTCAAGGTTGATTTTTGTTTACAAGTAAAAATTCCATTAAGATGACTCATGTTCTAGAACATTTTGTCATGTGACCAATCTTTATATATGCCATGTTTGGTGGACATTTATTCAGTTTTGACATTACCATCAGTCTTGTAAAGAGCTATTACAGTTGTGAAAATTCATTACAAATTCTAAGAGAGGAATTATTTTAAAAATTCATTGGATTATAACAGTGCTCATAAACTTTTGGATTTTGGATTTTTAATTGATGATTTTGGAATTTAAGTGAACTTATTCAGAGATTTTGGAATACTTCATTTTGACATCAGCACATCAAGATTTCTAGTACATCAGGACTTTGGAGACCATAAGCACATCATAACATTCAAGGACACAGCCGTGAATTCGGAACATTCTATATTTAGGACTTGTGATTAGAACAATCATTCTTATTGGATTATTAGGATTTCAAAACACATTACTGTAAGTGACTTTTTGATTTTTTCATTTTAATTATCTAGTAATAAATTGCTTGTTGATTTTTTACTTGATTTGTTGGTTTCACTTTCTTTCTGTTACATTTTTCTTAGACCATAGAGTCGTAACAGAAATTGGGGGCTCGTCTTCTCGGATCTGAATTTCTTTAAAGCATATTAGAGATATTAAATTTATCTTTGAAATTCATATTGATTTTGTCTCTGAATTTTTTTTTGTCTTTGGCAAAGATTTTTAATAGAGAAATTTGTTTTGTGTGAAACCAACAAGCATTTACTATGGCATCTAATGTTCAGAATTTCATTTCAAAACCTACCCAGGAGGGGTTAGAGTGCATGAGAAAGGATGAGTTGCTCGAGCTTGCCAGAAAATACAGTCTATCTGAGGCAAAATTATCATTGACAAAACAGGAGATAAAGATTATTTTGATTCAGTATTTAGTAGGAAAGGGAATTTTTGAAAATAGTGCTTTAAGTTTGAAGAGAAAGCCTGTATCTGGTTCTGACAGGAAATTAAGGGAATTAGAGTTAAAGAACCAGATGGATTTAGAATTGGCAAAGCTTCAGATTCAGAGAGAGAGAGAGAGAGAGAAAGAAGAGAGGCAGATACAGATGGAGAGAGAGAAAGAAGATAGGCGGATACAGATGGAGAGAGAGAAGAAGAGAGGCAGATGGAGAGAGAGAAAGAAGAGAGGCAGTTACAAATGCAGAAGGAAGAGAGGCAAATACAAATGCAGATGCAAAGAGAAGAAAGGGAAATGCAATTTAAATTAAGAGAATTAGAACTGGCAAACAGAGCACACTCCACTCCTTTAAACACAAGTTCAGGTTTTGATGTTACTAGATATATTAGGTTAGTACCCCCTTTTCAGGAAAAAGAAGTAGATAAATACTTTCTTCATTTCGAGAAAATAGCTGAAAACTTGAAATGGCCCAGAGAGCATTGGACTTTGTTATTACAAAGTGTACTTATTGGCAAAGCTCGTGAAGTCTACATTTCACTGTCAGTACAACAAAGCACTGATTATGATGTGGTTAAGGAGTACATCTTGAAAGCTTATGAGTTGGTACCAGAGGCATATCGACAAAGGTTTAGGAATTGTAGAAAAGAAACTGGACAAACTCATGTCGAATTTGCAAGGGATAAAGAACAACTATTTGATAGGTGGTGCTCAGCCAAGAAAGTTGATCAAGGTTATGATAACCTCCGACAGCTCGTATTAATTGAAGAGTTCAAAAGGTGCATCCATAGTGATGTTAAAACCTATCTTGACGAGCAGAATGTGGAAACTTTGGAAAATGCTGCTCGTATGGCTGATGATTATTCCTTGACTCACAAAATTTCATTTGGCAATAAGTCGTCCTCTCAGCAGTTTTCTGGTAAAAAACCATTTCAATCTCATTCGAGTACTTCCAAATTTCACAACAGCACAACTGTTAGGAATCAAACATCTGATAAGACTGATCAGAAATCCTTATCTCTTCCTACGTGCACTTATTGTAAAACGAAAGGGCACGTTATTTCTGATTGCTTCAAGTTGAAAAATAAGCAACAGAGTAAAGACAGAGCTTTTCCAAATGCTCTTATTTCTACGAGGTCAAGGTCACGGTCTTGTATTGAAAGCAATACATTTGTTGGGTCAAACAAACCCCAGTCTGATTCTATTTTGGAGGCTTATGAACCATTCATGTCAGAAGGTTCTATATCACTTATTGGTGATTCTGCCAAGCCTATCCCAATTAAAATATTAAGGGACACTGGAGCTTCTCAGAGTCTTTTATTATCAGGTACTTTGCCTTTGTCTGAGGAGTCTTCTTCAAGTGAAAGTGTTCTTGTTCAGGGAGTAGAGTGCGGCTTTGTAAATGTTCCTCTCCATTGTGTAAATTTGGCATCAGACTTAGTTTCTGGACCTGTGACTGTTGGGGCAGTGACTTCTTTACCCATAGAGGGTGTTCATTTATTACTAGGCAATGACCTAGCTGGAGATAAGGTTGTGGTTAATCCACTTGTAACTGACAAGCCTTGTTTGGATCAGAAAGTTGATCCTGTCGAAACTGAAATCCCTGATTTGTACCCTGCTTGTGCAGTTACTAGAGCTATGGCAAAAAGAGCTCTTGAGAGTGATGTTGATCAGGATATTATTCCTTTAGCTGACACATGTATTGGTCAGTCTTTTGATGAGGTCACTTTTTCCTCAGGTATTGGTCAATCAAATGGTATTGATCACAGTGATCCTCTTTTGGCAACTCATTCTCTTTGTTCTAATCAGGATGACAAACGACAATCCCTTGTCGTTGAACAGGAGCAAGATCCCGAGATATCTTGTTTGTTTCAGAGGGCTATTAGTGAAACTGAAGCCACACAAGTTCCAGTGTGTTACTTTGTGAAAAATGGGGTCCTTATGAGGAAATGGAGACCACCTGATGTACCCGCTGGTGACGAGTGGTCAGTGAGCTATCAAATTGTTGTTCCTAAGTCATATCGACAGGAAATTCTTAATTTAGCCCATGAAACTCCTTTGGCTGGTCATTTAGGAGTCCGTAAGACTTATCACAAGATCTTGAATCATTTTTATTGGCCGAAACTCAAAAGTGATGTTTCTAAATACTGCAGATCTTGTCACACTTGTCAAATGGTAGGAAAACCCAATCAGAAGATACCTAAGGCTCATCTGCAACCTATTCCTGCATTTGATGAACCATTTAGTAGAATAATGGTAGACTGTGTTGGTCCTTTACCTAAAACCAAGTCAGGCAACCAATACTTGTTGACCATCATGTGTACATCTACAAGATTTCCAGAAGCAATTCCTCTGAGAAATATAAAAACTAAAACTATTGTGAAAGCTTTGGTGAAGTTTTTTACACTTGGTGGCCTTCCCAAATCTGTCCAGTCGGATCAAGGGTCAAATTTTATGTCTGGAATTTTCCAGCAAGTTATGCATGAACTAGGCATCCAACAGTTTAAATCTTCTGCCTATCACCCTGAAAGTCAAGGTGCTTTGGAAAGATTTCATCAAACTTTGAAGAATATGATTCGATCATATTGCTTTGATACAGAAAAGGATTGGGATGAGGATGTTCATTTGTTGTTGTTTGCTGTTAGGGAATCAGTTCAAGAGTCGTTGGGTTTTAGTCCCTTTGAACTAGTTTTTGGTCATAGTGTCCGTGGACCATTGAAATTATTGAAAGAGAAACTTCTTTCAAATGAAGATTCAAAGATTAATCTTCTTGATTATGTCTCTGATTTCAAATACAAGTTGTCAAAGGCCTGTGAAGTAGCAAGAACTAATCTTCACACTACTCAGTCAAATATGAAATTAAGGTATGACAGAAATACACAGGAAAGGAGTTTTAAACCTGGTGACAAAGTTCTGGCTCTCTTTCCCATACCTCAGAATCCTCTTCAGGCTAAATTTTATGGTCCTTATACCGTTGAAAAGAAAGTAAATGACTTAAATTATATCCTTAACACTCCTGGGAGACGGAAACAGAAACAACTTTGTCATAGAAATATGTTAAAGGAATATTTTGACAGAGATAGCTCAGCTAATTATTCAGTTAATTTAGTTGTACCTGTCCCACACAGTGAAGATATCAACGATGGAGTACAATCAGACTATAGTGACTCTGGTATAACCAATCTTCGGAATTCTGAAATATTGAACAACCTAGACCAGAAACTTTCACATCTACAACAACAGGAAAGAAATGAACTAAAACAGCTATTACATGACTATGAGCACTTGTTTCCTGATGTTCCAACACGAACAAGTAAAATTTATCATGACGTTGACATTGTAGATTCTGCGCCTGTGAAACAGCATCCTTATAGGATGAATCCTCTCAAACAGAACTATCTGAAGAAAGAAATTCAGTATCTACTGGAGAATGATTTCATAGAACCAAGTAAAAGTAACTGGAGTTCACCATGTATTCTTGTTCCCAAGCCAGATAATACATTCCGTATGTGTACTGACTATAGAAAAGTCAACAGTGTCACCAAAACTGATTCATTTCCAATCCCAAGAATGGACGATTGCATTGATAAAATTGGAAATGCGGAATATGTCACCAAGTTTGACCTTTTAAAAGGATTCTGGCAAATTCCACTGACGGAAAGGGCAAAAGAAATTTCAACATTTGTAACTCCAGATGGACTTTATCAATATAAAGTCATGCCGTTTGGAATGAAAAATTCGCCTGCAACGTTTCAGCGTCTGATGAACATGATAACATTTGGTCTTGATAATTGTGACGCTTATATCGATGACGTCATTATCTACAACAACACCTGGGAAGATCATTTGGAAACGATTCGAAAATTCTTTGATCGACTCAGCGATGCGAATCTGACAATTAATTTGAGCAAAAGTGAGTTTTGCCATGCTTGTGTCACATTTTTAGGACATATTGTGGGACAAGGTCAAGTTAAACCTATAGAAGCTAAGGTCAAAGCTATCTCTGAATTTCAAGTTCCAATTTGTAAAAAGCAACTGATGCGATTTCTAGGTATGGCTGGATATTATCGGAAATTTTGTTCCAATTTTTCCAAAATTGATCAACCTTTGACAAGTTTATTGAGTAAGAAAACCAAATTTCATTGGTCTGACAAGTGTCAGGAATCTTTTGACAAGTTAAAGGCCATGCTTAAGAATGCACCAGTTCTTTCTGCACCAAATTTTAGCCAATCATTTAAATTATCTGTTGATGCAAGTGATGTAGGGGTTGGTGGAGTATTGATTCAGGAAGACAAAAGTGGTGTGGATCACCCTGTGTGTTATTTTTCTAAAAAACTAAACAAGCACCAGAAAAATTATTCCACAATTGAGAAGGAATGTTTGGCTTTGATATTGGCTTTACAGCATTTTGAAGTGTATGTCACCTCAGCTCTTTCTCCAATTATTGTGTACAGTGATCACAATCCCCTTACTTTCATCAACAAAATGAAAGATAAAAATCGGAGATTGTTGAGATGGAGTTTGATATTGCAAGAATATAACATTGACATTAAACACATCAGGGGAAAAGACAATGTGATTGCAGATGCACTCTCACGTGCCTAGAAATGTAATATTGCTTGATGTAATTAAGTCCAGTATCATAAAACATGTTCTTATGTAATTTTGGTTATTATAGTATTAGATGTATATTCAAAAGAAAGCTTTATTACATAAATCTTTCTTTTTCTTTATGAGGGGAGGTGTTATGTATGATGTTTATATAATATTGTGGATATTTTGGGAAATTGTAAGTGTTTCTTCGCTTTGGTGTTTGCTTAAATCTTAATGTTTATCATGAAAAACATGTTTAACTAGTGTCCTTGAATTAGGTTGTTTTGATCAATATGTTTTCTCAATTTGAAGGTCAAGGTTGATTTTTGTTTACAAGTAAAAATTCCATTAAGATGACTCATGTTCTAGAACATTTTGTCATGTGACCAATCTTTATATATGCCATGTTTGGTGGACATTTATTCAGTTTTGACATTACCATCAGTCTTGTAAAGAGCTATTACAGTTGTGAAAATTCATTACAAATTCTAAGAGAGGAATTATTTTAAAAATTCATTGGATTATAACAGTGCTCATAAACTTTTGGATTTTGGATTTTTAATTGATGATTTTGGAATTTAAGTGAACTTATTCAGAGATTTTGGAATACTTCATTTTGACATCAGCACATCAAGATTTCTAGTACATCAGGACTTTGGAGACCATTAGCACATCATAACATTCAAGGACACAGCCGTGAATTCGGAACATTCTATATTTAGGACTTGTGATTAGAACAATCATTCTTATTGGATTATTAGGATTTCAAAACACATTACTGTAAGTGACTTTTTGATTTTTTCATTTTAATTATCTAGTAATAAATTGCTTGTTGATTTTTTACTTGATTTGTTGGTTTCACTTTCTTTCTGTTACATTTTTCTTAGACCATAGAGTCGTAACAGAAATTGGGGGCTCGTCTTCTCGGATCTGAATTTCTTTAAAGCATATTAGAGATATTAAATTTATCTTTGAAATTCATATTGATTTTGTCTCTGAATTTTTTTTTGTCTTTGGCAAAGATTTTTAATAGAGAAATTTGTTTTGTGTGAAACCAACAAGCATTTACTATGGCATCTAATGTTCAGAATTTCATTTCAAAACCTACCCAGGAGGGGTTAGAGTGCATGAGAAAGGATGAGTTGCTCGAGCTTGCCAGAAAATACAGTCTATCTGAGGCAAAATTATCATTGACAAAACAGGAGATAAAGATTATTTTGATTCAGTATTTAGTAGGAAAGGGAATTTTTGAAAATAGTGCTTTAAGTTTGAAGAGAAAGCCTGTATCTGGTTCTGACAGGAAATTAAGGGAATTAGAGTTAAAGAACCAGATGGATTTAGAATTGGCAAAGCTTCAGATTCAGAGAGAGAGAGAGAGAGAGAGAAAGAAGAGAGGCAGATACAGATGGAGAGAGAGAAAGAAGATAGGCGGATACAGATGGAGAGAGAGAAAGAAGAGAGGCAGATGGAGAGAGAGAAAGAAGAGAGGCAGTTACAAATGCAGAAGGAAGAGAGGCAAATACAAATGCAGATGCAAAGAGAAGAAAGGGAAATGCAATTTAAATTAAGAGAATTAGAACTGGCAAACAGAGCACACTCCACTCCTTTAAACACTAGTTCAGGTTTTGATGTTACTAGATATATTAGGTTAGTACCCCCTTTTCAGGAAAAAGAAGTAGATAAATACTTTCTTCATTTCGAGAAAATAGCTGAAAACTTGAAATGGCCCAGAGAGCATTGGACTTTGTTATTACAAAGTGTACTTATTGGCAAAGCTCGTGAAGTCTACATTTCACTGTCAGTACAACAAAGCACTGATTATGATGTGGTTAAGGAGTACATCTTGAAAGCTTATGAGTTGGTACCAGAGGCATATCGACAAAGGTTTAGGAATTGTAGAAAAGAAACTGGACAAACTCATGTCGAATTTGCAAGGGATAAAGAACAACTATTTGATAGGTGGTGCTCAGCCAAGAAAGTTGATCAAGGTTATGATAACCTCCGACAGCTCGTATTAATTGAAGAGTTCAAAAGGTGCATCCATAGTGATGTTAAAACCGATCTTGACGAGCAGAATGTGGAAACTTTGGAAAATGCTGCTCGTATGGCTGATGATTATTCCTTGACTCACAAAATTTCATTTGGCAATAAGTCGTCCTCTCAGCAGTTTTCTGGTAAAAAACCATTTCAATCTCATTCGAGTACTTCCAAATTTCACAACAGCACAACTGTTAGGAATCAAACATCTGATAAGACTGATCAGAAATCCTTATCTCTTCCTACGTGCACTTATTGTAAAACGAAAGGGCACGTTATTTCTGATTGCTTCAAGTTGAAAAATAAGCAACAGAGTAAAGACAGAGCTTTTCCAAATGCTCTTATTTCTACGAGGTCAAGGTCACGGTCTTGTATTGAAAGCAATACATTTGTTGGGTCAAACAAACCCCAGTCTGATTCTATTTTGGAGGCTTATGAACCATTCATGTCAGAAGGTTCTATATCACTTATTGGTGATTCTGCCAAGCCTATCCCAATTAAAATATTAAGGGACACTGGAGCTTCTCAGAGTCTTTTATTATCAGGTACTTTGCCTTTGTCTGAGGAGTCTTCTTCAAGTGAAAGTGTTCTTGTTCAGGGAGTAGAGTGCGGCTTTGTAAATGTTCCTCTCCATTGTGTAAATTTGGCATCAGACTTAGTTTCTGGACCTGTGACTGTTGGGGCAGTGACTTCTTTACCCATAGAGGGTGTTCATTTATTACTAGGCAATGACCTAGCTGGAGATAAGGTTGTGGTTAATCCACTTGTAACTGACAAGCCTTGTTTGGATCAGAAAGTTGATCCTGTCGAAACTGAAATCCCTGATTTGTACCCTGCTTGTGCAGTTACTAGAGCTATGGCAAAAAGAGCTCTTGAGAGTGATGTTGATCAGGATATTATTCCTTTAGCTGACACATGTATTGGTCAGTCTTTTGATGAGGTCACTTTTTCCTCAGGTATTGGTCAATCAAATGGTATTGATCACAGTGATCCTCTTTTGGCAACTCATTCTCTTTGTTCTAATCAGGATGACAAACGACAATCCCTTGTCGTTGAACAGGAGCAAGATCCCGAGATATCTTGTTTGTTTCAGAGGGCTATTAGTGAAACTGAAGCCACACAAGTTCCAGTGTGTTACTTTGTGAAAAATGGGGTCCTTATGAGGAAATGGAGACCACCTGATGTACCCGCTGGTGACGAGTGGTCAGTGAGCTATCAAATTGTTGTTCCTAAGTCATATCGACAGGAAATTCTTAATTTAGCCCATGAAACTCCTTTGGCTGGTCATTTAGGAGTCAGTAAGACTTATCACAAGATCTTGAATCATTTTTATTGGCCGAAACTCAAAAGTGATGTTTCTAAATACTGCAGATCTTGTCACACTTGTCAAATGGTAGGAAAACCCAATCAGAAGATACCTAAGGCTCATCTGCAACCTATTCCTGCATTTGATGAACCATTTAGTAGAATAATGGTAGACTGTGTTGGTCCTTTACCTAAAACCAAGTCAGGCAACCAATACTTGTTGACCATCATGTGTACATCTACAAGATTTCCAGAAGCAATTCCTCTGAGAAATATAAAAACTAAAACTATTGTGAAAGCTTTGGTGAAGTTTTTTACACTTGGTGGCCTTCCCAAATCTGTCCAGTCGGATCAAGGGTCAAATTTTATGTCTGGAATTTTCCAGCAAGTTATGCATGAACTAGGCATCCAACAGTTTAAATCTTCTGCCTATCACCCTGAAAGTCAAGGTGCTTTGGAAAGATTTCATCAAACTTTGAAGAATATGATTCGATCATATTGCTTTGATACAGAAAAGGATTGGGATGAGGATGTTCATTTGTTGTTGTTTGCTGTTAGGGAATCAGTTCAAGAGTCGTTGGGTTTTAGTCCCTTTGAACTAGTTTTTGGTCATACTGTCCGTGGACCATTGAAATTATTGAAAGAGAAACTTCTTTCAAATGAAGATTCAAAGATTAATCTTCTTGATTATGTCTCTGATTTCAAATACAAGTTGTCAAAGGCCTGTGAAGTAGCAAGAACTAATCTTCACACTACTCAGTCAAATATGAAATTAAGGTATGACAGAAATACACAGGAAAGGAGTTTTAAACCTGGTGACAAAGTTCTGGCTCTCTTTCCCATACCTCAGAATCCTCTTCAGGCTAAATTTTATGGTCCTTATACCGTTGAAAAGAAAGTAAATGACTTAAATTATATCCTTAACACTCCTGGGAGACGGAAACAGAAACAACTTTGTCATAGAAATATGTTAAAGGAATATTTTGACAGAGATAGCTCAGCTAATTATTCAGTTAATTTAGTTGTACCTGTCCCACACAGTGAAGATATCAACGATGGAGTACAATCAGACTATAGTGACTCTGGTATAACCAATCTTCGGAATTCTGAAATATTGAACAACCTAGACCAGAAACTTTCACATCTACAACAACAGGAAAGAAATGAACTAAAACAGCTATTACATGACTATGAGCACTTGTTTCCTGATGTTCCAACACGAACAAGTAAAATTTATCATGACGTTGACATTGTAGATTCTGCGCCTGTGAAACAGCATCCTTATAGGATGAATCCTCTCAAACAGAACTATCTGAAGAAAGAAATTCAGTATCTACTGGAGAATGATTTCATAGAACCAAGTAAAAGTAACTGGAGTTCACCATGTATTCTTGTTCCCAAGCCAGATAATACATTCCGTATGTGTACTGACTATAGAAAAGTCAACAGTGTCACCAAAACTGATTCATTTCCAATCCCAAGAATGGACGATTGCATTGATAAAATTGGAAATGCGGAATATGTCACCAAGTTTGACCTTTTAAAAGGATTCTGGCAAATTCCACTGACGGATAGGGCAAAAGAAATTTCAACATTTGTAACTCCAGATGGACTTTATCAATATAAAGTCATGCCGTTTGGAATGAAAAATTCGCCTGCAACGTTTCAGCGTCTGATGAACATGATAACATTTGGTCTTGATAATTGTGACGCTTATATCGATGACGTCATTATCTACAACAACACCTGGGAAGATCATTTGGAAACGATTCGAAAATTCTTTGATCGACTCAGCGATGCGAATCTGACAATTAATTTGAGCAAAAGTGAGTTTTGCCATGCTTGTGTCACATTTTTAGGACATATTGTGGGACAAGGTCAAGTTAAACCTATAGAAGCTAAGGTCAAAGCTATCTCTGAATTTCAAGTTCCAATTTGTAAAAAGCAACTGATGCGATTTCTAGGTATGGCTGGATATTATCGGAAATTTTGTTCCAATTTTTCCAAAATTGATCAACCTTTGACAAGTTTATTGAGTAAGAAAACCAAATTTCATTGGTCTGACAAGTGTCAGGAATCTTTTGACAAGTTAAAGGCCATGCTTAAGAATGCACCAGTTCTTTCTGCACCAAATTTTAGCCAATCATTTAAATTATCTGTTGATGCAAGTGATGTAGGGGTTGGTGGAGTATTGATTCAGGAAGACAAAAGTGGTGTGGATCACCCTGTGTGTTATTTTTCTAAAAAACTAAACAAGCACCAGAAAAATTATTCCACAATTGAGAAGGAATGTTTGGCTTTGATATTGGCTTTACAGCATTTTGAAGTGTATGTCACCTCAGCTCTTTCTCCAATTATTGTGTACAGTGATCACAATCCCCTTACTTTCATCAACAAAATGAAAGATAAAAATCGGAGATTGTTGAGATGGAGTTTGATATTGCAAGAATATAACATTGACATTAAACACATCAGGGGAAAAGACAATGTGATTGCAGATGCACTCTCACGTGCCTAGAAATGTAATATTGCTTGATGTAATTAAGTCCAGTATCATAAAACATGTTCTTATGTAATTTTGGTTATTATAGTATTAGATGTATATTCAAAAGAAAGCTTTATTACATAAATCTTTCTTTTTCTTTATGAGGGGAGGTGTTATGTATGATGTTTATATAATATTGTGGATATTTTGGGAAATTGTAAGTGTTTCTTCGCTTTGGTGTTTGCTTAAATCTTAATGTTTATCATGAAAAACATGTTTAACTAGTGTCCTTGAATTAGGTTGTTTTGATCAATATGTTTTCTCAATTTGAAGGTCAAGGTTGATTTTTGTTTACAAGTAAAAATTCCATTAAGATGACTCATGTTCTAGAACATTTTGTCATGTGACCAATCTTTATATATGCCATGTTTGGTGGACATTTATTCAGTTTTGACATTACCATCAGTCTTGTAAAGAGCTATTACAGTTGTGAAAATTCATTACAAATTCTAAGAGAGGAATTATTTTAAAAATTCATTGGATTATAACAGTGCTCATAAACTTTTGGATTTTGGATTTTTAATTGATGATTTTGGAATTTAAGTGAACTTATTCAGAGATTTTGGAATACTTCATTTTGACATCAGCACATCAAGATTTCTAGTACATCATGACTTTGGAGACCATTAGCACATCATAACATTCAAGGACACAGCCGTGAATTCGGAACATTCTATATTTAGGACTTGTGATTAGAACAATCATTCTTATTGGATTATTAGGATTTCAAAACACATTACTGTAAGTGACTTTTTGATTTTTTCATTTTAATTATCTAGTAATAAATTGCTTGTTGATTTTTTACTTGATTTGTTGGTTTCACTTTCTTTCTGTTACATTTTTCTTAGACCATAGAGTCGTAACAAAAGGAATTGAAATAACGATTTACAATACGAATTGGAAAGAAATAGTTTCATAAAGAAAAACAAAATACTCTATTATAAAGACTCTACTGACAAAACAGTTTAAATTTTGAGGAAAGTCAACATCAGATAGCCATGTGTCAATAGAGCATCCAAAATGCGAATCGAATTAGCAGATCTGACAGAAGGAATGTCAGCATCACAAATCTTCTTTTCCATCTAAGTTTTACTCGCCTTGCTTTCTCTAATATATTTTACACGTTATTGTCTTATTGTTATAGATTGATTATCTTCTTTGTTTGTTTTTTTTAAAATTTCTTGTCTTATTATTACAGATTGATTATCAGCCTTTGGAATACCGTGATTTTTTTCTTTTTTTCTCTTTTTCCTTTTCTTTTTTTTTTGGTAACCTGGCTATCGATGGTAGGGTTTAATCCAAGTATAAATGAGTCTTTTGATTTCAGTAAATTGTTTTTGCATGCAACAATATTGCCCATTTTCATTACCATATCAATTGGTAAAAAAAATATACCATTAACACCAACAGTAGTGTGAATATCATTTTTAAATATGGTATGTATTATTGGAATTGTTCCATAAGTTTTCATCTGAGTTGTGGCTTTGCTGTTATAAAATTGATATCTCCAATAACGTTTTAACCGTGTCCGATGCTGTCGAAACCAATGAATATTATTAATTCTACCTGTGCACCTCATATGCGGATTAAATAAGATCTTATACATTAATTTAATCCTTTGATAACTTCATCTGTGAATCCGTTCTATCTTGCAGAAAGAAGTATATCGAACCTGTTCGCTCATCTTTGTCTGCCATATAATTAATCCTTCATCCGATAGCATCATCTGAAAATACACCCATAAAGGTCCACTTCTTTCTTCTTTACAACTGATTTATTTCATGATCGTTTAGTTCTCTGTCTTGGCAAGGATGTATGTCGTCATCTATGACTTTGTCCTTTTGCCCTTGAAATATTTTCAATCTTCATGTGTTGGAAGGTTAAAAGTATCATAATCTATTCCATACTATTCAAATATATACATAGTGGAAAATAGCAACTGGACACCGAAAAGGTGCAGATCTGTGCATGTTTAAAATCGAAAATTCATTTCAGAAGCTGCAACTGGTTTTGATAATAAAGGTGGTTATTAAACATTTAGGGCTTTTGCATTTCTTTAAAATAATATTTCTTGCCAAACAGTCTGAAACGATCTCTAGCATCATAACATTGTCCAACAATATAAATAAGCAATTCTGTCAGTGTTTTTTTCAAACTCCTTTATATAAGACAAGGTAAATTTCTACTGACAAGAAACTGTTAAAATACCTGTCTACTCTATGAGCACAGTGCATTCTATGAATGTGTCATAAAACTAATTTATCCGCCTATATATCATACATACCAGTTTGTTTCTTGTATAAATACACGGAGCCTCTATCTACTGCTTTTTCACATTCACCTGTAACTATTTGTTAATTTCTCTCTCTAATCTGTTACTTTCATCCACGGTAAGACCATTTTATTCTCTTTGATTTTCTCGCACAAGTTGCATCCTTGGTATTTTTTTTATATATATTCCCATTTCCTCTCTAAGATTTACTTTTGTTGCATTTGTAACATTTTCAACTGAATGTGTCTCAAGTATTGATTGTACCATTTATTTTTATAGTCCAATGTCAGTTAGTACTAAACGTAAAATTAAAATTCTAAAATCTGTATATACACATAGTGACAGGTGCACTGTATTTTACTTCATCCATGTGGGGTAAAAATTCTTCACATACCTTTTGATTTTGGTTTAAATCTGTGGTAATTATTTACAACAGAAGGATTTATAAATATATTTCAATTGTTCATAGGAAAAATTGTATCCAGGTAAAATGCATAATTTAATGTTTAATTGCTATATTTTCTTTGTAAAACATTTGACAAACTTTTAAAGTCATTACGATTACATGAACATTTATGTAATATTCATTACCTCTTATTTTGTTCCAAATTTGATACACTAGCTTATTGTCTTTTACATTGTATCTCTTTTTCAGCTTTTTTGAAATATTGCTATTTTCATTTTAAAAAAAAAATATAAATGATTGGAATTAACCTCCTGTTTTGTAATTTTTCTATCTGATTTCCTTGTTGATTTCATTTATTATCCACTTAGGAACATCATTGTAGTCTTATTATATTTTTCATGTGTACTAAAGTGTTGTTTGCCTGTGATGTTTTGGGATTTACTTTCTTTTTTTCCGTTAAGTTTAGTAATTTAAACAAATCTGCGTGACATGCATGTTTTGATTACGTCTTTTCTAGTGTGTTGTTTTCTTTTTCCTTTTGTCATATTCTATAAACTCGCTATCTTTCAAAAACTCAAAATTTACTTGTTCCTTAATACTCCTGTTTCTAAATTGTGCTTACTCTATTTATTTTAATATCATAATGTTTACAGCAGCTGGCTCCCAAACGTTGAACGATTTATCATATCCTTTTCAGTTCATTAGTAGATAAATTTTACTGTTCACTCGTTGTGTTCTGTTTTTAAAAAATTTCCAAGTTTGTATATGTCAATTTTTTTGTCATAGAGAGATAACTCTTGTTCGTGAAACATACCCTCTATATTCTCTCCCTTCATGTCTTCAAGTTTTTAAAGGATAGTATCACCCAAAATAGCATGAATGAGTTAGATATTTCATCGGGAAAATTAGGAAGGTAGCACTTTTAAAAAATCATTTTATATTTGGAAATTCTCACTGCTTTGCCGATTTTAAATTTAAGCGTTCCAAAAATACCAGTACTTCAATAAGTGAAATAATTGAGCCATATTTTTGATCTGTTTTCTTCCTTGCTTGCTTCAAATGGAGCCATGTCTATTGATATGTAATGAATAGTATTGTATCCTCCAATTAACTTTCGTAGAATTTTGCCATTCTTATGGCTGATTAAAAAACAGCTAAATTATATACTGGGTTACATTTGTTGTTTTAAATCAAACTTTGTTCTCGACATATTCGATCTCTTTTATTATTATTATTATTATTATTATTATCATTATTATTATTATTATTAGTAGTAGTAGTAGTAGTAGTAGTAGTAGTAGCAGTATTTATGGTTAAATCGTTGCAGATTCACATTGTAAAGTTTGTGAGATCTTCAAATTATAACGTAAGTTTAGTAAATGTTTATATTTCCCCACTCAAATATGTAATTTATTTTTTTCTTCATACTGCACTGTTTGAGCCATCATAATATCACACTTGATGCTGGTTATTTCTATATGTCTGCTGAAAATCTGCATCCTTTCAAATCATTGTAGTATATCCTGTTATCTTTGAAATCATGACAGTAACACCTTTTATTCTTTTGATTGTTATTCTTCAACACAACTAGCATTTAGCACATTTTTTTGTCGTCCAAACCTGTAAACAAATAGGCATTATTGCCTGAAACTGACATTGCTGTAAACAAATAGGCATTGTTGCCTGAAACTTACATTGCTGTAAACAAATAGGCATTATTGCCTGAAACTGACATTGCTGTAAACATAGGCATTATTGCCTGAAACTGACATTGCTGTAAACAAATAGGCATTATTGCCTGAAACTGACATTGCTGCATTCATGTTAAGCTCATTAAAAATTTATATCACTTCTTTGAAAACTGCTGAATTCAACTAGCTTGTGCAATATTTATGCTTCCCAAAATAACTTCAAATTATTATTTTGTGTTTGCTACGTTAGTGCTGCGTAAACTTTCTTTCACATTTTAGTCACAGAAGGCGAAGTGTTCTGAAGGAACGTTGTATCTCAGCAGGATTTGTGCGATGCAATAATATTTAATGCGTCAGTTCCTCAGAAATTTTCTTTATTTTAATGTTTTCCTATCCCTACATGACTTGGGGGAAGCCTCTATGATAATTAGTTAACTAATAAATTTATAAATACATTATCTAAATCACTAATGTCATTAGTTAATTAATAAATTAAATAAAAATAATGCACCAATAACGGCCTATCTATACTACCTAAAAGCGTAACATTTATCGTAAGTAAATTTGGGCGAATGCTAGAAATTCAGCCAATTCCCTAAATGAAATTTTTGAAATAATGTCTTCATCGACAGCAATACAATTCTTCACATTTGTAATATGATACAACATGTACTTTAATTTCCTCTCTACAGCAGAACAAATTCGATATCTGTTTTAATTTAGGTTTTACTGTAAGTTTGGCGGGCACATTAAGCTGAACTTGTTCCCAAAGAACTCTCATGTGCAATAAAAGAAAACTCCTCTGAGATCATGGCGTTGTTATATCAACAAATAGAAACGGCAATGGGCAAACCATTGTACCGCGCCTACCACTAAAGAAGTACCCATATTTTTGCCAACATGCTGAGGCGTAGGGCATTTACGATTAATTTTGGGTTGTTGG
The DNA here is from genome assembly GCA_029931535.1 of Margaritifera margaritifera. NCBI lineage: Eukaryota > Metazoa > Mollusca > Bivalvia > Unionida > Margaritiferidae > Margaritifera > Margaritifera margaritifera. The sequence goes on along the minus strand of JAQPZY010000448.1, from coordinate 155,360 downwards.
ATATGTTGTCAGTCTTAATTTGCTTGAAACAAGAAATCTCAAGTAGGTATTTAAAAAATTACACAAACTAACTTTTCTCCGTATTCTTTGTTCTGGATTTATCTACGTATGTGTGCTTCACATGGTACTGTACAGGATATTTCAGCACCTCAGGTAAAGGAAGTGTGCACCTCCTAATAGTTTTCATACAGTTTTGTTTTATTCCTTACGTGTGTTTTGTTAATGGGTGTGTTTGAATTTCCATGACTTAACAGATTCTTGGTAATTGACATAAGTGCAAATAAGAATGACGCTGAAATTAATTGTATACTAAATGAAAAGCCATACAATTAATTAGAAATCCGATTAAACTCTACCGAGGGATGCGTGTTGAGATTTGTTAAAATTAAATTTTGTGCATTTAACCGTGTAAATAATTATATAACCAATCCATTAGTTAAGAAAAAGGCTGACCTTTTCTCGTTGGAGAAAAGATACTATTCGTTTCGAAAATATCTCTTAATTGTTATATGAGAGCTAGAAAGTAATATTTTTACCTTCAATTTATTATAATGTTGATTATTTCTATAATACATACACCAGAATTACCCTGATAAGCCCATACAATAATTCTTTTTAGTTTTCAACTTTAGTGTTAGTCATTATTAGTGTTTTTCTTAACTATTTTTACGTTTGGAACTGATCATTGTATATTTTCCTGTAGAGATAAATAACTGTAGAGGTATTAATTTCATTCTAACATGGATTATTAAGTTTTTATTCTGGAAAAAATGAGCGTCCTTTTATGAGAAATTAATGAATAAATGAATGAATGAATAAACAAACAAATAAAACTCGATTAAACGTACAGTTGTTCATCTGTGTTATGTGAGGGCTCGATATAGATGATTTCACGTTCTTATCTTCCTTAAGTTTATAACTGTGTGGTATAAACACCGTATTTATCAATAATAACGCACCGACAACGATTCCAACGCAACGGTATCAATGTTTTCAGGCAATGGCGACGATAAAAATGGCGGAAGTTGGAGTCAAATAGAGTTTCCTGATTGATTACTCTGTTTTATTCATATAAAGACAATACTGCTGCTATAGGTAATAGCTACAAGGAATGTGTAAAAGACTCAATTTTTTTTAATTCTTAAGGTTTGGATGGAAAACTAATCTAGGTTTGAAAATCACGCAGTGATATTTACCGTTCAACAAAGATTTTTAATTATCTGCAAATATTCCAGGACTTCAATGCTTGACATGAAAGAGCACATAGTTCAACATAATGTAATCAGTTTCCGTAGGTAGAGAACGTGTATTTATTGTTTTATGACTACGATTGCATTACAATATATTGAACAACAATTTTGTGACAATGCAGATCCAACAATGATGCCATTATATATGAAATATCACTCGATACTTTGTCGTTTACTGTCATCTGGAAGTAAAGTAAATGAACTATACTTTCATGCTCTACGTGCAAATTAGCTAATCGACAGGTGCAACGTATTTTCAAAAATGTGTCGGTGGTAAGAGGAAAAAGCAGATGGTAGTGCGTAAATGAGAATAGTATTTCACACGCAAACCCCTTATCCACAAGTTAGACTCCAATTTACATATATACACATGTATTAGTAATTATGTTCTATAAATAGCACATTTATATTTCACAGAGTTTCTACTCGTAAATTTGACATCACGCAGTTCAAATTCTATCATAAGAATGTAAAAATATAACTAATTGAAAAACTGGTTAATGTTGGTTGTTTATTACATTATTCATTTTAAAGCCATTATATTACTATGCTATAGGAAGCCTGAAAATTAATATGTTATGAAAGTTCTTGCTGTACCGTAGAAGATTTGTGTGTGTACATATACCATGAAACGTAGTTGGCTGCTAATACTTTCATTCATTGGTTTGATTCAAAAGGTCTACAATCAAATACTGTGAAACTGCAGTTGGTTACGGGATATCCCTCCTACTGGATCAGAAAGCGACCAATCTTACTGACCAAGAAAATAAATTCCTTGTACCCAGATTTGTGTGCCTACATAATATAACTCCAACTAGGCAAAAGAGTATACCACTTCATAAAAAATTACGAAAAGAATAATAATTAAAAAAAAACGGAGAAGAAGAATTTGTTGGTCTATACTACGTTCCACCCATCCAAGCAAGGACCCTTAGTAAGCAACTGTTGCAATCAGATAGTTGCTTCAGTCCGATATATTGGTTTTCCCAATCTTAGTTTCGTATTTTACTTCATATCATGGGGACCACCTCAACAGTTTTGTTTATGATACATCTTAGTTTCGTGTTTAACTTCATATCATGGGGACCAATTCAACAGTTTTGTTTATAGTACATCTGACTAAAGCTACAAATTCTACAATGTCGTCATGATTTGGCCAAAAATCTCAAAATAATTTCTAAGAATTGAAAATCTTTGCGTGGTTGTCGCAATCACGACTGATACCTTCAATCACTGCCGCTGCTTTTGCAAGTGTAATGTTAAATCTAAAATCCCGAAGAAGCGCACATGGATACAGTGAACAATAATCTGTAAGAATATGGAAGTCATGTGGTATTCTAAGCTTCTTACCATATATCATAAATTGTACAGCGTCTGACGAGTTATTTGCACATTAACAACTCCTGAGAGTATCTCTTTGCACTTATGATTAATTATATAAGTTCAATCCTATTTGTTTTCACTGATACAGATAGACACAAATCTTTGAATGTCATGAAAATGTTGAGGTCATTTAACTTAAGTAAGATCGTCAGTTTCGTACGATATGGTAATGTCTTTCTACACAAACTGTTTACCACTGCACTGTTAGCAACTCTTTTCACCTTCATATTAAACGACACGAAGAAACTACTAGGTACAATCATAATATTTATACTTAGCTTTGGGTATACAAACTCGTAAAGTTTACTTTTGGTTTAAATCTGCTATGGGTGCATTTAATACAATCATGTGTTGAGGTATTTCACTCCTTGTGACATCTTTTTCTACTTGTTAGGAGTTTATATAGGGAGAGAAAACCGTGAATAGTGTATTTTTTTGTGCATTAACGTCGTCGCCTTTTCGTTGCCGATGGCGTTAGAGGATTGATAGAAATCATTCAGTTTAGGTTGCCTTCGATTTTTAAAGTTTTGCCTTACTGTCAGTATCGCTTAAATCATTCCTGTCATCAGCACCATGAGTAGACGGATACAGTGGAAAAGCATCGTCCACGATGTTTAAGAGAGAGAGAGAGAGTCTTTATTCATTCCAATAGCCCAAACGGACTGTGAGGATACATTTTCAATGAATTGAATTAAATGGCATTTTGTACAATAAACAACAAGGTATCATCATCTATAGTCTACAATATACAACGAAATCATAGTAAGAAACGAAATTACATATGCATGCAGATGCAAATCCATGCAAATGAAATAAGCATATTAATTCACAAAACTTCTCCGTAGGGAGAAAGAGATATATACATTATTAAAGGTAATAATATGAAGATAAAAACAGAGGTTAAGTAATTCAAATTCATATTGAAATGGTGGTTAGTCAGAATATTTACAAGATCTATGCATATACGACGGTATTTCTATGATTAAAAGCTTTATAAATGTAAGTGGCCAAATTATTCAAAATTCTAGTATTCTGGATATTCATAAGTTCTATAAATTTAAACATATTTGGTCTTTTTCTGAAATATTTCTCTATATATTTGGCTCTTAGATCTTTGTACAATACGCATTCAAGGACAAAATGATATTCATCTTCAATGAGGTTACAAATAGAACAAAGTCTATCATGAATTGGTTTATATTGTCTCGCCCATCTACCAGCTTCAACTTCGAGTCTGTGAGAGGATACTCTAAATTTTGCAATTGCATTTCTATATTTCAAAGAATGGATGCTATCAAGGTAAAGTTTTGATCCTAAATTTGCAATATTTACATAAAATAATGCTCGACTACTGTTCTTAAGACGATCCATCCAAGTTTGGATAACATTGTCCGATAGCCTTAATTTAAATGACTGTAAAAATATGTCAGTGTTAAGTACTGTGTCACCAAAACCTTGTTCTGTCAATCTTTAATGCATCAAGTAAAGTGTATTTGATCAAATAAACTGAAAACCAAATATAAACCTGATTTCCTATTTTGACTGACGAATGATTTACTACACCAAAACGCGATGGAGCATAGTTAAATCAGTAAATGTCAATTTCTGGGGATAAGTTTCAGACTTAAAGCATCTAACTAACCATACTTATATGTGTCAGTAAGACCATTAGTACCGTTGTGTTTTTCTATATGTGTCAGTAAGACCGTTAGTACCGTTGTGTGTTTCTATATGTGTTAATAAGACCAGTAGTACCGTTGTGTTTTTCTATTTGTGTCTGTAAGACCAGTAATACCGTTGTGTTTTTCTATATATGTGTCACTAAAACCAGTAGTATCGTTGTGTTTTTCTACATGTTGAGCACCTGAAGCTACATCTTCTACATTCACCCAAAAATATCATCCGGAGTAAGAGAATACTCTCCATACACAATCTGAAAATCGTAAAGCAGTACACATCTTAAGATCAATTTTGTCATCAAACCAAACACACACTCACACACACACGCACACACACATATTAGTAGCACTAAAATGAGATAAGTTGGAATTTAATACAATGGTCTATGAACAGCAAATTTAGAGGTACATATAATATCCTTCCTATAACTGTCATGTAACAACATTTTTTCCATTGCGCATTCCGTTACAATTACTTTTAAGACTGATCAGTCCATTTTCATCGTGTTATCTCTACTTTTTATGTTGTTAGATAAATACTTAGAAACATATGATGCTTGACAATGTCAAACTAGGCACCTCTAGACAACATATTATACACAAGTAGGTTAAGGAACACTCGCACAGGATCGCTCCACCTGGTGAATTGAGAATTGCAGAGGCAGTGCAGAAGCGCGTCCAGCGTAAATCTAAGAACTGCAGCACGTCCTCTATTGATCAAGCAACCGCAAGGTGTATCTCCTGTCCAGTGTGCCACAGACAGTTCAGAGCACAAATTGGTCTGATCAGCCACTCTCACACTCACAGAAACCAAACCAGTTAGTGATGTGATTGTCATCTTCGAGCTCGAAGGACGAACAACAATCTTATATCGCCCGATTAATCAAGTTGCTTCGGAGAGGACATATCAACCGAGCTAAATATGAGACGCGCTTGATTGTGTCCAGCCCTAACCAACCAGGTCCAGAATAAAGCCCGGTAATAAGGACTCTAATCAGGCCCCTAGCCAGGTCCCAACAAGACTCCCAATAAAGACCCCAACTAACTTATCATCCGGTGCGGCGCGAGCCTCCAGTCAAGCAAGCGGCACCGTTGCTGCCTGTACAGTAGGTGTGCAGAATACCTTTTTCTAAGCCCGGCGAGCCGCCCGCAGGACACCTTGGATGAGTTAACAGAAAGTTGCTAATTCATCTTTTATTCAGACTCAGTCAAATCGATTCTAACCTGCCGCGGAATTTTCATTTAAAACGATTTTGGGTGCCACAAGCCGATAGTAAGTTCAGTGAATTCCAATTATATCGCGTGATTCATTCTCAGTAATTGAAACATTGTTAGAGCTTTTTGCTATGCACAGAGTAAAGTGGAAAATTAAAAAGCCGAAACTAGCACCTCGTTTAAAATAGACGGCATTGAGCGTTGTACATTTTTTTCTCAGCCGGACCTGTTAAGTTTCAATTGCATAGGGCGGTGTTTCGCTTTGAGTGCTAGGTAGGCAACATGATGCAAGTTTTAATAGGATGCAAAACATTGTGGTTTGTTTTCAATAAAATCTATTTGCAATGAAACATTTTCCGGCCAATATGCTATAGGTTTGGCCACTTTTCCACCCTGGTATTATTGATAGATTTTTGCATTATCCCTCTTGCTTTGCTGTCGAATCCACGGCAGTTGACCCCGACCGAGACAGGCCCCTGTTTGATGGGCTATGACAAGGAAACTGAGTTCGCCTGTATCTCTCCATTGAATTACAACATAAAACCCTTGTTTGCCCACAGCTTCCTGCTGGGCTGCAACATAGAAATCGTTGGACTGGGGACAAGGCACAGCTGGATGAGCCGGCAGGAGGCATGCCACTTGGTGGGCTGGGATTGATTGTTTGGCATATTTTGCAGAAGACGCAATTAGTTTTCTCGCTTGAGAGGGCTGGTGGGGCTGACGGCAGGGCACACTGTAAAGCTTGGTGAGCCGGTAGCAAGATGCCGGGCGGGCCGGAATCGGTGGCTGGAGACTTGGTGATTGAGGAGGACGGACCCCAATCGCCATGAGAGAAACTAGCGCGTTGTTCATATTCATTTTGGTTGATCTGGCCTCTCTGGAGCAGCTCGTTTAAGACAGTAGATCCTCGAGCAGAAAAAGCTGCACATATATAATGAGCCTACGTATAGAGTCGTCGTTTAAAAAGAAATGAAATAAAACTCAGCAAGGCTACAGACTATTAAATTTGCGGCCTTGCAAAAAGAACATAATATGCTCAAACTCACACACCTCGCAGATATTTATGTTCAGGACTGATTTTTACCGCTTTGTAGAAGATCTTGTGGGAGCTGAGACTCCGGCGATTATTGTGGTGGCTGGTGATATGTTTGACAACAAGATGCTGGCATCGCCACATAATCTCGAAGATGTAAGTAGGTTTCTTTCATCCCTGGCGGATATTGTGCCAGCATTCCTCTTTGCAGGTAACCATGGCACGAACTGTTTGACGCCAGGAGCCTGGATTTATTGTCTCCTCTGCTGAAGGATCATCGCCAGCTGCAGCCGCCCCGGCTCACATACTGGTGCAACAGTGGCGTTTACGCAGCACATGGCCTGCTGTGGACAGTCATCGCGGTTGATGGATAAAAAAAAAGCGCGGCGGAAGAAACTGCCGCGGCAGAGCATTACGGCATGATGGCATTGCCGCACATTTGTTTGTTTTACGAGGACGTTAACTGCACATTACCCCAAAAATGGCTTTCAACTGTGCGATTTTAAACTTTCAAAATGAGAAAAAGATTACAGCCTACTGCGGTAGCCTAGTACAACAAAACATCGGTGAAAGTCACATTGGCTACGAATATTTAATCTTGGAGCTTAATGCTAGTACAGTCTACGCACACTCTTGGACAACTCCGTGCTTGGTTCGGGGTATCGATAGTTTTTCAATCATCTGGATCATCTTAGGATCCAGGTGGACGCGGCAGGCACCGATATGTAGCCACAACCGCTGCCAGCAGCGCCCCATTATTGGGAGCTGGTACAAGACGCCACGACGCCAGAGGCATCGATCGGGACGATCAGGTTAAAGTATAAAACCAAGTTAGGGCTGCTGCCACGAGCAACGCGCTCGGGATGAGTCGACGAGAGTCGTTCTGCAAAAATGAGGGCAATCTCGCGCGCGCAGAAAGCTTTAATTTCGATAACATCACACAAAGATATTGTTAGAAACTTATTGGGTGCAGATCGCGAGCACCTCGTATATGTGCTTGCAATGCACCGGGCGCGCTACACACGGCGCATGCTGCATCAGAAATAATTGAATTTCAGGCGAGAATACATTTACTTTGGCTGGAGTTTGACAATATGTACAACTTTGGGCCTGCCAGCATCGCTAGAAGGCTGTGTGAACAGAGTAATTGCGCCAAACCATAAAGGAAAGTCGTCCTTGATTGAAACGCTTTTCTTTGCCCTTTACGAAAAACACCCATCCACAGAAACCAAAATCAAAATTATTTATACAGGGGCGACGTAGTGTCGGCTGTCTCTCGACTTTCAGCTTGTGATATTGTAACTGGAAAAGTGGAGCGTCAACAAACACTCCGTTCCCCGCTAGATTTGCCACTGTCAAAATTGCAATGGTCTTTTAATCTGTCCACTATAAAATCTTGAATCCATTCGCACCAAGGTGAAACAAAGAAAAGAACATGTCAATTAGACATTCTTAATGGAATAACCAGGTGACAGTCATGTGAACTTTACTGTTGCTTCACTGTTTTTTTTTTAAAACGCTCTTCACCTGCATCAATATTTACAAAAGACTTGTAAATTAAATAAATAAATAAAACAAAGCAAAAGAACCAATGATGGAAGAAACGACGACGACGACAACGACAACAACAACAATAATAAGCAAGCGAGAACGAATATCTCTAAATATACTTCTTTAAAAAAGTTTTCATCATCATCAGCAGCAGCATCAGCACCACCATCAACACCAACATCTACTACTATTTATATGGAGTGAGGTAAGAAAGACAGGTCAGTCAGAGAGGAAATGTATTAATTATAAGATTGACATACTGATACAGGTCGTTGAAGTATCAAGGAAAAGTAACGAATAAATCCAAATCAAGTTTCATCGAATAGAGACTATTAAAAGCATTACAACTAAAGAGAAACAAGAAATTGAAATGGTTACTTTTCCATCACTATAATGAAGTTAAACTCCATACCTAATGGGCTGAAACAATCGGCGTGTGTTTTAAAAAGGACAAATCTCTTTATTCATTGTATTTTTAAGCCAGAAGAAACTCTGGACAAAGGGGTAGATGGAAAGAGTCTAAAATATAAGGGACGCATATTCACACGGATACTGGACTTCATATAAGTTGAGTTTGATGATGACCAAAAATGTTAGAGCAAAATTTTGGATCGACTGTCTATTCAAATAAAGAGGAATGCTGCAATTGTCCACGGAAGTCATTATGTTACACTATATTTTTCTGCCACTGAAAGTTTTCAAGAACAAGACATACTGAGCGATGTACTGTGCAACAGAGTACATTATAATTATTACTAATGTACTATTCCATGATATGTTGACTGTAAGATTCTTGTCATTAAGTCAGCAGTCACATTAAGTTTTATTTCACTCCTACTAATGTTGACTAAAATGTTGATGCACAGCGTCGAATTTAAAGTAGTAATTAGCGACAATTACGTCATTCAGTGCATGTCATTTATCATTGATATTCGTGTTTTAGTTCCTTATCCGTTGGTCACGGAATGAACTAGGCACGATTTATTGTGTGTTTCTGTTGAATCCGTGATGTCAGTAGGGGACTGGTATATGTTTGGGAAAATAGGATGCTGTCTGATTGCGTGTCAAACATGATGTGCTGGCTAGAGAAAATAAATTGAAACCATAGACATATTCATTTCTTCAATTAATGATGAACGAAACACTTCCTGAAAAAAATCGCATCAGCATCATTCATGTCGTTAATTAATCTTTCTGGACTGTTTGTATAAATACAAACTGATCACAGACTCACAAAGTACTAATTTTGACCTATCACGATTAAAACAATTAAATGTCGAAGACATTCATCCTCATTTTCGTCCTCGTCTGCAGTTTGATGGTTATCCATTTGACTGCGGCCCTAGGTGTTGTCACCGTACTTGTCGATGTCTTCGCTGTCGTCGTAGTCATCGTCACTGTCGTCATAGTAGTTATTCAGCCATCACTACCACACCATCATCACTTTACTCGTCGTTGTTGTCGTCGTAGTGGCTTTTATTATCATTGTCGTTATCGACGTCGTCACTTTCATTAACATCCTCTTCCAAAATACTTCTCATCATCATTATTATCTCCAAAAACTTTCACAGCGACAGCCAACATATCATGAACAAAATCAGTAGCAACAAATCTTTACAATTTCTTTGGAAATTATAGACTTTTTAGTAACTAAGACCTCACTTAGTTTGGGTGTTGGCGTGACATGTCATTAATAAATAGTGTCGCTGTGAAAGTTTTTTATCGAGAGAAGAGAAAAATTAAATAATATTTGATAAATTGCTTCTTTTCTCCCTCCTCTCATTATTTTATCCCCCCTAGTTTTAAAATTTTCGGGGATATTGAAATACCCTTTAGTCTGTCCGTCCTCCCGTCTGACCGATATCACAAGTCCTTCAAGTCTGCTGGGGGGAAATTCAGCAAAGTTTGTTTTTATGTTTCCACTGTGGTAAGCGTCTGCGCGAGGGGTGTCATCTATTATGTTGCTCCTGATATCACTGGGAGTGGAGATCAAAGTTCTAATGTAAATTAAAAATCAATTATCATTTTCAAATATTTTCTGGTCAAACGTCATAAGACGCATCATGGCGGATCACTGGGGGTAGGGATGAGTAAAGGGGCGGTGGTTGGGGGTGGGGGAACTGGATAGGAGTTTGAACATGCAGGATAAATGCATGCGGATTTACGATCAGTGGCGTACTAAGGGTAAATCGGGGCGACGATGATGGCCCAAAGGGCCAGAATACGAGGCCCGAATTTTTATCAGCTGTTTTGGCGCCCGAAGACCTCCGGCGCCCGGGGCATCCGCCCGCCCCCCCCCCCACCGTTAGTACGCTACAGTTTACGATTGCGAGTTATAGCCGGCGCTACTGTCTAAGAGGCGAACAGGTGTCGGGGCCATGCGGAATATATGAACCATATCAAAGCAATTACAGATCCGTGCGATGCTGTTCCATACGCTACTGAAATCAATGTTCTAAGATATACAGATCCGGTCTTAATTTGTCAGTTGGAACTCTGTGTGTGCGTATATATATATATATATATATATATATATATATATATATATATATATATATATATATATATATATATATACACACACACACACACACAGCAATTTGATTTGTGGCGGCACATTCACAAAAAAGTTTTTCTAAGTTTCGACCTAATTAAGCTCTTTGCCAGGAAATGAACCTACACCTGAGTTGCTTACACATTTGAATGACAAGGGGAAAGCTACAAAAGAGAGTTAAATAATGAAAATGTCGGATGGAAAACAGTAATAAAATGTGTAAATTACATATCGGGTTTTTTGTTTTTTGTCTGAGTGTGTGTATGTATGTATATATATATATATATATATATATATATATATATATATATCCCATTCAATATGTTGGCAAAACCGTAGATTTCAGAAACGAACGAACACTACAACTAAAGTGGAAATTAAATAGTGTCCCTTCAGACGCTAATGATTGAGTATAACCTGGGGTTGGCTGATATAGAAAGCACTCACAAAGGCACATGATAATGCAACTGAGATCTCGCGGAGAATTTGGCCTAAAGGAAAAATCTAATCTTCCCAATATAATCTTATTACAGTTTCAGTCAGGCATAAGTTTATGACCCGTATACAAATCTTTGTGACAATATTTACCCAACTAAATATTCCTGAACTCATGGCATTAATGTTATTATTATTATCATTATTATTATTATTATTATTAGTAGTAGTAGTAGTAGTAGGATAGTTTTTGCTGTATCCCACTAGAACATTGTTATGACACATTGCTTTTACTACACCTTTCACACGTAACTTTACCGGCATATTAAATCTTTAGTGTATATTGTATTATTTGATCTTAGATGGCTTTGATGTTTGCTATGCATGGCATACATCTTTTGTTCTTTGCCTAAAAATAGGTAAAACAATTTGTTTCTCCGTGCGATAAAGACACAATACAAAATTGACATGTGGTTTACTCATCTTAAGACCGTTTTTCTTCTTTTTTCCATCATTTAACTCATTTTTTCCAGATTTAACCTTTTATTCAAACATGTAATAAATCAGGCTTTATTTCGGCCTCTGTGCTAATAGTTTGATTACACACACACACACACACACACACACACACACACACACACACACACACACACACACACACACATGGATTATTCTGAACCTTATTTAACGATTTAACGTCATCCACATACAAATCTTGCCAATTATCTGAGTCACATGTCAGTTTTACCCCAGGATTTCATAAAACTTTCTGTTCTCTTTCAGGTGCGACAGCAACGAAACAGACTATGTGACTCGAGTGGTATTATATATCATTTTTATATCATTTTGTTAGATCAAAATTAAACATTTCGAAAATAAGTTTACTTGGGCTAGTATTTTATTATTGTTTACGACAATTTTAGACTTTAGTGGACTTTCCTTGTAGATACGAGTTGTACCATAAACGACAGTTGAAATCTGGCATCTTCTATGAATTTTATTTTGGTCAGAAGTACATATTATTTTATGCTTTTGTAATCCCCCCCCCCCCGACCTTGATTTGGGGTTAATATTTAATAGTTCATAACTAGACAGTAATATTCATATTGCTGCGTAAATGTTATCCAGTAGTAGATATTCAGATTTATATGTAACTGAGTCAAATTTTTGATCAGACTCTAGGCAAGCAGACAGGCATGGAGATGAACATATATATGGATAAAAAAATAAAAGAGACAAAGTAAACTCTAAAACGAAGACAAATATTCGCACTATTCCTCTGATGGTGGATTTATAAAAAAATCAATGGGAAAGTTGAAGCGCTGGAATTTCTTTCTGTTAAAAAGATTGATAGGTACATTGTCAATTACAATAAACCAATTGACTCTTTTGAAACAAGCAATACTAGGATTGCAACTTTGGAATGAGGCAGATTTAATATCAATGCAAAAATGTTTAAAGATTACAACAAAAAAAAATTACAAAAAAAAAAAAAAATTGATAGTTCAAGTGTAGATAGAAATGTATCTTTTTGATAAGGAACGAAGAAACATGAAAATGATTAAGGTCACACACACACACACAGATTCCATGTGTACCATATACTATCATATACTATGCAAAAAATGTTTAGCAACACTTAGTAAATCTTAAACGCTGTTCATTGAAAATGTAACACTTTGTAGTATAAAACACTGGATGTACAAATAATAGTTACCCAGTAGATTCGCTAAGATGTCGAAATTGAAATATCTATCCTTCAACTAGTATTGAATATACTAATGAAGGGTTTGAATTTTAACCGATTTTACCACTAACTTATTACTTGGTCCTTAATCCAGTGTTGCTGATCCTAATTTTGTGCATAATCTGTCGTAATTTTGTGCATAATCTGTCGTAATTTTGTGCAGAAAATATTATCAAGCATCATATTTTTATAAACAAATTTTAAACATATTTTTATTATTTGTTGTTTTTTTTGGGGTACCGCCTTAGGATTCAAGTAGTTTTCAAGTATGTTTCTATAAACATAAATAGAGAATGAACATCATGAAAATGGACTGATCAGTCTTAAAAGTAATTGTAACGGAATGCGCAATGAAACAAAAATATTACATGACAGTTATAGGAGGGATATTTTATGTACCTCTAATATATACATATATGTGTGCGTGTGAGTGCAGTTTGATGACAAAATTAGTTGTAGGATGTTACAGCTTTACGAGAGTACTCGCTTACTCCGGATGATATTTTTGGGTGAATGTAGAAGATGTAGCTTCAGGTGCTCAACATATAGAAAAACACAACGATACTACTGGTCTTACTGACACATAAAGAAAAACACAACGGTACTAATGGTCTTACTTATACATATAGAAAAACACAACGATACTACTGGTCTTACTGACACATAAAGAAAAACACAACGGTACTAATTGTCTTACTGACACATATAGAAAAAACACAACGGTACTACTGGTCTTACTGACACATATAGAAAAACACAACGGTACTAATGGTCTTACTGACACATATAGAAAAACACAACGGTATCACTGGTCTTACTGACACATATAGAAAAACACAACGGTACTACTCGTCTTACTGACTCATATAGAAAAACACAACGGTACTAATGGTCTTACTGACACATATAGTAAAACACAACGGTACTACTGGTCTTACTGACATATATTGAAAAACACAACGGTAATATAGGTCTTACTGACACATATAGAAAACACAACGGTACTAATGGTCTTACTGACACATATAGAAAAACACAACGGTACTAATGGTCTTACTGACACATATAGAAAAACACAACGGTATTATTGGTCTTACTGACACATATAGAAAAACACAACACTACTACTGGTCTTACTGACACATATAGAAAAACACAACGGTACTAATGGTCATACTGACATATATAGAAAAACGCAACGGTACTAATGGTCTTACTGACACATATAGAAAAACACAACGGTACTAATGGTCTTACTGACACATATAGAAAAACACAACGGTACTAATGGTCTTACTGACACATACAGAAAAACACAACGGTACTAATGGTCTTACTGACACATATAGAAAAACACAACGGTACTAATGGTCTTACTGACACATATAGAGAAAACACAACGGTACTAATGTGTAGTTCGACGTTTTTAAGTCTCAGACTAAATCTCAGAAAATGTGTTGACATTTACGGATTTAACTATCATCTCCCACGTTTTGCTGAATAAAAGTTACACACATGGAACTGATCATTATGTCATTCAGTTAAGACAATCCAGTTTAAACACATTTTTTTTCCACTTGAACCAGCAGTTACAAGATATTTGTCCTATAATGTTGATTTTTACAATGCACTAGAGGTAAACGAACAACGTGCTTCTTACACAGTATACGTTAGAGAAAAATTTGTTTCTAGTCTTTGTACGTGGGGGAAAAAAAAGCACGTTCATACTATCGGAAATAGAACAATGTTTAAATAATTGGATTGAAACATAAATAAGGACTTCTTTTAGTCAGGATATGGAATACAAACTGGAAGCAGTGTTAATATTTGGTACTCATAAATACAGTAAATAGTTACAGCAGCAGTTATGATTGGAGGAGCAATGGCCAACGGTTTAACATTTAAAGGTAGTAACTGTCTGTGTTCAGTTTGTTTGATACAACTACCGTATATACTCTGTATAATCCGGGTCCAAATACAAACAACATAGACCCTGATCTGCTGTCGCATAATGCGCCGGCAGATCCGGGTCTATGTTGTTTGTTCTACTGATTAGTCCTTACAAACTGCATAGACCCAGATCTGCCGGTGCATTATGCGACGGCAGATCTGGGTCTATGCAGTTTGCAGTTGGTATTAGATTATATGCGAGTATATACGGTAGATCAGAGGATCAAAGAATTAGACACGACAAAATTGATGAAAGAGTATCAGGGATAACTTTAGAATTCAATGAAAACAGATCAAATACACTTGACTAGATGAATTAAAGAATAGCAGACAAGGTTTGGTAATACAGTACTTAAACAAATTGGACGGTGCTTTTTCACTATATGCCTCTCCTCATGGCGTTGATCACAGAAATGATTTAAGCGATGCTGACTGTAAGACTAAACTTGAAACATCAAGACAACCTAAACTGAATGATTTCTATCAACCTTTGAACGATCAAGCAACATACAAATGCATATTCACTTCACTTGTGATGGGTGCTATTGTGTGTGTATGTTGCTCGCAAGTTTCTTTGCACAACCTCGTCTGCTAGGAAGTCGATGGAAAAATATCAAGGATGCCGTAAGGAGTTAAGTAACTCGATCCAACACATCGCTGTACGACACGCCCCCCCCCCCACCCCCACCCCCCCCAAAAAAAAAACCCAGCATTAAACCAGATGACACTTTACAAGTTTGTATACAAAAGCTAAGCCCAAATACCATTATTGTACGTGATAATTTCTTCAATGACACGACTTCAAATACAAAATTAAGATTGGACAAATACAGCAATCGGACTTAACCATCTATCTGACTGCAGCGGTTGCATACTGAAGGTCCTGAATTGGGTGGGTGGCATGTGCTTTACACTAAAAAATTCTCAATCTCCATGTTTGTATTTCTTATTTTACTTTATTTTACATTGTAATTTTTGGGACGAAGTCGTATACTTTTTTTTTACCTACTTGAAAACCTAAGTTTTATAATGTAGACGGCACAAATTTGGTCAGAAGGAACTTATTTCCTTGGTCGGTAAAATTGGTCGCTTTGGGATTGAATGGGAAGGATATCTCGAATCCGACTGCATAGTTTCCTGGTATTTGATTGTGGTCCTCCTGAAGTAAGCCCTTGAATTAAAAGCAAATGACTTTGTTTTAAGGTAATTCTCCCCCACCTCTCTCTCTCTCTCACTCTCTTTCTCTCTCTCTCTCTCTCTCTCTCTCTCTCTCTCTCTCTCTCTCTCTCTCTCTCTCTCTCTCTCTATATATATATATATATATATATATATATATATATATATATAATAGCAGCATTGTTTGATTTGTATTGTCACAAAATCTTTGTCCTATACGTTGTAAAGAAATCACGTACATTAAACAATAGATACACGTTCTCTATAAACGAAAAGTTGCAACGATTATATTAAATAATGTGTTCTTTCATGGGAAGTATCAAAAACTGGCCAAAGGTCTCGAAATATTTTTGAAAATCGACAATCTTTGTTGAAACAGCATATTCAACTGCTTGAATTTCAAATGTTGACCTGTTTTACAGCCATTCCTGAGGAATTCATATCACGGAAAGTATGGGTGAAAAGTTGCATCTTTTAGACGTTCCATGTAACTATTTCCTGCAGAAGAATTGATGTCTTTATGTGAACAGATCAGAGAAATTTTCCATGATCCTCTCTGTGGCTTCTAATTCTACAATTGTTATTGTTGCTAGCGAATAGAAGTATATTTTTCTTTGCGTTGGAATTGTTGCCGGTGCGTTAGTATTTATCAGTCAGCGTCTAGACTACACAATTATAAACGTAAGAAATATAAGTATATGAAATCCTCTATATCCAGCCCTCACATAACACAAATGAACAACTGCATGTTTGATCGGTTTTTATTTATTTATTCATTTATTCTTTTCATTTTAAAATCGCTCGTTTTATCCAGAGTAAACACTAAATAATTAATCATTGTTGGAGCGAAATAAATGTCTACAAAACTATTTATCTTTACAGCAAAATATACAATGATCAGTTGACAACGCAAACATTATTTTGAAATAAAAGCACTAATGATGACTAACACAAAAGTTGAAAACTATTTTATGAGTTTATCAGGCTAAGTCAGATATAAGAATTATTTATGTGTTTATCAGGCTAAGTCTGATATAGGTATTATTTATGAGTTTATCAGGCTAAGTCTGATACAGGTATTATTTATGAGTTTATCAGGCTAAGTCTGATATAGGTATTATTTATGAGTTTATCAGGCTAAGTCTGATATAGGTATTATTTATGAGTTTATCAGGCTAAGTCTGATATAGGTATTACAGAAATAACTAGTATGAGTTTATCAGGCTAAGTCTGATATAGGTATTATTTATGAGTTTATCAGGCTAAGTCTGATATAGATATTATAGAAATAACACAGATCAATATTATGATATATTGCATGAAACGATATCACCTCCTCTCTCTACTAAAAGCATTAAAGAGACCTTTTAGGCAACAGAAGTAATGTAGGACAATTTAACTCTTCATTAATGTGAACAGGACATTTCTTGAATTCATTTGGAACTATTCAATAATGTTAACATGAATTTCTTGAATTCATTTGGAACTCTTCATTAATGTGAACAGGACATTTCTTGAATTCATTTTGAACTATTCAAAAATGGTAACATGACATTTCTTGACTTCATTTGGAACTCTTCATTAATGTGAACAGGACATTTCTTAAATTCATTTGGAACTCTTCATTAATGTGAACAGGTCATTTCTTGAATTCATTTGGAACTCTTCATTAATGTGAACAGGACATTTCTTGAATTCATTTGGAACTCTTCATGAATGTGAACAGGACATTTCTTGAATTCATTTTAAACTATTAAATAATGTTAACATGACATTTCTTGAATTCATTTGGAACTCTTTATTAATGTGAACAGGAAATGTCTTGAATTCATTTGGAACTCTTCATTAATGTGAACAGGTCATTTCTTGAATTCATCTGGAACTCTTCTTTAATGTGAACAGGAAATGTCTTGAATTCATTTGGAACTCTTCATTAATATTAACAGGAAATTTCTTGAATTCATTTGGAACTCTTCATTAATGCGAACAAGACATTTCTTGAATTCATTTGGAACTTTTCATTAATGTGAACAGGACATTTATTGAATTCATTTAGAACTCTTCATTAATGTGAACAGGACATTTCTTGAATTCATTTGGAACTCTTCATTAATGTGAACAGGACATTTCTTGACTTCATTTGGAACTCTTCATTATTGTGAACGGGAAATTTCTTGAATTCATTTGGAACTCTTCATTAATGTGAACAGGAAATTTCTTGAATTCATTTGGAGTAAATTGTACTGGAAAAAAGAGGCTTAATATACACATAATGTTGTACAGAAAATATGAGAAATTAACTTTTTAGAGATTTCCTCCATGACTCACATTTAGGGAAATTCTCGTGTAGAAGAAACGTGTACTGACCTAGTTTTGTCACGTGACAATTGATAAGACTCCCATCAGATTTAAAATCGACTTGTTTACATGAATCTATATATTTCCTCTCTCTCTCTCTCTCTCTCTCTCTCTCTCTCTCTCTCTATATATATATATATATATATATATATATATATATATATATATATATATATATATATCACATTGCTACATTAGTCTATGTCTACAATCACATTATTCTAGATTTTTCACAGAAACAAGATGGCTAATTTTTCCAGGAAATTCATACGTTTTGTGAGTAGATATAAGGAAATATTTTACGTGAAGCGGGAAACACTGTAGTGTCAATTTTTTTCATGTGCAACATTTTGTTGTTTACCTCAGCTATTTTTTTATGTACTTTTTTTTCTTTCTCTAATTTCACAATAGAAACAAGTTCGCATGCAGTGCATGTTTCAGTTCCTTCACGATCTGACGCCCTGTTTTTTTTCTCCACACCTGTCAAGTTCTAGATGTTTGGAATCAACAAATTAACACTTGTATCGTCTTATATGTTATTCTTCGATAAAACTAACTCGACCTCACTTTTACCTCGTCCAAACCTGACACAAATAGGTATTATGTCTCTGGGTTACATTCATAAATTAAAATTGTCAATGTTGTCCTTCTTGAAAAATGTGAGACATGTTTATTGTTCTCGTATTCGATCTGGTTGAATACTAATCCTACGCGTTTATATTCTTTCATTTTTAAAATCTCGTCTTAGACTGTAGTTAATGGGCAGATATTACAGCAAAATGTAAATGTCATCATTTCTGGACTATCTTTTGTGTATAGATGTGTGTGTGTGTGTGTGTGTGTGTGTGTGTGTGTACAAAATGCAAACGAAGCAAATAAAAAAAAAAAAAAAAAAAAAAAAAAAAAACAACCAAGTAACAAACGTGGTTTCAATATGGACTCTGAATAAAGTTTGGTGACAAGTGATTAGTTGACAAAGATAAAGGTTATAAATTGCATTAAAGTGATACCAAAGGTTTTCAGTGCTTTAGAATGTCCGAGTGATGGATACAGAAATGTACGAGTGATGGATACAGAAATGAAGAAACACATGGCTTGACATCGGCAGTATTATGCTCAATCAGTGACGCCAGGAGGAAGTTACCATCTGTTAATCACACTATAGTCTTAGGCCTACGTGTCAAATTGATGTACTGACAACTTCAACTTCGTACAAGACACGAACATAATACTTTTTCAGTTATTGATGAAATAATCAAAGTTACTCCCATAACATATCTCCAGCAAAATAATCAATATTCAGTGAAGACGTTCCGGGCGTTTTTGTATAAACAGTAATTTACGATGGGTTCAGTAGTATTCCAGCTGAATAGTTGAAGTAAGAACAAAGCAAAGATGTCGAAAGAATCCATCTTTATATCCTTCCTCGTTTTCAGTTTGATAGTCATCAACTACACTTCAGCTCAAGGAGGTGATTATCATTTTGCTGCGTTAGTCGTCGTTTTAATCACAGTCATCATCATCGTCGTCTTTTTAATAGTCATTTTCATCTTTGGTTTCATAGATACTTTAGTCAATATCGTCTCCGTGAGTACAATATCATCGTAACACCCATTTTTCTATCATAGGAGTCGTCATGATCATAATCACGATCATCATCATTATGATCATAATCATTATTATCATCAATATTATTGTAGTTGTGAACAATTTCAGAAGGGATTACACATACAGTTTACTGTGTTTGGAGGGATGAACATTGATAACCATTTGAGATTCCAAGCGTTTCATTTTTAATATATCAATGTTAATAGGTCAGCAATCAAAGCGATAAAGCGGCATATTCAAACAGGAACAATTGCAAGAATTAAAAGTCGATTTAGGTTTCCGCTCCATATAATGTTTGATTTGTAAAGAAAAATAATTTTCCAGATCTTACTCACTGGTAATCCTGGCTATTAAAAACTTCACCTTATACCTGTCACTCGTTCAGAAGTACGTAATAACTGTAGAGCAGAACCATAAATGGCATTAGGAATGTGTACAAGTTGAGTTATATTGTGTATTGATATTAGCTGATTTTGTTCATATTCACTGCATTTTAGCACTTGAATTTGTCTCTTCATTCCTAAATTTCGCTTTAACTAAGAGATTGCAGGTATGCTTGAAAAGAGTTATTCCCATTGTTATTGTAAACAACACTGCAATAACTAGTGGAAAATGGAAACCTGTGTGCAACGATAAGCATTTATTTTAATTTTTGCATCAATGCCACTTCTCTCCAGGAATATACTATCATTACTTCTTTGAATTGATACAATTTGGGCATTTTCCATTTTGTATTGACAAATTAGAATGTGTGGGGAAGGTTAACGCAAGAAAGATTTCATTGTTATGAAATTTAATATTTTTCATTTTCAGATAACATTTCTGCAGTATCATATGGTCTTGGTTTATCAAACTATGTCAGAAATATTTAAGACTAAATTAACAGCTCAAGAAGTAATGACATATAAAACAGCTTTAGCTCGACATACAAGAGTCACAAGAAAGTGTCACATTTGAACAGGTTCACATATGATCGTTATATGCATGGAATACTTCATGTAACCTTTCGTTGGAAAAGAAAGATTGTTTCGGCTCACCGACTAACAGTCTATTTAGAAACTATGGGGAACTCACTACCATCTGAGTGTGATGTATCACATAGATGCCATACCAAAATTTGCATAAATCCTTATCTCTTGAACCAAAGAAAGTAAATATGGCTAGAAAATCATGTAAAGCCAATAGTGAATGTCATGACCATTTGAGATGTGGGCGGTGCATACTCTGATTTATGGCACATTTAACAAGTGTTACACGGTATTAATGTAAAGGATTTAAAGTGTATGGATGATCATTGGTTACAAAATAATTTGTTGAATTGGCAAATATTTAATTTTGAATAAGTGTTCTGTCGCATTTTTTTTTTGCCTTTGATGAAGCATGTATACTTGTATTGAAGCCACGATGTTCCTATCTTTCACTGTTCTTTGATCTCGTTCTACCATGTGCTGAAATACTGGATCAGATTGATTAGAAACATTTCCACAAGATTGAGCCAGTAGGAGCGTAAACATTTCTGTACCAAACACAGAACTATGAAGGGCTGAATGATATAAAGCATCAAAATTTCTGCTCCATACTGATGTTTTAGTTGCATATGTAAGAATCCTATGGTGCAAGCTCTCACACTTAATTGTGTTGAGAAGACGTGAGATTTTAACTAGCTTGACATCTGAGAAAAAATTTCTTAGGCTCAATTGAAGCTTTTTACTGTCTTCACAACAAAGGTTCAAATGTTTACCATATGGCATATATTTTGGGGGAATAGTATGCCAAATGGGCAGGCAGACAAGGAACTTTTCTCAGCCGTTTCCGTGCATATTGTTGAATGATGGAATAACATTTTTGACTGCTGCCTTTGCCAAAATATTCCATCAGAATTGAAATATCGTTGGTATGCATACAAGCTCAAAATGCACTCTTCTCCTAGTAGCAGTTGCTAGTATATGCCGAAAGAGATGTCTGTCATTGCTCGGGAAAGGACCTATTAAATCTACATTTTCCACATGTTTTTGAAGTGTATGCATCGCATGCACAAAGCATATATATTGCCGTATGGTAGCTGATACTTAGACGAATGTTCCCTGATAGTTTTATTTTCAAGATGAGCACTTACATCACAAGTTAAAGAATCAATCTTCAATATGTTTCCAATTTCGAGTTTAGTTAAAGTTTCTTTTGCTAATTTGGTGTCTGTAGATAACATCGAGTCTTCTGTGCGGTGATTGTTATTTATTTGTTGTTGTTGCTGTCGTTGCAGTTGAAGTGTATGCATGTTTTGCTTCTGCAGAGTTTGTTTGCAATTGACACACGGAGTGGGAATTTTCTGCTTGTGGAGGGTTCCGTGGCAATAGCCACAGGCTGCGTGGCAATTGCCCACACCAATTCTGTGGTCTGTGGTTGTATGCGTTGTCTGTCTGTGCATTAATGCCTGTGTGTATTAGTTGGTTTATCTCATAAACAAATGTTTGAGTTTCTTTTATAACAGATTCATTGACAGATGTTATAGAGCTAGAGGGTTCATTCAGTTTCTTATATAAAAATTTTGAAGAATGACGATGAATGTTATGACAGGACAGACTAAATCTCAGGCCAGTCACTCCGACTTTGGTTTTGAAGCAAGAAAGTGCCATCTCGTTTATGTTTCCTGTAACTGGGTTTCTCTTTCTCGATTCTCTATCCTTCTCTGTAAAGGTAGCCTAGTATACTTCCTGAGATTGCACTTGGCACATTTCACTTTTAAAAAAGCACATAGTCCTTGGATTTTGCTTATAACCATTTGTGCAATTTCCAATTCTTTCATCCATCTTGCGTAATGTTTCAAGTATAATATTTACTTTAAATATGTTTATAATCATATTTCCACTTGCGTCGTCAACACTGTTTACCTCCTGTGACCCACTGAAGAAGATTTCTTCAATTTTGTTTTCTCTTCTTTTCAGGACGCAGCCGGAATGGTAAATGATTTGGGACATGTAAAATAATAATTCTTCATATACATCCAATCTTGGCACTTTATTATTATTGTAAACTCTGGAAAACGCGTAGGTCTTTTCTTAGGTCTTCCAGCATCCATGATTTATGGCGGAATGTAGGTTGACGTAGTAGTAACAACGTCACGGTTACCAATTATTCCTGGTTGTGATGGATATTAGACGGGAAGTGATATCATAGCCAGGCAGGGTATTGAAATTGTTTGGAAGCAACCCTCTCTCCCCATTTTTTTAAGTCCAAAGTTATGTGGTTTTTGTTTATATGACCATAAAATGCACTTTATGTATTTAATTTTCATTGTAATCCATTATTATGAATGTAATAATCATCCATCTTCCTTCTCGATATAATGGTTTCAATAGGAATTAATTCCCTTTAACCTTTCACACGTTGGTATAAAATGATTAGTACAGATTCAAATTAGGTTACCAATACACAAGAAAAATAAATTAATTCTTTACAAGAAATATACTTTTGTCTTCTGTAATCAAATTAAAGGATCAATAACTTACTTTTCTAAATGCTATGCCAGACAATTTTTGCACCTCTAATTCAACATTTATGGAATTATTCCCTATTTGCTCTCTTGATTAACTTTTAAAGAAAAATAATTTCCCGGATCTTACTCACTTGTAATCCTGGCTATTTTGTTTAATAAAAAGAGATTGTATATTTGGTGTATTGATAATTCCCTTTATTTTCGTGTATGATTGAAAGGTGTAATTTGCGTTGGAAAGTATACAGCTTGGCCTTACTTCAGATGTGCACGTATAAAAAAACCTCTATCTCCACTTGGTCATTTTCACTTCCAGGACTTTGAAAGTGAATTGGAAAAACAAAACAAAACAAAAACAAAGCAAAACAAAAAAGCCCAGAACTTTCTTTTTGTACCTTTTATATTTTTATAATTCATTTATTGAACATTCAGAAGCTGCTATTGTCTAATATGGCAAAATTCATTTTCACTATTTTAATAAATGCTAAAATCAGTGTACTTTGGAGAAGTTCAGGCTTATTTTCGAGCACATGGGAGCAGCCATTTTGATCAGTTGTATGCTTTAGATAGTGCACGATTTCCATAACTACCACATGTAAAGAAATTTCATTCAGAGTACATGAAAGTAGCATAGAGTTATGTCAATACTCTCTCTAATGTGCAGGTTGCAAATGCACACAACTTCACGTTATATCTCATACTCTTTCAGAAGTACGTAATAACCGTAGAGCGGAACCATGCCTTTTGTTGTTGTTGTTCTTGCTGTTATTATTATTATTATTATTAGGCTTGGATACTTTGTGCCCATGTCGGTCATTCTGTAGAGGAAGTGAGTCGGAAGAGGGTTCATGCGGAAGTTTGGACCCGCAAAGAGGCAATCACAGACGGGTTAGATGCTGTCTTCCTATTTATTTCTGAAGCCAATGAGTTGAAGGTAAACCAATCACGCCTTTATTTCCTACCTTCTTTCATTCCCTTTACCTATTTTGTTTTTTACTCCTTGTATGGTTTGTCTTTTCTCAATTTCTCAAATGTTTAACCTATCCAAATTTTGCCTTTATTCCACGTTTTCTCTACTGTGTCCAATGTCATTTCTTGTGCGCATCGTCTCTGTTTTTTTTTAACCAAAAATGTTTTTATTCTATTCCTCAAAAACTCTAAATCTTTCTCTACAGTATTTATTTAAATTACTTAAACGAAGTGCAAGTGATTGAAAAATTGAAAGACCTTTATTCAACGTTCCACAATTTAAAAACAAAAGTTTCTTTAATCCGAGTCCAATTAACGTATTTGTTTTAAAAAAAAATCCGATTAATTTTGCATGATGTCAGAAAATCATTCGAATCTTTACACATATTCATCTTGCAATGAAATATCGTATATGTATTTCTATAGTTAGCTTATAAACAGTTGTGCATAATCTGACAAAGGAAAATTTGTATTGTAGAGACTTGCATACTTTATCTTCTCATATCTAACTCATTATTCAAGATAATGTCAAGAATGAATTTACTTTCATTTCGCATTTGATGCCAAGCATAGATTCTACGTCTGAGCTCATCGATAGGTGTTGGATATTGGATATTCATAACTGTTTGTCTTCTCTCAGCTCCACTGTACTTCTGGAACATTTTCACAAATATTAATTTTGTTTGTAATACAATAGATCAATGATGATCTAATACAATCTGGTTAAAATATACTTTTATTTCATTGTCTCCACTGTTCAAGGTCCCAGGCAAGTGAAACACACGTATTAATCTCACCCGTTTCTCCAACTTTTTTTGTAAGAGTTCCTTGTGAATTGAATTTGACCATTGCGAGTGTAAGGAGTTTATCTTCCTTTGTTGGTTAAAGTGATTCTACAAGACTGTTCTGTCCAATTACATGTTTATCACGATTTTTCAAATCTCTTTGTTTTGTATCAGCATGGCAAATAGACAATGAGATAAGTGCCAATGTTTTAAGTTGATAATTGGTAAACTTTGGATAAACATATTAAATTGCACATTTGCAACTCAAAGCTTGACGTGTACTGTATACGTCTGTTCAAATTAATGTGCAAAAACATAATGTACTTAAATTTCCGAAGTAAACTGGGCGCTTTCAACAAGGATATATATGTAGTAAAACATCGAAAGGCATGAAAGATAAAACGACGGACATAACACTCCTATGAGAATTTGAATGAGTATGATACAATTTATACTACCGGAACATTTATTTTGTCTCGGTTTTTAGTAGCATAGTTCCTCAAAAATCTAGACAACATACACTATGAATGATGAAGAAAGTCATTATATTCTAAAGGTTGCATGAGGAGAAAGATGTCTAGTTTTTATAGGTATTCTTCTTTTATGGCAAACATTTTATAATTATGTCTATAGTTTACTAATTCGTGAAGTGCAGCTGAAATTATTCACTGTGATATTGGGGAGCTTATGTCTAAAGGAATCAAAAAATTTCTGGTGATATATTGTCATAAATACTATTGCATAGTCGACATTCTCATACCCGCATATGACTAAAGGGTCTCTAAATGGATTTAGCACAATGGTTTTACATCTATCGACATAATACAAACTGACATTGAGGAAAACATGCTACAGAATTCAGTTCATTACGTTCATGTTATCTTAATACCTTATCGGACTCATTCTCGCTGTGCCACTTGTATAGTTATGGCTTAATTGTATGGGCGGATATAAAGTAATGTTAAAATTGGTTGTTTGATAATCCTTCCTTTGAATAATCCACTGTTGGTTTTGGATAACATTCCAATAAGCGCTTTTGTCTCCATACATTTCCGTAAACAACCATGCACCGAAAAAATATCACCTTCACCCTTTCGTGGAAGGACTGCTTTCATATATCCAAGATAATACGGACTATCTCAACAAAACACCAAAAACTAACCTTCCAGATAATATTCTCCTCGTCGCTATGGATGTATATTCCTTATACACAATATCCCACACGAGGATCGCAGTCTGCAAGGAAGCATGGGATGGTCAACTTGATTCTTCTTCTCCTACGTACTATTTGGTCAAACATTTAACACATGATCTTAAGTTTAAAATTGTTTATTGAACCAGCAACATTTCCTACAAATTAATGGAACTGCAATCGGCAATAAACATGGAACCTTCGAACGCCAATATTTTCATGGGAAGACTCGAGCAAAAGCTCCTCATTGAGGCACCCTATAGATCTCTAATCAGGCTCAGATTCATTGACGAGATAGAAACAAACTGGATCGAAACAGGCGACAATTTTAAGACAATTCGCCAATAACTTCCGTCATACGATTAAATTTGCGTACAATATTTCTTGGATACTCAATCTACTCTCCTGGAGAGGAACATAGAAACTGACCTGTAATTTAAACCAACTGACTCTCACCAGTATCTACTCCCGACCAACTGCCAACCCCATCACGTAAGAAAAAATCTTCCTTACGGCATGAGCGTACGGACCAAACGGATATATTCGAATCCGGCTACCTTTGAAAAGAGACTTTGATAGCTCAAGGGACACCTTGGAAGGAGAGGATACAGAAAGAGCTACCTTGAGGAGACTATTAATAAAACTAGACCCTCGATAGAGGAGCCCGTCGGAAATATTAAACCAAGAAAAGCAAGAAACGCATCCCCTTCGTGATTACTTTCCACCCTGATGCCCCAAATTTACAACAGACCACTTGGAACCATTGGCACAAGATAGAATCCGCCGAACATCTGAAGGGAATATTTCAAGACGTTCCTATGGCTGCGTACCGTAGACCTAAAAGGTCAAGGATCATATGGTACGTACCAATGTAACTTCAAACAGGACCACAGATTCAGGCACATACTGCTACAGACAAGCTTTGCCTAATTGGCAAAGAAATGCCCGAGACCAAATCGTTCAGAAATTCGACTAAATGAATTAGCTTCACTATCAGTCAGAAATGAGTATGTCGAACCAAAAATGTAATCTATCTTCTAACATGCAAGATCTGCGCCACTCAATATTTTGGCGAAACCGTTGATTTCAGAAAACAAATGAATAACCACAAAAAGAGCCACATTCATCACAAAATCAAAAGGAAACTCGCCAATCACTACAACTCGACTGGGCATTCACTCGAATCCTTCTAGATGCTACCAACTTAGTTTAACCTGGGGTGGACCGTTACAGAAAGCACACGTAAGGAACGATACCCCATACTGCAATTGAAAACTCATGGGGAGTTCGGCTAAATGAAGAAGTCTAACCTTCCCAATGCAATCTTATTTAAGCTACAGCCAGGCATCAGCTTGTCAAACGCACACAATTTTTGGGATAATATTTTCCCAAGTAAATTTTCTGTAACTCTTTACATGTATTAGTATTATTATTATTATTTTGATTTTTCGCCACGCGTGGTTTTCGTCCTTTGTCACCAGCCTGGAATTAGGTCAAAACACTTTGGTTCTTTGTGCGATACGCACTATAATCCATTCTTTGATTTCTTTTATAAAACTTTGTCGTGTTGACAGCAGCAAAACATAGACATGTAGTTTACCCGTTTTAAGACCATTTTTGAGTGTTTTCTTCTTTCTTTCTTCTATTTTTTATCTATCGCTTGTTGATATCCTCGTGTCATTGAAACATGTAAGAGTCAAGAATTTCTTTTGACTTTTGTGTTTAGTGTTTGTTTTGTGGATGTGAGTTATTCCTTCCCGTAACGAATGGTTTGTTTAGCTCGAAACGTTGAGAAACTGTGTTTTAGTGTGCGGTTACACTATTTGCGGGTGTATTTGTAGATAAAAAGTACTTTTTAGTTTTTCTCTGTCCATAATAATCTGTATCATTATTAAACTCTTGATATTATAAACTGTAGTCTACCTTGTCTGCCTTTGTATTATTATATTTTTCATAGCATTGCTTTCGAATCGAATTAATTGACGTTAATGATCCCCTCTGTAAATATGAATAACACCTTATTTTGAAAACTTAGTGTATGTATTCATGTTTCGGGTTGAAACGTGGTACAAATTTTAAGTGTCATGGTTTACATTGAGAGGCATATGTCTTCACATTTCAGAATTTTTATAATCACAGAATGGTTAAAGACACAGGATGCAGACATGATAGATATTAAATGTTTTAGATTTTATAGCATATATTTTGATTAGCAGACAATTTTAATTATCTCTTGAAGAGTAATGATTCAAGAAATATTGTTCTTTTATTCTTTCAGGAGTGATAGTGACGAAACGGTTGATACTGCTGTAAGTTTTGACTTGTGAAAATAAAGAATGTATAAAACAGATTGAATTTGTCTTTTTTTGATGGTTTTCCAGACTTTGGAGACAGTGTGGAAGAATATTATCGTATAATGTTACTCTGTTAAGAGAATTAAAATTGTCCAACTAAAGGAAATGTTAAGGTGGTTAGAACTGCGTGTAATCCTATTCCTTTTTCAGTGTAAAAGAGATTTTGTTTATGTTAAATGTTTGACAAATCAATCAGAAATAATTTGTAACTGTTGCAAGGTTGTGATATATATTTTAGTAATGATGACCATACTTGATGGCGGATCGGCATCATTTGAACAATGTGAAAGATTCCTGTATGACGGGATGTTTTCTTTCAAATTTGGTTAAATTCTGTTGCAAAGAAGTAGTGTCAATGTTTTTTTGTTTCTATTTTATAATAACGCTAGTCATATTTGTTGGCGGATCGGTATAATTTAAACAAGGTCGAAAGAGCTTCGTACCGGAATGCTTTCTTTCAAATGTGGTCATATTATGCTGAGATATATTTGAGACGTTATAAATAACAATTATGAATGGATGACGCTCGAGGTATAAAGGAACATAATGGCTGGATGAGGTAACAATTACAGCCGCTAATACAAGAAAACCAGCTGAGAAAATTAACCGGCACTTTGGTGTCTTTGGTGTGAAACATCGCTTGCACAAAACACGAGAGTGTTTCTAAAGATGGCGGCGATGGATTGCAAACAATTATTTGCCCCACTGAGAGAGTACAAAAAACCCCGACAAAAATGGGTAATGTGGAGATAAACTCACGTTGGATGAGAACGATCGCTGTCTTGAAGTGAAGGTGGTTGTTTAGGGTGACCATATATATCATATTTTGCGGCCTAAATGGCGATAACCCTTAAAAGCAGCCGTCCTACTATTCCGCACATCTTGGAATATGACAGTAATAGTCAAATAGTAAACCCCTATTTTCTCAGAACGGGACAGTAATAACCAAACAGTAGAAAGAACACTCCAAGTCAAAACAAACGAGATATAATTCCAGTATTTATATTCTAAATAAACTGTTGGTATTTGATGCAGTGGAGGCGAGAGGCGTCGAGGAGCTCAGGGGCAATGTTCTTTAGTAGCACCCCTACCGAAACGCCCGGGGGCAATGTTCTTTATTGGCGCTCTTTCTTTGCCACAGAGAACAGTTTTTATGTGAGTTGCCAACCTCACCCCCCGCCCCGTCCATCTACGCCCCTGTTCCCGGTTACATCATAAAACGAAAAGCTCTCAACGGCGACCCTCGCCCGGCGCCCGGGGGCAATAGCCCCCCTACTCGCGCCGCCACTGGTAAATATTGTGAAGCACCTGAATTAATTTGAAAATCTGCATGTAAAGGCGAATTAGTATTAAACAGAAATTTCTACCATTAGTTTTAGAATGACGGATTATATCAGGGTTGTTACCGCCAAATGTGTTTGGTGAGGCTCCTTTTGTATATAATTATGTTTGAACAGGATGAACGTTTTATGACTGGGAAACCAGTCTGTTCAACTTTCTTTTAAATCTCCTTGACAACACGAAAGAATGACAGCAACAAAGAAGCAATAAGGAAGTAATAACTTTATTTATATCCTCTATATGCAGTATATCCACGTGTTTCAGCTTTATCTAACTTACAAAAACATAAAAATTAAAGGGACATAATCTTTATTGTTTTTTATTTTCTTTCAGATGTGACAGTAATGACGCGAGTGATGTAACAAAATAATGGCATTTATTGTTGCTTTTGTACATGTGAAAGTTTTTTAATAACTGTTTTTTTTTTAGCAAAGCCCAAACCACATCCTCGAAAATTCTTTCATTGTGCCTGAGCCATTAACATAATTTTTTGTTTTTGAAATGCGATTTTCCGGATCTATTTGTATGGAAAGAGCGCCGCCAAAGGATTATTAACTAAATGATTGGATTGTAAAAAAAAGTTAGTCATGAACAGATTTACAAAAGCAAAGTCTATCGTGTCACTTTTTGGCCCCAAAATATAATAATAACGACAATATTTAGAAAAATTAACAAGATTGAATTTTATGACTTACGAAAACACAGACACAGGGGGTGGGGTGGGGGCCGCCAATCACTGGGCAATTAACGTAAATAATAAGGGTTGTCGTATTCGCAACAACAAATCAACGTTACGCGAACAAGAAAAGTATTGAATTTTCCGTCTCTTACTCAGTTAATCACTCGATATTTTTCTACTTATGGTGAAATCTAATTACCCTTATTTGATGGTAAACTTTCTTTGCCTACGTGAGTTAGTTTAGGGGTTAAAATAACGAGAAGTCTTGAACGTAAAATAATTTTCTAAGAATAGCATTTTGTATCAGTTGAAAAACAAACTGTTGACCAATACAATAATTGCAGAAGGATAAATTCTGTATCATTCATGGAATTTTCATTTACTTTGATTAAAGCATATTAAGTGCACACTGAACTCTCTGTACAAATATACAAGTCAAGTCGTTGGTAAAATGTAGATAAAATTCGAAGTAAATCATACATTTAGAGTAATTATATCATATGAAAAACAATAAAATATACTGTCCTACCCAATATATATATATATATATATATATATATATATATATATATATATATATATATATATATATATATATATATATATATAAGTATATTAGTGATATAAATACTGAACTAAAATACTAGATTATATTTGTTTGGTGTCCACGCGCCAGATAAGACATATAAGAGAAGTCAAATTTTTACCTTCTCTGGAAGAATTTGATGAATTAAAACATGGTATAATCGGTCAGCTTCCTTATACATTAATTTGAACATAATTTGTATAAAAGAATCCCCAGGAAGTCACCGCACACACCACTCCCCAATTTTGATACAGCAGTGTACTTTGATGACCTAACTACTATTTTATTGGCGAATGGCGAATGGCCTGATGAAACTCATCTTCCTTTTCATTTTCATCCTGATGATTATCGCACTGACTTCTGCTCAGGACGAGTAATATCGTATTCGTCACAGCTGTTGTTATCGTCTCTGTAACTGGCATAATCGTACGGGTCATCGTAGAAATTATAACCATCGTCATCATCGTCCTCATCATTATCGTCAAATTAATTATGTAGAAGATAACCATAACACTCCTTTCTCATAAAGAACCAAATTTGAACCATCTTTATTAAAATGACAACCGCTACAACGAAACCATGAACACATATCATAAAACACCATAATTCTCTCTCCCTTAGGAGAGTCAAATATATGTTTGTGAGCAGAGAGTTAAATATATGTTTGTGAGCAGAGAGTTAAATATGTGTTTGTGAGCAGAGAGTTAAATATATGTTTGTGAGCAGAGAGTTCAATATATGTTTGTGAGCAGAGAGTTAAATATGTGTTTGTGAGCAGAGAGTTAAATATATGTTTGTGAGCAGAGAGTTAAATATATGTTTGTGAGCAGAGAGTTAAATATATGTTTGTGAGCAGAGAGTTAAATATGTGTTTGTGAGCAGAGTGTTAAATATATGTTTGTGGGCAGAGAGTTAAATATATGTTTGTGAGAAGAGAGTTAAATATATGTTTGTGGGCAGAGAGTTAAATATATGTTTGTGGGCAGAGAGTAAAATATATGTTTGTGCGCAGAGAGTTAAATATATGTTTGTGGAAAAATGAATAAATCGTATCTAGTAACAAGAAGCATACGAATCATTTTTTAAAGTGAATGATGGCTAAACCACATCCTTGAAAAACCGCATATCCTAATAACTTTGACTGATGAGATTTTCTGGGCCTATTGGTATATAGAGATTTCAGACAAACGGTTGTAGATTAAAGCACCGGAATCGTCAAAAGTACGTCATTGCAAAGATGTCAAAGGCATTCATCTTCTTCCTCATCTTTAACTTACTGGTTATCGCACTGATTACCGCTCAGGGTTAGTATAATCGCAATCGTTACTTGTATTGTTATTTTTCAAACTAATTATCATTGTATGATCGTCATCAATATCATCATCCCTGTCATCGTCACAGATGACGTCCTGATTATTATTCTTTAATATCATCGTCTTTGTCATGAGCGTAATAATCAGTATGTTAAAGCATATCATTATCAAGCAAGAGATGGCTACATTCATTGGTTGCTAGGCGACTGGCAAATAGAAAATCATCTAGGTAAAAATCTAAAGAGTCTTACTGACCTTTGCATTTAACTAACTTTTCTAAGACGGAAGAACATTTCTCACAAATAAAGCAGGATGTCGAAGAACCCATTGGCAGGCATTTGTCAATGTAGTACTCGCCTATATATTGAAAACTTAATAAATCAAAATCTCCAGGATATACAGGGAAAATTAGAAAAGCAGATATAATGTTTTTTCCCCTATTTCCTACTACATAAAAATATTCAATGCATGATCAACTTACTGAATACAATTCAGCTTCAACGAAGTAGTTAACTACCAAACCCCGAAGACTAGACAAGATATAACAACCCCAATATCTTTTGGAATTATGCCAACTGATGATAGCCTCAAGTTAGACAATGGTTTTGAAGCATAAGGACATGCTATTCGCCTTGTTCGACTTCTTTCAAACTTTTTTTCGTGTAGTTAAGGATTAAAGTTTCTGACTGATTTTACATTTCGAGGTCCAGAATAGTCTAATTGAATCCCGTTTGAATAACCTTTCCACAGATATTTCTCAGTGCCACGATCAGGGTAGTCCTTAAAAACTTCATGTAATACATGAAGGTTTATTGGCGACATGCCTAGTTCCCATAGGTCGAGAAAAGTTGATAGTGTTGAGAGGTGTTTTCTATTTGGGTGTAGGTGTATATGGAGGGGAGGGGATTGAACTGTGAATGAGGGTGGTTGGCGCAGCAGAGTATGTACGCGTGTGAAAAGTGGCAGGTGTTTCCTGAACACATTCATTTTAGATTATAGTTATAGCAACGGCCAACAGGAACTAATGGAAGTGTTGGAATAGGATTGCAATTGTTCATAAAAAACAACCAAAGTTTAACATCCACCACACACCCCAGTTTATCGTGGGCTTTCGAGCTTTTTTGAGCCCAAACTGTTCGTCGGACAGTTTTCAGCCAATGCCATTTTGTTTCGAAGCGGCCAAGCAAATCTGACTCATGTATTTCAACAGGTCCTGTGTTGGATCATGGTGGCGTGTGAGATCTATACTCGTATAGATTAGAAATGCATCAGTCCAATCTTTGATGGATTTTATCTTTGATTCCACAGTTCTGGGTTTTTAACTACCAACTCAATGAATTTGTGGTCTGGAGTTTTCAAAGCTGGAGAATACTGGATTAATGAGAAATGTTTACAAATTATCCTTCCAAAGTTCTTATTTGACATTTTTTGGTACATTGGTTCCTTGAACATCGTACACACCGTTATTTGTGACCAAGCGGCATTACCTGGAGCTAGGTCATGTGACCGAGCGGCATTTCCCGGTGCTAGTCATGTGACCGAGCGGCATTGCCCGGTGGTAGGTCATGGTATTGTAAGCCCAAACCCTGCACTAAAGGGATAATGGTAACTGTTGGTTGCAGAAGGTTTTTATTCTTGCCTTCATCCATCTCAAGGGGTGCAAATCAATTACTGTCATCACGCGGTGTGGGTCCTTATTTACTATCTTTTTACGTACAGCTCACCGCGGTCTCATGAATGTATAGGGAGATGTTGATGGTCACTTTGACTTTCCCTCCTTTATCTGGCATGATAACTGAAATACTAACGATATCGTCAGCCGGTGTTTTGGTTTGTTGCCTCATCGATTGTCACTGATAATACCTCCTGAAAACCTGTCTTTGTTTAATGGAGATGATGATGACGATGATGTGGTGTTGTTGTTATCTTGTTTAAACATTCACCACCACCCCAGAAGTTGTATATTTACCAAGAATGCAATGTTCAATTATGGAAAATAATTATATTGGTCCTGTCATAGGATCAACATTAGCAATGTATTTTAATTAAATAGTAGGTTCCAGTAGTAGTAATAGAAGTGTTTGGAAGCAGTGGAAGCAAGGTTTTATTCTAACTAATGACAAAGGCCGTCTCCACAATCGTAACATCCTCTAAGTTAGTGATTATATAATTATATTGGTCCTGTCATAGGATCAACATTAGCAATGTATTTTAATTAAATAGTAGGTTCCAGTAGTAGTAATAGAAGTGTTTGGAAGCAGTGGAAGCAAGGTTTTATATTAACTAATGACAAAGGCCGTCTCCACAATCGTAACATCCTCTAAGTTAGTGAACAAATCTCTAAAGGTGACAGCATAAAATCCTCAAACACTAAATTTGACTTTCAAATGTTTTTACAGTAACAATCATAAATTGCATATTACAGATTAGTAAGGTAATTTCCACATTTTATTACTTTTGATATTTTAGGACGAAACTACCAATATTGAAATTACTGCTAAACACCGTGCTCTCGACGACAGAGAAGTATGTGCTGCGGGTATAAATAATGAAAATCTGTCGCATTCTAACCTATCTCTAAAAATAATCTTACATTTCAATTGTTGATTTGTGTACTATATTGGAGAATATAATTTTATAAAGAAGCATTTTCGGAACAAAATTTAACTTCTATTACAAACATTGTCTTTCTTGTATTAGTTTCAAGAGAAAAGAGGACGCAACAGGAACACCAACAATACGAGAAGCCAAAATTCTTTTATAAGATATCTAAGGCATAAGAGAGACAACCCCATTTAACTCTCCTACTACTTTAGCATCTAAAGGAGTTATTTCCCTTACACTAACAAGAGAGCCCTGTAAGCTTTGATAACATGATTTATTCTTAATCGAATAAATCCTATTATTGTCAAACTAATCATCATCGCTGTCGTCATCGACATCGTCACCGTCGTCATCCTGATATATATTCTTTGATATCATCATATGTTGAAGCAGATCATTATCAAGAACAACATTTCAACTATCTTAATCCAAATATCCATTTAACATCACATACACAAAATCATACAGAATAGAAATAAGAAGCATTTTTTTTATCAAGAATGATTGACAACAAATATTTTTTTTTACACTGTAACATTGTTCGTGCTTGTCCAGCGGGTTCGATGACGTAGAATAATCCCTAATGGAGGCAGGAGTCGCGGTGGCAAAGAAGTTAGCGTGCCGGACTTGTGACCGAAAGGGTGTTTGTTCAAATACTACCATCTGATCTGCCATGGTCGGCTACCGTGGTAGTCCTTGGGCTAGGGACTTTATTCCAATTGCCTCGGCAATAAACAACCTACATAGGTTGCTGTGCCGTAAAACACCAAACCAAATCAATCATACAACGAACTCCATGTAAGATTCAATGATTTTTGACTGTAATGAGTGTTTTGACTTTATTTTCTTACAGTAAACGAGTTTTAAGGAAAAGTGAATTTTCAAATAACTTGCATTAGAATGTGCAACGCGTATATTGGTTTATATTAGGAATGAAACTCGATATTTACAACCAATTTTCTCAAGTCGTATCTTTTTTTCTAGCGTTGTGCATTTAGACACACACCATACCTTTCCTAATGTAGCTCTGTTTCTTTTTTATTTCTTACAAACTGCATGCATTGTTTTCAATAAATACTTGAGAGAGATCACTACTTTGAATCCCTTATCCCCAGCCCCGTCGTCCTGGGATGCAAGAAGTATTAATATATACACAACATATGATGATGATACTAATACACTACTACTACTACTAATAATAATTGTTATTGTTATTAGATGATTTGTGCCGATGCACACCGACTTGTGGAAGAAATGAGCGATATGTGGGTCATTGTGATGTTTTTGAACCAGACTCCTTTATATTATCGAGATGCTGTCCTAAATACTATTGAAATCAGACTCCAAGGTAAATCAGTCACCGAGGTAAACCATTTGCACCTTTAATCATTGAAATCAGACACCGAGGTAGTCCGTTTGTACCTTTAATCACTGAAATCAGACACCAAGGTAATCCGTTTACACCTTTAATCATTGAAAGCAGAAAACAAGAATCCTTTTACATCTGTAATCTCCACCTTCTTGTTTGTGTGCCCATTTGCACATGTTCACCTATCAATGTTTGACCCTGACGTTTTTCATTAAGCTCAAAAAAAAAAAAAAAAAAAAAAAAAAAAAAAATACCAGTGTCTATTTATTCATATTGAGGATTCATTGTTTGAATTGCGGACTCACACTGTTTGCCACTGTATAAAATGACTCGAATATAGGCATGCTATTAAAATATAATAGTTTATAAATTATCATATTATCTGTAAAAATTCTCATACAGATTTCTACTATGCTCATACTATTGATATCATTTTAACTATATACAAATATTTATTACTGTAGATAGCATTCAATATTTTCTTGCGTTTAGAAATTGATTTTTCTAAAATATCATTTTAGAGAAAGTCAGAGTTTATGTATAAATATCCATCTATCATCACCTTCTTCCTCATAACATTAGATATATTCTTATATGCATATACTTAGAATAGGTATGGATGGTATGGAATCTTGGGATAGTTAGGGGATGAACAGTCCCAAACCAATCACATTTTTGCGATTTTAAACCTCCTGTAGGTCCGAGAACTTTTCTGGACCAATCATATTTTGTTTGTAAATACCTATTACATTCATGAACCGTTGAATACATTAGTGCTATCTACACGTTGATAGGCACAACCAGTCAACCAGAGTCAAACAAACAGTAATTTGTTGCCATTTTAGAACAATGAAATTTGTAAATGTCGTATATGGATATGAGACTGGTATTGCATATTAATGTATGGACATCACTAATGTATGTTACAGCTCAGAGACGTGGGAGTGTTTTAAAAAAGAAGTATGAGTGGTCTAGAAATATTATCGTCTCCCATACGAGAGGTAAACTTAGTTGTTATTTGTCTTGGATTTTCTATCAACTTACTTCATCTCTGGTGTAGAAACATATTGTTGTCGGCTCGGCTCGCAATATGTTTAGAACAATATACACCTCACTCCCCCAGTATATATATATATATATATATATATATATATATATATATATATATATATATATATATATATATATATATATATATATATATATGACTCATTTAGCTTTACGCCAGTTTACCATGTCTAAGCTAATGTATTGACATATACGGTGACATATACGGAACAGTATTAATGAATATGTACATGGCATACAAATTAAACATACAAAAACATGCACACAAAAATACAGTCTTTTGCATGTTCTGGGTAGTGATGTTGCAAACGTTAATGGCTGACACTGTGATCATTTTAACAAAATCATTCTGCCTCCGTATAACATTGAATCTAAGAGTGAAAATGGTTTTTTATAATTCAGTTTTAGCGTCTGTTTGTAGCTACACTTTTGAAAACGAGGGTGGGAGCTGGGGTTGGAACTCGTATCGAAACTTGATAGACTTATAAAATCTGCTTCATATGCATGATATATGCACTATAATCCCATGAAGTTATGGAAAAAACAATGATTGGGGTAGATATTTGAAATGCTTTACAGTCTAACCATCGTTTTGATGTACCAAGGTCCATCTTTAATATATTAAGATAATTTTGTCTTCTTTCAGCTGCAAAAGCGACGACGCGACCTATGTTCTGAAGGAGATGTTTATCTTGTGATTTCCACTTGTAGAAATAAAATCGTTATATATCGATATTGTTACGTGTTTGAATTTCTTTATTCGTCATATGTTAAATGCGGACAGGGGTGGGTTTTAATTCAAACTAATTTACACTGGTCAACCTAATAGAATATTCTGGTGAGTATATCCATGAATGTAATGCTCAGTTTATATTATCAAATGGAAATCGGTATTTAGAAGTAAAACTTAAATGGTCAGAAAAGCACATAATACTTTTGTCTGTAAGCCTGAATCATTTAAACATTGACTATTTTTTCTACGAGGAAGCCCTAATAATATGTCATACGGAAAACGATAATGCATCTCCTCTATATTTTTAACGGTCTGCTATATATATATATATATATATATATATATATATGAGAGAGAGAGAGAGAGAGAGGAATAAAAATGCAAAAGAGTTTACCTACGATGCAAGCTCATCAAGCTCTGCGTCAGGACAAGAAACAACTTATTACATCCAAAGAACAAACATTAAACATAAAATCCACGAGAACAACTGGACTATTATATGTTAGAAAAACAGGGAGAATTTACAAAAATGACTTAAATAATGGAAGAAAGAAAGAAGAAATAATTGAAAAGCGGTCGTAAAATAAGTAAACTACATGTCTATTTTGTAATGTGTGTGTATACCTATGTCTTGGAAAAAAAATTGAACAACATTTAAGTGCTCATTTCCCAGCTACAAATTACATTTAAATATAATGGTCACGTGGCAGCTGTAGCAGCAGAATCTTATAATGCTATTTGATCCAGAGGATAAATTATCTAATCATATGATACACATAAAGCTGGGTTCCTTCATGACGTTAGGTCGCTTTGGTCAACGCAACGGATTAACTTTTTCTGACGCCAAGAAATCTTAATAAAACCCATTTCAGGTTTCAGTTTTGACTTAAAACGTAAGTCTATAACAGCAGTTTAATAGGCTGAAATAACGACCGAAAGGGTGCGGGTTCGAATCCTACCATCGGACCAGCCTGGTTAAGCTATCCGTGGCGTGTCCTTGGGTAAGGCACTTTACTCCAAATGCCTAACCTACTTGTGTTGCTGTGCCGTAAAGCATCAAACAAACAAACACACAAACTTCCCATTTTCGCAAGTGGCGCCGTAAGCAGTCCCTATTACCGACAAGTATTACATGGGCTCTGAACATAATTATTTCCCTGAATAGTCTTCATGTATGTTTCCAAGTGGTGAACTTTCTAGTGTGTCCAAATCCGAAACAAACAAACAAAAAATAATATTTAAAAAATACTCTCTGAGTAAATAGGGACTACATTCGTATTAATTGATCTGGATCCTAGTGGCGGCGCGAGGGTTTGAGGCGCCCGGGGTAAATGTTCTTTAGTGGCGCCCATACTTTGCCACAAAGAACAGTTTTTATGTCAGTGTCCAATCTCCCTCTTCCCCCTCCTAAAGATAAGTTTTGTCAAGAACTGCCCCCGTTACACTAAGGTGAGGTGAAATACCATGAACATTTAAGATAAAAAAAGCTCCCGACGGCGCCCCTCCCCCCTCGCCTGGAGCCTGGGGACAATTGTCTCCCCCGCCCCCCCCCCCCCCTGGCGCTGCCACTAATGGATTCTATCAATGAGATAAATTTTCTTCGGAATAGAAAAGTATCTTATCTGTCAGGACACAAAAATGTGTTTGAAATATTCCTGCAAAGTTTCCATGAATTTAATAGCTATCACTGTTTTAAAACAACAAGTAAGATCAAAATGGCCGGTTGTTAAAAATTCAAGAAAATTTAATAGTGAATTTGTTACTTACCATAAACACTTCAAATAAATTGTAATTAATTTTAGTAGTTCGAAAAAAAATGGTATAAATTATACATGTGGAAATACCAAAAATTCAACTTTAGGTAAGATCCCTCGCTGAATATGTTTTTTTTTTTTTTTTT
Source organism: Margaritifera margaritifera (assembly GCA_029931535.1). Classification (NCBI taxonomy): domain Eukaryota; kingdom Metazoa; phylum Mollusca; class Bivalvia; order Unionida; family Margaritiferidae; genus Margaritifera; species Margaritifera margaritifera. The sequence continues at coordinate 115,038 of JAQPZY010000448.1, read as the reverse complement.
TTTTTTTTTTTTTTAAAATACTCCAGCGTGGAAAATATATATTCGTGCTTCGGATATACCAATAATCTGGACGCACATGGTTTCGATAAAAGAACGTTAACTATATAACCGTCAGCTCATTTATTCAATCTTCACAACATAAATACATAGATACGTAAGCACATACAAGCATACATAAATACATGTGGAGACAGATAATAAACTTACACTTTTTTTTGGTGGTGAAAACCTGTAGCGTTTCCATAGTTACCTACTTCATATATTGTATCAGTGGCTGAAATAGGAATAAATATGGCTGTAATAAACATACAGAACAATTATTGTTTTTACTATTTTAAAGGTACTGTTCATCATTTAACAATATATACCGCGTGTACTTGCATTATTTTTATCAGTACTAGCATCAGGCACATATTTAAGGAATGCCAATGCTATACGAAGGTAAAACGATATCAGTTCTGATATTTGTAAACACATACTTATATGGTTGGATTAATTAGATGTTCCATTTTGTAAATGCGTTTGTTGACGAAGCAGTTTTGTTTTATTTTGGTAATTTAGTTCTTTGTTGTGTTTCAAGATCATATATTATCCTGAATTTGATAAACCCGATGCAATTTATATGTATGAAGAAATATAGTTAGTCAGGTGTAGAGAGAGAGAGAGAGAGAGAGAGAGAGAGAGAGAGAGAGAGAGAGAGAGAGAGAGAGAGAGAGAGAGTAAATTACAGACCTTTTGTTGAAAACCTCTGAGTTTCAATAGTGACCAATTTATCCATATTTGTATTCTAAAAGTCAATTTCCACAGGTAACACACATACTTCCATGGAGAAAATTATGTAAGCTTTCATTGCATTCATGCTTATCTAATCACCAATAGATAGATAGATAGATAGATAGATAGATAGACAAATAAATAAATAATGATTGTTTATATACAGCCTTGTTTTCAAAGTATTGTTACATATGTCTATCATCTATATTTGTCATAGAATTCATCAAGATAAAACAAGAGGGCATCCACGCAGATTAAATGTAGCGCCTAATCCTTTAGTTGACTCATATACTTTTGAACGTATATCTTTAATTGTATTGTTATTGTTGTTGTTATTATTATTTAATTGTATTATTATTATTATTGCAACAATATAATTGCTTGGTGGACATGGCCGATTTCAGTAGAGTTTTTTTCTGCAGTTTTACTGTCACTTTCCTCGTTTAGTGTGTCATCACACGGAAACTTGTGTGTCATCACAAGGATACTAGTGTGGCGTCAAAAGGATACTAGTGTGCCATCACAAAGATACTAGTCTGTCATCATAATAATACTTCCAGAAAGTAGATGATCATGCAAGCTCATGCGCAATTGCTAGTTATCTATTACGAGCAAGAGAAGCTAACTCATGTTTTGGGAAATGCATTTTATCACAATACCTGGGACCAGATTATTCCTTATACAGGAAAGAATAATAGAAAGTAACAAAGGGCAGTAATCTGTCTGTAGAAGTAAGAAACGTCTGGAAAGCAGTTAAATAGATAGTATATAATGTTATTGAATCGCTAAGGTTCATACTCAATAAACTCAAAGACAACTTGTGAAAGTTATATAAATACATATAACACTGAAGGAAACACTCCTTTCAAGGCGGCACTCATTTTGAGGGCAAGACTACCGCAGTAGGTCCGCAAAAAGTTAAGAAGGAAGCCGCCAGCTCTAAGAATAAAGATCAGTCAAATACCATTAAGAGGGCTGGCTACACTACTACTATTACTGCTGTCTTTGATGGGTAAGCAACAACAGCTACAACGACAAAAAGCGAAAAACCAATAACAACTAGAACAACCAAGAGAACACGCCGTTGCAAGATACCCGTTTCTTTAATTGATCGTATTTAAAATAGGTTACTAATTACAGAGTGGGAGATTTTTTTCAGGATCGTAAGCCAATGGATTGTGATAAAATCAAAACACAATACAGTTTATGCCAGATTACTCCCAAATACCTTTGATTTGACGACCATGATGTCGATTGGATCCCTCCAGGTTCCCACAGACGCAGGGTCACATTGGAAGTCGGAAATCTTACTTCAAGACTAAACCCCATGTGATGTCACATATCAAGTTTAAAAGTTGTATTTTGTACTGTTACGCTGTTTCTGGATTGAAAAAAAAGTACCAAACTGGTTTGATCACATCCTACTTGTTTACCTTTGAACAGTACCCGGAGCTAGTTAGCAGATTAAAATATGGTCTAGAATAAAATATTCTCCAAGACCAATGAAAGACATTTTTTGGTGATTTCCTTGTTTCTTATACCCGTTTTGAACCCCTCATGTCCACTGGAATTTTCAGGGGTCTCATGAAAATTCCGAAACATTACTTCCTATCTAAACTCCATTGGCAAGGCACATTCCAATTTTGATGACTGTATCAATCACAGTAAAAAAGCTTTCTTGCAGTTACATGTATTTTTGAAACCCCCCAATTTAATGTTCACCACAACATGTTTTTATGACTCCTTTTTTATCTTTGACCTCTGCACCAGGTCACCAGGGGTCAGTGATGTGATTCAAATCAATTCTCTTCGTACCTACTCTCAAAGGCCTTGATGTGATATCCATGATTACATGTCTTGGTGATGTCCTATTTCTTTTATATAACCCATTGACTCGTTTAAGCCCCTTTCCTGGCCTCATGGACATTGGTTACGACAGTGAACAACAATACGCTACATGCGTAGTATATCTTGAGTAATTTAAGAACTGTACCAAAATGAAAATTAAAAATATAATAAAAAATATATATAAAAAAACGCATTTAATGTATGTTTTGTCCTGGGGCCGCAGGTAAATTCTAAAACAATATTGCAAATTTACACCATAAAGCTATACTGAGTGGTTAACCGTACACACAACGAACAAAGTCAACACGAAAAGCGTCGGCATTATGACATTTGAATGTCATACGAGATCTATCAATCATAATATTTGTATCACTGAATAACTACGAATTCAAGGCACTAAGTGAACATTGATTTACAACGCCCACTTGTTAATTTAGATTGAATGATGTAATTTCCATGTAATGGGCATGGTCCATGTAAACGGGGGAAACAGTATCAACCTAACATAGTACAGTATCAACCTAACATAGTACAGTATCAACCTAACATAGTACAGTATCAACCTAACATTGTACATTAAGAACCTAACATTGTAATGTCCAGTTGTTCAATCTCGTTTGTAGTGTTTTTCATTGAATCAGTGACATCAATAAATACATTTATCTCAGTTTTATGAAAGAAAAAGCTGAACCATCTGAAGTAACAACATAAACGTTTACTATGTAAAGGAAACGAACAATTCACGATTTTTGTATATCAGTGATGTTCAAATCACGTATCAGAATAATTCCATCGTTTTAATTGTTAGGTGAGATTTTCCAGGTTTATTTGTAAAGGAAAAAACACTCTGCCTAAGTCTTGCAATCTAAAAAGATATGTTTGTCATACTGCACAAAGATGTAGACGGCAGTGATCTTCTTTCTCATCTTTAGTTGGATGATTAGCGAACGGAGCACAAGATGAGCATTATTATTATAAGAGCAATAAAATCCAAAAATGAATGAACTTGTTCTACTTGCAAAGAGATAGATAATGATGAACATTTTCTGCCTTTTGTACACTCACTAAAAAAACCGAGATGAAATGCTTTTGTTTATCTGGCGGAAACAGTGCCTCAAACCTACATCTAGAACACTGGTTAGTAAATACGCATTTAATCTTACATGAATCTGCATGATTTCTTGTGTGTAGAGTTTGTCACTGTGTTAAGAAATATATTTGTCTCTTCTGTGATCAAATTATAGCATCATGAACTTACTTTTCTAAATGCTATACCAGACAATTTTTGCACTTTTACTTCAAACTTTATGGAATTATTCCCTATTTGCTCTCTTGTTTAGCTGTAGATATGGCCAAATGATAGTGGATCACTCGGGAAATACGTAGAATACATTATTTAATGCATGAATTGAAAAATAAAACAAATACTTCATAGGCATTTGCTCTCGAATGTCTTTCTTTCAAGACAAAATTATAGCATGTCCCATTGATGTTACTCTACATTCTTGACGCCATGAAGCTACAGTCAAACTACTTCAGAGGGGTCGAGTAAATTGACTCTGCGATGGTCATTTTGGAAGTAAATATCATGTATCATATATGAAAATGTTAGCAATTGATTACAGAATATGATAACTGTTTGGATAAGTTCACAAGGCATTTTCAGTTTCGTACTTTGCCTAGGGTTTGATTTTAAAAGAAAAATAATTTCCCAGATCTTACTGACTGGTAATCCTGGCTATTTAAAACAAGACCCTGTATATCTGGTGTATTGATAATTCCCTTTATTTTGGTGGATGATTAATGTTGTTATTTGCGTTGGAGAGTATAAAGCTTGGCCTTACTTCAGATGTGCACCTATCAAAAAGCCTCTATCTCCACTTGGTCATTTTCACTTCTAGGACTTCAAAATTAAATTGGAAAAAAACCAAGCCGATACATTTGTATTGTACCTTTATTATTTTTATAATTCATTTATTGAACTTTCAGATGCTGGTGTTGTCTAATCTGGCAAAATTCATTTTCACTATTTTCATAACTGCTAAAGTCAGTGTACTTTGGACTAGCTCAGGCTCATTTTTCGAGTACATGGGAACAGTAATTTCGATCAGTTGTATGCTTTAGATAGTGCACGATTTCCATAACTACCACATGTAAAGAAAGTTCATTCAGAGTACATGAAAGTAGCCTAGAGTTATGTCAATACTCTCTCTAATGTGCAGGTTGCAAATGGACACAACTTCATCTTATATCTGCCACTCTTTCAGAAGTAAGTAATAACTGTCGAGCGGAATCATACCTATTTTTGTTGTTGTTATTGCATTTATTATTATTATTATTATTATTATTATTATTATTAGGCTTGAATATTTTGTGCCCATGCCGGTCGTTCTGTACAGGAAGTGAATTGGAAGCGGGGTCATGCTGAATGTATGCCCAGTAAATCACAGACAGGTTAGATGCTGTCTTCCTACTTATTACTGAAGCCAATGAGTAGGTCAACCAATCACGCCTTTATTCCCTACCTTCTTTCCTTCTCTTAACCGATTTTGTTTCTTACTCCTTGTATAAATTGTCTTTTCTCAATTTCTCAAGTCTTTAATATATCCAAATCCTGCCTTTATTAAAAAAAAATTCCTATTGTGCCCATTCTCATTTCTTGTGCGCATAGTCTGTTTTACCAAAAAATGTTTTTATTCTATTCCTCAAAAGCTAAAAATACTTGTCTACAGTATTTATTCAAATTACTTAAACGAAGTGCAAGTAATTGGAAATTCAAAAGACCTTTATTCAACATGCCACAATTTAAAAACAAAATGTTCTTCAATCCGAGTCCAATTAGCGTATTTTTAAATTTGTTTTTAATACAATTTTTTTGGCAAAACGATGTCAGAATATCATTCCAATCTTTACACATATTCATCTCGCAATGAAACATCGTATAGGTATCTCTATGGCTAATAAACAGTTGTGCATAATTTGACAAGGGACAATTTGTATGCATATTTTATCTTCGCATATCTCACTCATTATTCAAGATAATGTCAAAAATGATCGATTCTGTGTCTGAGCTCATGGATAGGTGTTGGACAATATTGAATATTCATAGCTGTTTGTTTTCTCCCAGCTCCATTGTAATTCTGGCACATTTGAACAAATATTAATTTTGTTTGCAATACAATAAATCAATGATGATCTAATACAATCTGGTTAAAATATAATTGTGTTCATTTTCTCCACCGTTCAAGGTCCTAGGCAAGTGAAACACACGTATTAATCTCACCCGTTTCTCAAACTTTTTTTGTAAGAGTTCCTTGTGAATTGAATTTGACCATTGCGAGTCTAAGGAGTTTATTTTCATTTGTTGGTTAAAGTGATTCTACAAGTCTGTTCTGTCAAATTACTTGTTTATCACGATTGTTCAAATCTCTTTGTTTTGTATCAGCATGGCACATATACAATGAGATAAGTGCCAATAGTTTAAGTCTTATAATTAGTAAACTTTGGATAAACATGGTAAATTAAACATTTGAAATTCAAAGCTTGACGTGTGCTGCATACTTCTGAGCAAATTAATGTACAAGAGCATAACGTACTTAAATTTCCGAAGTAAACTGGGCGCTTTCAACAATGATATATGTGTAGTAAAACATTGAAAGACATGAAAGATAAAACGACGGACATAACACTCCCATGGGAATTTGAATGAGTATGATACAATTTATACTACGGGAACATTTATTTTTCTCGGTTTTTAGTAGCATATTTCCTCAAATATCTAGGCAACATACACGATCAATGATGAAGGAAGTCATTATATTCTAAAGGTTTCATGAGGAGAAAGATGTCTCCTTTTTATAGGTATTCTTCTTTTATCGCAAACATTTTATAATGATGTCTATAGTTTACTAATTCGTGAAGTGTAGCTGAAATTATTCACTGTGATATTGGGTAGCTTATGTCTAAAGGAATCAAACCATTTCTGGTGATATATTGTCATAAATACTATTGCAGAGTGGACATTCTCATACCTGTATATGACAAAAATGTCTCTAAATGGATTTAGTACAATGGTTATGCATTTATAGACATTATAAAAACTGACATTGAGGAAAACATGCTACAGACTTCAGTTTATTACGTTCAAGTTATCTTAATACCTTATCGGACTCATTCTCGCTGTGCCACTTGTATAGTTATGGCTTAAATGTATGGGCGGATATAAAGTAATGTTAAACTTGGTTGTTTAATAATCCTTCTTTTGGATAAGCCACTGTTGGTTTTGGATAACATTCCAATAAGCGCTTTCGTCTCCATGCATTTCCAGAAACAACCATCCCACCGAAACAATATCTGAATTTGTTGATAATCACCTTCGGCATTTGGTCGAAAAACTGCCTTCATATATCCAAGATACTACAGACTATCTCAACAAAACAGATAATATTCTCGTCTTCACTTTGGATGTGTTCCTTGTGCATCAACATCCCACACGGGATGGTATCTTGACCTACAAGGAAGCATGGGATTGTCGATTTGATCCTTCCCCTACTACGTACTATTTGGTCAAACTTTTAAAACATGATCTTAAGTTTAACAAGTTTTTATCAACATGCAACACTTCCTTCAATGAATGGAACTGCAATGGGCACTAATAATGGCACCTTCCTACGCCAATAATTTCATGGGAAGACTCGATCAAAAGCTCCTCAATGAGGCACCCTATAGACATCTAAGCTGGTGCAGATTCATTGAGGACATCGAATCAAAATGGATCGAAACAGGTGACAATTTAAAAATATTTTTTGCATTCGCCAATAACTTCCATCATACGATAACATTTACGTTGTATTGATCAAATAGGTCCAACATCTTGGATACTCAATCTACTCTCCTGGAGGGGAATATATAAGTTGACTTGTATTATAAACCAACTGACTATCCCCAGTATCTACTCCCGATCAGCTGCCACCCACAGCACGTAATAAAACATCTTCCTTGCGGCATGTGCGTTCGAATCAAACACATATGTTCTAATCCGGCCACCTTTGAAAAGAGACTCTGATAGCTCAAGGGACATTTTTGGAGAGGATACAGGCGGAGCTACACTGAGAAATATATTAACAAAACTAGACCCCTCGATAGAGGAGCCCTTCTAAAACATAAAACCATGAAACCAACAAACGTGTCCCCTTCATGGTTACTTTCCACCCTGAAGCCCCAAATTTACAACAGATAATTGGGAAGCATTGGCACCAGATCGAATCCTCCGAACGTTTGAAGGGCATATTTCAAGAAGGTCTTATGGTTGCGTACCGTAGACATAAAAATCTGAAGGACCATTGGTTACGTGCTAAAGTCACTTCAAAAAAGACCACAGATTCAGGCGCATACTGCCGCAAAGACAAGCGGTGCCTAATTTGCGAAGATATGCCCGAGACCAAATCGTTCAAAAGTTTGACGACAGGAGTTAGCTTCACTATCAGTCAGAAATGAGGATGTCGAACCGAAATGTAATCTATCTTCTAACATGCCAGATCTATGCGACTCAATATGTTGGCGAAACCGTTGATTTCAGGAAACGAGTGAATAATCACAAGAGCCACATTCGCAACAAAGTCAACGAGAAACACGCCAACCACAACAACTCGACTGGATATTCAGTCGAGTCCCTCGAGATGCTACCGATTGAGTTTAACCTTGGTTGGACATATATAGAACGCACACGTAAGGAACGATACTGGATTCTACAATTGAAAACTCATGGTGAGTTCGACCTTAATAAAAAAGTCTACCCTTCCCAATGCAAAATTATGTATACTACAGCCAGGCATCAGCTTATCAGACGTACGCAATTTTTGCGGTCATTTTTTATCCAAGTATATATTCCATAACTCTTTACATGTAATATTATTATTATTATTAGTATTATTATTATTATAAATCTTCTACATTATCCCGCAACATCATTCTCTTGACATATTTTCTTTAGTACCTTCATGTATAACTTTACTGGGATATAAATTTCTGCCGTAAATTTTGTAGATGGCATTGATTTTTTGCCACGTGTGGTTTCCGTCCTTTGTCACCAGCCTGGAACTAGGTCAAAATACTTTGGTTCTCTGTGAGATACGGACGTGAATCCCTTCTTTAATTTTTGTTATACAACTTTGTCGGTTAGATGGCAGCAAACATAGACACACATAGTTTATCCGTTTTAAGACCATTTTAAAATTTTGTCCTTCTTTCTTTGTTCTATTTTTTATCGCTCGTTTGTAGATTTCCTCCTGTCAGTCAAACATATAGGAGTCAAGAATTTCTGTTGGTAGTCTAGCAGCTAGGGCCACACATTTTCGAAAGCTTCACCCTGAAAGCTAGAAAATTTGTGATGGTGCCATACATTTATTTGACACTTGTGGGAAACTAAGGTGGATGTCGACTTCTGAAGTTGTGCAGTTGTTTTCTACAGAGGGGTTTGTTGAGAGGCTTGGTACCTCAAAACGGTCACCTAGAAAGAATGGTTGTTTCAATAGTGTATTGTCTCATATACTATCTAATGATAATACATCTATTTTTTTGGGAAATGCTAAGCTTCCACATGGTGCAAGAAACTACATAAACCTCCCCCAGTTTGAATCTGCCCAGTATTTTGCAAGTCATAGCATCTGATTCATGGTGATGGATAGTTAAAATCTACAGTTGTGTTGTTCAATGTAACATTCATGCTTTGCTGTTGTTTTTGTTACTATTGTAAAAAAAACTAAATTGTAAGTCCATAGGACAATTAAATATCTTACATCACATAATGATTGATAAGTAATATCAAGACTAAATATCATGTAGGTTATTACATTATGGTTTGTATTTCATCCTACTTCCGATGGATTCCAGTTCTTTAAAATTTACTGTTCCATCCAAGAAACCAGGATTATCATTTAACCCTAGCAGATGTATTATCTGCTAGAACGAATGGGATCAGGACCCCAGGAAGGCATAAGAACCTGGTAAAAGAGTCTTTTTGAAGCCCTCAAATTAAGAATGGAAACAGATGACAGTAAACTGTATGAGATAATTTAAAATATACTTGATGAACAGGAAGAGTCGATATTTGCTGGTAAACAACTCATCCAGTGGCATAAAAACTGTTACTCATCATTCATAAGCATCACAAACCTCACGCATGTAGCAGATCCAAAGAAGGATGAGCATGCATCCACCTCTCAAGAACGACCACAAAGAATCGAATTCTGCTATAAGGAGGTCTGCATGTTTTGTGGACAAAAGTCACAAAACAAATACAGAGCTCTCATCAAGGTGGCTACATTTGAGTTCTGCAAGACACTGAAAAGAAGAGTACAAGAGAAGGGTGACCACGTCCTTCATGCAGGATGCGTGGCTTTTCAAAACTGATTGTTGTAGAGTCTCAGTACAACATGTCTTGCCCATAGTCGATAGATTTTGCTGAAGAAGACATCCACTGTTATGTCATCAGTAAATACATATGCTAAGTCATTTGATGACTTTCTGGCCCTCATTATGCCAACTTTGGAAAGTGGGAAAGCACTTGACATGAACCAGATACTGTCTAAAGGAGTATCTGTCAAAGCATGTGAGTGAGGAGGATGCAGAGTACTTTACAAAGCATAAGCTCAAAGCAAAGTTTGAAAAATGCTGTGGGGACAGCATTCAGGTTTATCCTGTTTCTCAGACCAAGCCAAAAATTGTGGTCAGCAAGAATTGTCATCTTCAAGATGTAATCAACATTGCAGCAAATGTAAAGGAAACCCAATGAAACATTCAAGTTAAGGAAGATTTTTCCCTTGATGTTATGGAAAAGGAATAATCCTTTATATTGAGTTTACTTAATGCAGCACTCATTCTTCGGTCCATGATCAAATCATGTGGAGGAATCAGCATCAACCCGTTCTACCCTTGGATTTATCAATAGGAAACTGTGAATGTAGAGTGCCTGATGAACTCTATATCCTTTTCTATTGGAACATGTGCAGGCTCCAAATTGAAAACATGAGAATGTGAAATAGGCATTTGTTGAAGAACTGTGTAGTCGGCAAGCTCTTCAATCTGAGGAGACTACAGGCGAAGACGAAGTTACAGGAAGTGACTGTTCGTGATCTCCTATTTGCTGACGACTGTTCCCTGAATGCCAAATCTGAGTCTGACATGTAACACAGTATGGATCATTTCTCTTCAGCTTTTGACAATTTCAGTCTCACAATCAGTATTAAGAAGACGGATGTGATGCACCAACCTGCACTAGAAAAGCCTTACGTGCAGCCTACCATTACAGTAAATAGTCAAACCCTCGTGGCAGTGGAAAAGTTCACCGATCTCGGCAGCACACTGTCACGAGCAGTCCACATTGATGCTGAAACCAAGTCTAGAATTGCCAAAGCAAGTGTGGCCTTTGGCAGACTACGTGCAAAAGTGTGGGAGCGCAGACGCATCAGTTACAAACAAAACTTAAGGTGTACAAAATCATTGTGTGGTCGACCCTGCTGTATGCTTGCGAAATCTGGACGGTCTACAGACGCTATGCCAAGAAGGTGAACCATTTTTACATGCGATTCGAGAAGCAGTGCAGCAGCGCGAGCAGGGCAAATCTCAGAATTCCAGCACGTCCTCTATTGATCAAGCAAACCCAAGCGGCATCGTCTGTCAATTGTGCCACAGACAATTCAGAGCACAAATTGGCCTGATCAGCCACTCACGTACTCACAGGAACCAAACCAGTTAATGAAGTCATGGTCATCTTCGAACTCGAAGGACGAACAACAACAACAACAACAACAACAACAACAACATGATTTATCCAGTGGAAGAAATCTGCTGGAAAGGGATATCTCAGTGTAAATGGAACATCTGACAATGAGTTGGAATGTTTATCTGCTCTGGAATTAAGAAGATGTCATATGTCTGTCTTATTTGTTTCTCGTCCGTCTTTTCCAACGCCTCTTTTTAAGTTACCAGTTATTTCCTGGCATTTTCCATATGCAATTGTTGTATGACATGCCTGTGCTTACTCTTTAGTTTTTGTAGAAGTGGAGTTATTGTCATGTTGATGTACCCTAAATCCTAATTTCTTTTCCACCTGTGCTTTGTTGCTTTCTTAGCTATTTCAATAACAGAAATGAATGCGGTTGGTGGTAATGATTTTAATAACTTAACTGAAAGTCTTTTGTATAATGGTAATGTAATAAATGCGCAAGATCAAATACAAGTTGATTATACTTTAAATCATGCTTGTGATGTCTGAGAGCAAAGTCGAAGACGTCTTTGAAGGTGCTAGTGTTTCACGCCAAGTTCTCGACATATGCCAAGAGGACATAAACGAGGGCATTGAAATAAGTGAATTGTAATATGAATCGGAAAGAAATACTTTTAGAAAGAAAAAGAAAATACTTTATTATAAATACTCTGCTGGCAAAATAGTTCAAATTTTAAAAAAAGCTAACATCAAATCACCATGTGTCATCTGAGCATCAAAAGTACAAATCGAATTAGCAGATCTGACAGTAGGACTGTCAGCATCATAATTCGTCTTCTCTATCCAAGTTGTATCCACCTTGTCTTCTCCATTATCTTTTACAGGTTGTTGTCTCATTGCTATAGATTGATTGTCTTCTTTATTTTCTTAAATTTCTTGTCTTATTGTTACGAATTGATTATCAGACTTTGGAATACCGTTATTTTGTAACCTGGTTATTGACGGTAGGGTTTAATCCACGTATAAAGTAGTCTTTTGATTCGTGCAAATTGTTGTTGCATCCAACAATATAGACCATTTTCATTTCCAGATCACTTGGTAAAAAAAAACAAAATGATCAACAGTAACAGTATAGGGAATACCAATTTCAAATCTGTTATGTATTGTTGAAATTGTTTCATAATGTTTCATCTGAGTTGTCACCTTGCTGTTATAAAATTGATATCTATAATAATGTTTAAACCGTGTCCGATACCGTCCGACTGAAATAAATAGTCTTTTTTGTACCTGTGCACCCCATATGCGGATTAAATAAAACCTATACTTTAAGTTAACCTTGTGATAATGTCATGTGTGAATCCGTTCTATCATGCAGAAAGATGTATATCAAACCGGTTGCCTCATTTTTGTGTGCCATATAATTAATCTTTTCATACGATTATATACCACCAAAAAGGTATACGTCCTTTTTCTTTACCAGTTAACTGATTTTTTTTGTCATCGTTTAGTTGGCAAGAATATATATCGTCGACTATGACTTTGTACTTCGGCCCTTGATATATTTTCAATCTTCATGTGTTGGACTGTTAAAATCTTTGCAGATCAATAAAATTGTTAGATATCTGTTCCGTTATTGACATGATTAAACTCACTTTGACCCAGGAAAAGGAATTGCACATTGTAATTTTCTAATCTGGAAGTAAGCGTAAACTCTGCAAGCAGATTCATCTCACTTCATAACACTTTTGTTTGCTAAATGCCAGAAATCCAACAACCAAATGTTACCCATCGACACAACCCAGTTTACTTGATTTGGAAAACGTTCGTACTACACCGTGCTCTGTATCTCTTGATAGATTCATCATTGTCAAAGTTTAAAGTGTAGTTATCAAGAACTTTGACTGTTTGTATGTGCAAAAGTGGGTTTGAGTGGGGCCAAATAAGATTTCATTATTAAATACCTTGCGAATATAAACATCAAGAATATAGAATTTACAAGTTTATTAAGCTTTAAACAATTCTATCATATTCTATTAAATTCTATTCAAATATATACATAATGGAGCGTAGTAACCGGACACTAATAAGGTGCAGTGGACCAATTTCTATTAAAAGAAAAAATCCATTTCAGGAACTGGAACTGGTGCTTATTGAACATTAAGAGATTTTGCATTTTCTAGAAAATAATATTTCTTACCACAATGTCCAAAACCATATGAAAGATCTCCAGCATCATTACATTTTTGTTCAACACAATAAATAAACAATTCTTTCAGTATTTTTATTTTAAAAACTCTAATATATAAGACAACGTCAATTTCTACTGACAAGAAACTGTTAAGTACTTGTCTACTGTATGATGAAATTGCATTCTATGAATGTGTCATGCAACTAAGTTGTTTTCTAGTGTGCTGTTTTTGTTCTTCTCCATTTGTCATACTCTATAAACTCGCTATCTGTCACAAAAGCTTCTATGTATTGTAATTACTCCATTTATCATAATGTTTACATCAGCTGGTTCCCCGATGGTGAATGATTTATTATATCCTTTTCATTCCATAAGTACATCCATTTTACTCTTCATTCGTTTTGTTTTAAAAAATTTCCCAAGTTTGAATATGTCAACTTTGTTGTCATAGAAAGATAACTCTTGTTCGTAAAATATACCCTTTATATTCTCTCTCTTCAAGTCTTCCAGTTTTCAATGGACAGGATCATCCAAAAAAATATGAATGAGTTTACATGTTCCTCGGAAAAGTTAGGAAGGTTCAAAAATCGTTTAATATTTGAAAAGTCTCAGTGCTTCGCCGATTTTAAATTTAGGCATTGCAAATGTAGCAGTTGTCTAGTAAACGAAATTAATTGACCCATAATTTTGATCTCTTTTCTTTCTTGCTTCTTAAAATGTATCATGTCTATTTATATTTGATGAGTGTTATTGTGTCCTCCAATTAATTTTGGTCGAATTTTGCCGTTCCTATTTTGGGGTAAAAAAGCAGCTACTTTACTTTATATACTGAGTTCTATTTGTTGTTTTAAACGAAACTTTGTAACTTTGTTCTCGACAAATTCTATCTCTTTGTTTTTTTTTTTTTTTTTTGTTTTTTTTTGCTGAATCGTTGAAGGTTCATATTGTACAGTTTACGAGATATTCAAATTATAACGCAATTTAGTAGGAATATAAATGTGTGTATCTCCCCACTCAAATACGTAATTTATTTTTTCTTCATACTGCACTGTTTTAGCCATCCTGCTATCACATCTAATGCTGCTTATTTCTATGTTATTGCTGTAAATCTGCATCTTTTGAGAACATTGTGGTATATCTTTTATCTTTGAAATCACGACAGTAACACCTTTTATTCTACTGAGTGTTATTCTTTAACACAACTAGTGTTGAGCACATTTTTATCCCGTCCAAACCTGTAAACAAATAGGCATCATTGCTTGAAACTGACATTGTTGCTATCATGTTAAACTCATTAAAAATGTATATCACATCTTTGAAAACTGCTGAATTCAATACAAAGTAGCTTGTGCAATTATTTATGCTTTGCAAAAACTTATTAACAAATTATTATCTTGTGTTCGCTGCGTTATTGCTGTGTAAACTTTCTTTAGTGTTATCGTCACAGAAGGCTAAGTGTTCTGAAGGAACATCGTATCCCAACAGGATTTGTGCAATACAATAATATTTAATGAGCCAGTGCGCCAGAAATGTTCTTCATGTTAATATGTTCCTATTCCTACATGACTTGGGGGAAGCCTCTATGATAATTAATTAACTAATAAATGATATAAATAAATTTTTTAATTAACTAATTCAATTAGTTAATTACTAAATTTAATAATGAATGCACTAATAACATTCTATCTAAGCTACCCCAAAGCATAACATTTATCGTAACAAAATTTGGGCGAATGCTGGAAATTCAACCAATTCCCTACATGAAGTGTTTGAAATAACGAGTTGATCGACTGTAATACAATTCATCACATTTGTAATATGATACAATAGGTACTTTAATTACCTCTCTACAGTAGTGTAAATTTGATATCTGTTTTAATTTAGGATTTACTGTAGGTTTGGAGGGCACATTAAGCGGAAGTTGTTTCCAAAGAACTCTTATGTGCAATAAAAGAAAACTCATCCGAGATCATGGCGTTCTTATATCGACAAATAGAAACGGCAATGGTCAAACCGTTGTACAGCGCCTGCAAATAAAGAAGTACAAATATTTTTGCCAACATGCCGAAGTGTAGGCCATTTACATTATTTTCGGGTTGGACTACACGTAGGTCAGTTTTAATTTGCTTGCAACAAGAAATCTCAAGTAGGTATTAAAAAAAAGTACACAAACGAACTTTTCTCCATATTCGTTGTTCTGGACTTAACTACGTATATGTATTTCACATGGTACTATACTGGATAGTTCAGCATCTCAAGTAATGGCAGCGTGCACCTACTAATAGTTTTCATACATTTTTGTTTTATTTCTTACGTATGTTTTGTAAATGGGTGTCTTTGAGTTTCCAAGATTTAACAGATTCTTGGTAATTGACATGAGTGCAAATAAGAATGACGCTGAAATTAATTGTATAATAAATGAAAAACTATAAAATTAATTAGAAATCCTATTAAACGCTACCGAGGGATGCGAGATGAGATTTTTTTTAAAAAAAAGATTAAATTTTGTGTATGCAACCGTGTAGTAATTATCTTTTAGTTAAGAAGAAAATCAACCAGTAATAAGTTTAGTCTGGAAATTTATCATTGAAGAAAATTAGTTTTCTTTTCGAAAATATCTCTTAATTGTTATATGAGAGCTAGAAAGTACTATTTTTACCTTTAATCCATTATAATGTTGATTATTTCTATAATAAATACACCAGAATTAGCCTGATAAGCCTATACGTTAATTCTTTTTAGTTTTCAACTTTAGTGTTAGTCATTATTAGTGTTTTTTCAATTATCTTTGCATTTTAGCTTGGTCATTGTATATTTTGCTGCAGAGATGAATAACTTTAGAGGCGCTAATTTCGTTCTGACATGGATTATTTAGTTTTTATTCCGGATAAAATTGAGCGTCCTTTTATGAGAAAAGAATGATTTTGTGAATGAATGAATGAATGAATGAATAAATAAATGAACGAATGAATGAATTAATAAACCCGATCAAACATACAGTTGTTCATTTGTGTTATGTGTGGACTGGATATATTGGATTTCACATTCTTATCTTCCTTATGCTTATAACTGTGTAGTCCGTATTTATCAACAATATCGCACCGAGAATGATTCCAACGCAACGGTATCAATATTTGCACGCATTGGCAACGATAAACATGACGGAATTTGGAGCTAAAGAGAGTTTCCTGATCGATTTATCTGTTTTATTTATATAAAGACAATAATTCTGCTGCTGGTAATAGTTACAAAGAATGTCTAAAAGATTCAACTTTTCTTAATTCTTAAGGTTTAGCTGTAAAACTCATCGACGTGAAATTTACCATTTCAAATTTTTTTTTCTCGATTTTCTGCAAATATTTCGAAACTTTTGACCAATTATATTACTTGCCATGAAACAACACAAAATTCAACAAGTTGGAGTCAAATAGAGTTTCCTGAATTAATTACTCTGTTTGATTCATATAAAGACAATACTGCTGCTATAGTTAATAGCTACAAGGAATGTCTAAAAGATTCAATTTTTTTTAATTCTTAAGGATTGGATGGAAAACTCATCTAGGTTTGAAAATCACGCAGTGAAATTTACCGTTCAACAAAGATTTTTAATTATCTGCAAATATTTCAAGACTTCAATGCTTGACATGAAAGAGCACATAGTTCAACATAATGTAATCAGTTTTCGTAGGTAGAGAACGTGTATTTATTGTTTTATGACTATGATTGCATTACAACGCATTGAACCACAATTTTGTGACAATTTAGATCCAAGAATGCTGCTGTTATATATTAAATATCACTCGTTACTTTGTCGTTTTCTTGTCATTTGGAAGTAAAGTAAACGAACTATACTTTTATGCTCTCCATGCAAATTAGCTAATCGACAGGTGCAACGTAAATGCAAAAGTGTGTATGTGGTAAGAGGAAAAAGCAGATGGAAGTGCGTAAATGAGAAATAGTATTTCACACGCAAGCCCCAAATCCACAAGTTAGAAATTTATCTTAAAAAAACAGAGTCATTCGTGTTAATGCTTTCATTCAATGGTTTGATTCAAGAGGTTTACAATAAAATACTAGAACACTGTGCCGTTGGTTACGGGATATCCCTCCCAATCGATCCGATAGCGACCAATCTTATTCACCTAGGAAATACATTCTTCCACCCAAATTTGTTTAGTCTACATAATATAACTTCAACATGGCAAAAGAGTATAAGACTTCATTTAAAACTACCAAATACAAATTTTAAAAAAATGTAGATTAAGAATTTGTTAGTCCACACCACGTTCCACCCACCAACCCAGAATCCTCTGTAAGCTACTGTTGCAATCGGATAGTTGTTTGAGTCCAATAGCTGTATTTGTCCAATTTTAGTTTCGTATTTTACTTCATATCATGGGGACCATTTTAACTGCTTTATTTATAATACATCTGACTAAAACTACAAATTCTCAAATGGCGTCGTGATGTGGCCAATTGTCTCCAAATAATGTTCGAAAATCGAAAATCTTCGCGTGGTTGTCGCAATCACGATTGCTACCTTCTATTACAAGTGTAATGTTAAATCTGAAATCTAGAAGAAGAGCATATGGATACAGTGAACAATGATTTGTAAGATTCTGGAAGTCATATGGTATTTTAAGATTCTGTCAATATGCCAAAAAGTGCACAGCATCTGTACCAGTGTTTGTCATATTAGCAGCTCACGAGAGTATCTATCTGAACTTATGATTGATTATACATGTTCAATCCTAATTGTTTATTTATTGATACAGATAGTCACAGATATTTGTATATCATGAAGATGTTGTAGTCATTTAACTTTAAAAGATCGTCAGTTCCGTATGATATGGTAATGTCTTTCGACTCAAATTGTTTACTACTGAATTGTAAGCATCTACTTTCACCTTCATATTAAACGACACGTAGAAACTACCAGATACAATCATGATATTTATACTTAGCTTTGGTACACAAACTCGTAAAGTTTAGTTTAGTTTTAAATCTGCTAGAGGTGCATTTAATATAATCATGTGTTGGATTGAGGTATTGAGCTCCCTGTGGTATCTTTTCCTGCTTGTTAGGAGTTATGTATTTACCATACGACATTCTATTATTTATATAGCGACAAATAACCGTGAATACAGTATTTTCTTTTGTAACAACGTCTTCGCCTTTTCGTCGCCGATGGTATTTCTCAATCGGAGTACCTCTCCGTAGGAGACAAGGTCGTACTGGGCACAGTTACATAGTTACTAGCACACATCATAAGTGCAATTTGCCTTACCGTCACTATTGCTTAGATCATTTCTGTTATCAGCACCATGAATAGATGCATACAGATAAAATGAATCGTCCAAGTTGTTTAAGTACAGTGTCACCAAACCTTGTTCTGCCAATCTTTCATTCATGGAGTCAAGTGTATTTTAAACTTTTGCGATGGTACTCTTCCGTTACGTTTGTCGTGTCTAATTCTCTTGATCATACGCTCCAGCTGGTTCAAATAAATTGAACAGAGAGTTTCTTCTCTGAAATGTTGTTCTCTCTATGTTTTTTTTCTAGATAAATACTTAAGGCCTCGCGGTACTAATTATATGCAAGTATGGGAACCAGTCTTGAAATGGGTGAAGATAAAATAGAGTATATATGGGTTTGCCTAGTTATGATTGGTTGATAATAAGAAGTAACATTTTAGTAAAAAGAATGTTTTTAGAGTTTATCGTTTGTGTAACTGAAAATAATAGAGACAATGTTTTATTGATGGAATTTCAATCCTTTTACAGAGTTGACGTTACTGATATTATCACCTGATTCGTCAGGTGAGAAATTGAAAACACTAGTTTCAAAGACATGTAGATCTAAACAATGCCTCGGGACATATGGTTTGTCCACACAGAAGCTTGCATCAAAGATGGGTCTGTACTGAGAAATATAGGTTTGATCGTGAGCATTCCGAAATTTAAAATTATTGAAGATTTAATATCATGGTGTTTCCATAGGATTACTATGGGAGCTGAGTTCGTTCCGTGAGACCTTGAAGGCGGTACAAAACATATGATGCTTGACAATATTTTCTGAAGAAAATTGCAAGCATGCACCTCCATACAGCATATTATGCACATATAGGTTAAGCAACACTGGCGCGGACTAATAACCAAGCAACGATTTAGGGGTAAAATTGGTTAAAATTCAAACCCTTCATTAGTATATTGAATACTAGTTGAAGGATAAATATGTAAATTTCAAATCTACTGTGTAAATCGTATTTGTATACCCAGTGCTTTATTCTACAAAGTGTTGAATCTTCAATCAATAGTGTTTTAAGATCGACTGAAGTGTTGCTCAAGTCTTTTGTGCATAGTATTTGATACAAGTGTTATTATCCTCGCCCTGACCCCCCCCTCTCTGATCTGGATCATTTTCATGTTTGCTCATTTCATGTCAGAAAGATACATTTCCATCTGCATTTGAATGATCTATTATAATAACGTTAAGACATTTGTGCATCTGCATTCAAACTGCCCAAATCAAGAGTTGCAACCCTCTCATTGCTTGCTTGCAAAATAATCAATTGGTTCGTTGTAATTGACATTGTACCTATCAATCTCTTTAACGGAAAGAAATTCTAGCGCTTCTAGTTTCCCATTGCAGAATTTTGTAAAACTTCTCCGTCATCAGAGTAGGAGCTGTGCAAACAATTTTGCCCTCGGTTTTAGAGTTTATTTTGCTATTGATTTATTTATTTTTTCACTCGTCTCCATGTTTATCTGTCTGCTTATTCATTTAATAATGTGATAACGACTTTGACTCAATTACATGTAAATCTGACGATCTAGACGAGAGCAATAGTTACGCACCAATATGGAATATCGCTGACAAGTTAGGAACTTTTATATATGGTTTTTTTAAGGGTGGAGGTGGGTATCTATAATCAGAAAGATGCTCATTGAGAATTTGAGTAGCAAAGATTTCTTAAATTTTCATTTCTTTGTTATTTCATGCACTGGATAATTTACCAATATCTTAATTCATGTAAGTGCAGGAGAAAAACTACTGCCTACACGAGATTACGTCATCTAAATTTCTAGGTATAACATAACATGTTTTGTATGTTGTTTGAAAACAGCCATCTAGGTGATCAAGCAGATACGTTATTCGCTTCCTCTAGCTCTCAGATTGCTTGTGATGACGCAAGTTGTTTCAAACCTTGCTAGCAATAATATTGGTCAGCGGTCTTTCGGTATGGGCATATCTTAGACTTTGACTGGCATATGGCGATTGGCTAATTTCTTTACATTTGATTGATCGAACACTGGTAATTAACAAACCCTTTTTACACGTACAAAACAATAAAATATCATGTACTTATGACAGCAATAAAATTCTTTGAAGATATCCGATTTCAACTGTCTCTTACGGTATCTAGAAGACAATTCTACTAAACCCTAAGAAGTGTCGTAAACAATAATAAACTACAACTTATTTCCCAAATCTTTTATTTTGGTCTAACTAAATGATATATAAAACCATTCGAGTCACATAATCCACGTGGTCGCTGTAAGACCTGAAAGAAAACAAAAAGTTGTATATATACTTACTTACTTAAACAATAGCTCTAAAAGAACACCACAAGACGATATATGTTTACATTTAAAAAAAAACACACACTGGACACAAGGCTAAAATTAAGCCTGAATTATTACATGTTTGAATTATAGGAAAAATCTGGGAAAATGGGTTAAACGATAGAAAAGGAAGGAACAAATCAACAACATGAAAATGGGTCTTAAAATGTGTAAACCAAATCTTTATTTTGTGTTGTGGTCAGAACAAAATATATAATAGTAATCACAGATGGGATGATCTGTTTATTTGAGTCTTTATCGTACGGAGAACCAAATTATTTTGACCTAATTTCAGGTTAAGGACAAAGGACGTATACCATGCATGGCAAATGTCAACGCTATCTAAGATCGGACACTACTATATGTACTAAAGATTTAATATCCCGGTAAAATTATGTGTAGAGGGTAGTAAAAACAATGTGTCATAAGAATGTTCTAGCGGGATACAGAAAAAGATATACTACTACTAGTACTTATAATAGTAATTGATGTAAAGAGTTCAGGAATATTTACTTTGGTAAATATTGTCACAAAGGTTTGAGTACGGGTCATAAACTGATGCCTAACTGAAATGGTAATAAGATTATATTAGGAAAGTTTGATTTTTTTCCTTTAGGCCAAATTCCTATTGAGTTCTCAATTGCAATACTCTGTCCATGACGCGTGAGTGTAATATCGGTCCACCCCAGGTTATTCTAAATCCTTCGCATCTCGAGGGTCGCTATTGAACTTCTAGTTGAATTGTAGTGGTTGGCGAGTTTCGTGTTGATTTTTTGCAAATGTGACTTTTGTGGAAATTAATCCGTTTTCTGAAATCAACGGATTCGCAAACATATTGAATGGCATATATATATATATATATATATATATATATATATATATATATATATATATATATATATATATATATATATATATATATATATATATATATATGAAAAAATTTTTGCACTGCAACCGGTTCCATCATCAGGTGGGGATCACCATTCCTATAGCGTTTCGGCGCTGACCCATAACGCTCTCCTGTTGATCAGACTCAGCCTGGAACCGATTACCTTTTCCATCACTTCTATCTCTTCCGCCAAATCCAATGTGAGGCTTCATCGGCCTGTTTGACAACCTTGGTGACTAAATTCCTGCGGCTAGGTCCTGTAATCTCGATGACTCCCAAGGCACACCAAAAGCGAAAAGGTCTGTGTTGCAAAGTCACGGCATCCTATTTCCATGGGTAGATTCCAGGCCTTCCCTCCATTTTGCTGGCACTCATGGATGAGTGGCTGATACTTGGCCAATTTTCTCTCATGGGCCTCCTCCATGCTAACTTCATATGGCACTGTCAGTTACAACAAAATCACCTGCTTGGTACCACCTGACCACAATACAATATCGGGTCTGAAGTTGGTGTTACAGATGTCTCTTGGGAACTTCAGCTGTCCTTTTTCATCTGCCTGTATTTCCTAATCCTGCGCTGTTGTCAAGATGCCTGTCGTTTGCCTTTGTGTCTCACCTCTCTCACAAAGCTGATGACGTTGGGACCGCTTTTCACTTGGTGTTTCTTTCCCTTGGCTATATCCGTACTGGCAGCGATCTCAGCAAGCACTTGGTCATGGCGCCAACGATAACGACCATCTGTCAGAGCTACATTGCAGGATGACAGCACGTGATCTAAATTTGCAGGTCTCTAACAAAGTTTTCAGTTTGAGTCATTAGTTAGTCCCCATGTCTTGAGTTTTGTTGGTGTAGGGAGAACACCATACACTGACCGAGAGGGGAAGCTGTTTTTCTGGGCATCAACTTTCTAGATGTCGCTCCAATACAGTTTCCTGGACCTCGCAGCTTCCCAGTGTAGCCAATCTCTCTGCCTGCTTCCTCATGCCGGCAGCTTTAACTTGCCTGTCTTTCTCTTCTGCAAGACATACTTCGTTCTGAACCATGGGATGTTTCCCTTTATTGCTTGCTGCTTGCCATATATGTTTTTTTTTCAGACTTCCCAGCCCCAACCTTCCTGTTGCTACTGTTCCTACCATGTCAATGTCTCTCAGTCTGATTCTGCCTCGTCAACTGCCTTTGCTGCTCTCAACTTTCTACCTGTCCGTACCTCCACTGCTGCTTCTCTCACCTTCCCATCTGCACTGTCTTTCAATATCATCACCTGCCTGGCCTTGGTTACCTTGAACTCCTCTGTCACTTATGATAGTGGTAACTGAATCTTGCTGCCGGTACTGTACAAGCCGATACTACTGAATCTCCTTGGCACTATCATCCATTCTCTCAACTGCTTATACGGCCGGCAAAGGGACTTGGTTTAATAAAAGTGGCCAAAAGATTCTTGATAGGATACCATGCTGGTAACACCAGGTCTTGTGCTTCCCAGGTAGCCCACTCTTGCCTATGGATTCCATCAAGTGTTTGGCTTGTCCCTTCATATCTGTCACATTTTCACTGTAATTCTTGAAGTACTTAAACCACTTGCTGAGGCTCTTAACTGGTTGCTCACTCAGTGCTAGTATGACTTTCTCTCTCTCATATATATATATATATATATATATATATATATATATATATATATATATATATATATATATATATATATATATATATATACCGGGTATATATATTCTCACACAGTCTAGACTAATAGAAGATGGAAAATAAAGGCGTGCTTTGTATACCTTAGAAATCTGATTTCAGTCACGGCGCATGGAACAACATCTCATCCATTTGTAATTAATATGATATGGATCATAATTTCCGCATGGCCCTGACACATGTTCCCAAATTAGACATTTGACTCGGCAAGGACAGGAATCATCTGAATATAATAATAATAATAATAATAATAATAATAATAATAATAATAATAATAATAATAATAATATATAAAGGAATAAATGATGAGTAGATCAACTGCTATGTATCGCAATCGTAAATATCCATGCATTTTTTGTTCACTGCATATTCCAACTTCTACCCAACCCCACAACCACCGACCCCATATTTATCCCAATCCACAGAGAGTGAATTATGGGTCATAAAAAAGCCGTCAGGGGCAGCAATTTAGATGACATGAGTTGCGCAGATGCTTAACAGGGGGATAACATCAACAAATATGTTAGTGAATTTTCACCCAGCGGAGTAGGAGGAGGAGCTGTGATAACAGTCAGACGGGCGGACGGATGGGCAAAAGGGTATTTCAATATCCCCGAAAATGAAAGAGAGGGATACAATAATGAGAGGAGTGAGAGGAAGTCGATTGTATCTAATATTATTTATAAATCGTCTCTTTAATCCAATTTGCATTATTTATTTATGACAACATGTCACGGCAACACAAAAATATGTGAGGTCTTCGTTAGCTAGATATCAATATTTAAAAAAAAATGCAAAAGTGTTGTTGCTACGGGTTTTATTGATCATGTGTTGGTTGCGGCTGTGAAAGTATATTTGGAGATAATGACGATGATGAGGATTAATGGAAGAAGCTGTTAATGAATGTGATTACCTCGACAATTACAATCATAACGAAAGCTCTTACGACGACAAGTACGAGTAAAGTGATGATGGTAGTGTGGTAGTGATGATTGAATAACTACTATGACAAGAGCGTTGATGACAGCGAAGACATAAAATAACAAGTACAGTGATAACACTTACCGTCTGCCGCAGTAAAATGGATAGCCGCGAAACTGCAGACGAGGACGAAAATGAGGCTGAATGTCTTCGACATCTTTAATTGTTTTAATCGTGATAGATCAAATCAAATAATTTGTGAGTCTGTGATCAACTTGTATTTATACAAACAGTCCAGGAAGAATGTTTCACGACATGAATGATGATGATACGATTTTTTTCAGGAAGTGTTTCGTTCATCATTAATTGAAGAAATTAATTTGTCTGTGCCTTCAATTTATTTTCTCTATTCAGTACATGAAGTTTACATGCTATTAGATAACGTCCTATTTTCTCAAACATATACAAATCCTCTACTGACGTCATGGATTCAACAGAAACATACAATTAAATGTACCTAGTTCATTCTGTGACCAATGTATAAGGATAAGGAATTAAAACACAAGCATGGATGAAAAATGACATGCACTGATTGAAGCAATTGTCGCTAATTACCATGTTAAATTCGACGCTGTAGATTAACGTTTTATTCATATTAATAGGAGTGAAATAAATTTTAAGGTGACTGTTGACTTGATGACAATAATCTAGTAATGAATATATCATGTAATAGTAAATTTATAATAATCATTGTGTACGCTGTTGCACAGTACATTGCTCATTGAGTCTTGTTCTTGCTGACGAGTTTGTCCAGAGAGGACACGAACAAACACAGATTTGACATATTATAAACAAACATAGATTTGACATATGGACCAACCCGTCAACAAGTATCGAAACGCATGAACAACCATAGATTTTACATAAATAACTTTATAGATCCATTTTTTTATCTCTTGTCGCCACACACTTTAATGACGGCTTCCATAATTTACAAGACTTCTCATTTAAGCCAATTGATATTGTTATTTCGGAAATGGGATGTCTTTTAAAAGAAACATATTGGATTCACCATCTGGATACTATCTACCCAAAAGCTCTAAATTCTAAGATTATATATGAAATTCATTAAGTTCATAATATATGGTCATTTCTTATTTCCATAGTTCTTAATATTTAATAGAAATTATCTAACCCATTATACTAGAACTGAATTAAGAATTAAGACGGGAATTCTGAACCGCAGAGAGAACCTGGCTCAAAAATAGATAAAATATGGTAGTTGGAGGCACTTAAATGGTACTTTTGCATTGTACAGGCTCTACAAACCCAAATTATTAGCATATCGGGACTCTTTAATGACATATTTGGGTATTTAAAGCGTGTAAAATATGGTTTATATGATTTAGAAGGTATGAAATGATATATTGTCATCATTAAAAACACTTTAATAACATAATTGTGGAATTTAGACACACTTTAATGATATATTTATGATTTTTTAAGAGTGGTATGATGTTGTTTAAGAGCCTCTTTAATGCTATATGTTTGTAATGTATATGCTCTTTCATTATATTTTTGAATGATAGGTCCTGGAATCATATATGTTCATAATTTAGCGAATAACAATTATATATTTGTTGTACTTAGAAAACTTTAATGATACTTTTTTAATTTTGAGATTCTGGCAAAATATTTTTAATATTTCTTTGGTTAAAGAGGAGGAACAAAATATGTTCTTTAATGATACATTTATGATATATACGGGGTTTTAAATATTGAATTTGTATGTTTGAAAGGTTAAGAAATTTGTATAATTTTGATTTTGATTTTTTTATATATAAAAAACAAACATTTTTTTTATATTTTTGTAATTGTTTTATATTTTAAGGATCTATATATATCCAGGTAAATAGTAACTTGAGATCTAAAGCAAAAAATGAATTTGAGAAAGATTTGTTTTAAATTAATGAATAATGATGTCTTCGGTAAAACGGGGGAGAACCAACGACCCCGAATTATTTTAGAGCTAGTAAGACATAGTGAAACAGATAAAATTCGGAGCCTGGTGGCAAGTCCTGGATTTATAACCAGGAAAATACTGAATAGCCAATTAAGAGCAATTCATAGCATTAAATCTTAATATGCTGCTAAATCGTCCCATTTACTCGGGACAAACAATATTAGAGTTGTCTAACTCACTTATCTATGATTTTTATAATAATCATCTAAAAACTACATATGGTGATAATGTCAAATTATTGTATATTGACAGAGATAATTTGATATTAGAATTTCGAACGGAAAATATTTATCATGACATGAAATCTAATATTGATCTATGGATACCAGTGAATATCCTTTATTTAGTACTACAAATAAAAGGTTGTAAGAAATGTTAAGGATAAGTGGGAAAACAAACGAAAATTGGTTGTGTTAAGACCTAAAACGTGTTCACCTTTAGTTGAAAACCAACAAATTAATAAAGCGAAAGGCGTTTCAGGACCATTTGTTAAACATAACTTTGGCACGATCTATAAAAGAAAAATCAGTATTTGAAAAAATTGACATGAAACACCACATGCACATTATTAAGTATTTAAATCACCACATGAGGGTATACAATCTTAATAAAACAAGCCTGATACCTCTACATACAAAAAGTATATTTTAGATAAGACGGTATTTATGGTGATACAAGAAGAAACGAAGAGAGGGAAAATAAAAAAGTATAAATGCCGAGCATAGTTAATTTTGCTTTTTTAAGATTCCTTTTACATACAAAATCTTTCTTTCTTTCGGGCACAAGTTCGGAACGCAGCAAATATTACCAAGACGCATGATAACAAAAAATTAATGTGACGGTCAAGCGGGAATTCTTTCACCATATCTCATATATCATATATATGTATATATATATATATATATATATATATATATATATATATATATATATATATATATATATATATATATATATATATCGGAGCAATTGAAAGGGGAAAAGGTAGAAAAAAACAGCTATACTTGATGTGTCTGTTGATTGCTTGTATGCAGTCTGAGATTAATTGTATTTGATGAAAGAGACAGAACCAAATTTTAAGTTTATTGCATTAATTTATGACCAGACATAAAATTTCTTAAAGTCCAAGTTACAAATGGAACATATACCTTTTAATGTAGCATTAATTTACGAGAATCACTCATTTATCACTAATATTCCTAAGACAATAAAGCAATACTACAGCGAAAGGCTAATGAAATTCCAATGTATTGATACGATGCTTCATATGATTTGCGTGTTTAATTGCTTATTGTACTTTGAATTGTATGAACATTAGTTGGGTACCTATATAAGTTATCATATTTGTGGATAAAATACGCCCAAGAGAGACAAAGTCTCTGTTTCAACAATTATTTTTATAGTTCATTATTATGATTAAAATAATAAATTCCCCTTAAATATTTTTACTTTGGGCCTAAATTAAAAAGGAGATAAATGAAAGCCTACAGCTTGAAGAATACTTAAAAAGATGTCGACTATCACAAGGTTTCTGGAAGATTTAACCCTTTCTACATAGACACACAATTTCCAACAAACGCATTGCATTATGGGATACTGTGGAAAAATAACCCATCACTGAATAATGTCTTATTTTAACTTGAAAATTGTGAACAAATGACATAAAATTAAAGAGTATACATGTTTCTACTATTCTCTAACAATAGTCTTAATTATTCAATATAGATAAAGAAAATAATGATATTAAAATTCCGAACAGGAAAGACAAAAAGGAGTTTCCAAACGGAAGATTACACTGACTGTTGTGATGTTGCAAAAAATCAATAATTTTAGTGAAACGTAACGAAGCTCACCGAAACATTCCTAATGGAATAACATAGGCACTCAAAAACATTCCTAATGGAATAACATAGGCACTCAAAAACAATCCTAATAGAACAACATAGGCACTCAAAAACATTCCTAATGGAATAACATAGGCACTCAAAAACGTGGAGAAAAAAAAGAAAACGAAATGAAGATAAATCTTCCAATAAAACATATTTTAAGTTATTGATTGGACACTAATCGCTTTATTCATACATCGGAAATCACAATCATTTACGCTGTGAGACTTGCGTAATTCAGTCATTTACTTATCCCTATTTCCGTTAACGATAAACACTCGTCAATGTCATACATAAATGAGAGTAATATGAAGTGAAATATGTAACACATTAAACTTTGATGAAACTTGTCAATAGATCTATCGCAGCTTCAGACTAAAAAATATCCAACAACTCCTTTTTCTTCATTGACAGTATTGATACCATGAGTTTTTGTCGTGGTTAATAAATTGTATTTCTCCTTTTTGTAATACAAGTAATGCAATACCATCTGGATACTCCTGACGAGGTACAATGCGACAATCGTAATGTAATATATATATCCTGGTGTTAATTTAGATTTCTCATAAAATTCCTTTTTTATTTATCAATGGTCTCTTTCAATGTTCAAATTCTATCAAAGAGATCAATATTATTTACACCCATTTTTGTGTTCAACTGGGTTTGGAGTATCTCTACTTTGATAATGTCAATAATGTTGTTTCGCTCAGCATATGTCTGTTAATGAAAGCTATGCTAGTTATTGCCTGAAAAATTAAAGCAGATCTGGTATTGATTTGTAAGATACATACGTAGTTTCATCTTGTTAAAGTTCGTATGGATTTGGTTTTGTTCTCAAGATGTGCTGTTTTTCTTAGTCTCTAACATTATATTTTGTACAGATTTTGAGATTTCGCCAGCTTTAAACAGAGAAACAACTTTGCCTTTAGACCAAGCGAACAGGACACCTGACACAGCTACACAAGCAACCATCAGATAATACACCGAGGTGTTTGATATCTGTGAATTCGTGTCTATTCTTTCACCCTGTGATGTTTTAGAGTCTTCTTGTTCAGTCTTCAAACGTTCAGCTTTTAATATTTTGATTCCTGTGAACATTTTCATATTTGTCTGCCAAGTTTAATTCTACGAGGGCCTTTTGGCTTTTGTGAAACAACGCTTACCTTTAATTGTATTCACAAGTTTACTTTGAATGGTGAAAAGTAATTTGAAACTTTCATTGGGTCAATAAACAAGATGGATTTCTTATGGAGAAGTTAAATAGCAAATCACGTGAAAAAAGTTGAATTATTCTACATGGCTAACTTCAGCATTGAGGCGATTGGGCGAGTCCACATTGCCATTAGCATGATATTTAACAGTATTAACTTGGCTTGTTACCATGTGAGACTTTATTACATAGTAAGCAGCTCTTCCTGTAATGACAAGTATTGTAACAATTGTAGTCAACAGCACAAATGCATGAACAACAAAGCACACATTTATTTATTTAGCACTTTTTCATTTTTTCTGATTCCTTATTTCCTGTGGGCTTCTTTAAATTTATATGTAAAACGTTATAAAACTAACACTCAAAGCAGAGAGAGACAATCCCAATTGAACTGAATGACTAAAATTGAGTGAAAATCTGAAAACCATTTGCATGTAAGCATCTTTCTGTTCATTCCTTAAACTATATAATTTATCCAGTGGAACAAATCTGCTGAACAGGGACGTCACATTGTAATGTACAATATCTGGTAATGATTTGGAAAGTTTACCAGATCCAGCATTGAGAAAGATTTAATATAAAATTTGTATTTTGTTCTCTTCGTCCATCTTTTTCTAAGCCTCTTATTCAGTCATATACTGTACCAGTTATTTCTTTGTATGTTCCATATGCAAATGCTATATTAAATTCCTATGTTTACTCTTCAGTTTCTGTAAAAGTTGAATTATTGCAATGTTGATAAACGATAAATCCCAGTTCTTTTTCCAGCTGTGCTTTGTCACTTTCTTAGATATTTCAATAGCATGAATTAATGCGAGTAGTAGAGATATTTTAATTGCAATTTTGTTTATAATGATGATGTAATAAATGAACAAGATCAAGTACAAGTTGATGATACGTTAAATCAGGCTAGAAGTGTTTGAGAGCAAAGTGTAAGACGTTTTGAAGATTTTGTTCCAAGTAAAGGTGCTAGTATTCACGCCATGTTCTCGACATGTGCAAGGAGGAGATAAACGAGGGCATCAAAATGAGTGAATTACAATATGAATTGGACACAATACTCTATTATGAATACTGCTGGTAAAACAATTGAAATTTTGAGGAAAGTCAACATCAAATCGTCATGTGTCAACTTAACATCCGAAATGCGAATCGAATTAGCAGATCTGAGGATAGAACTGCATCATAATTGTTTTCTTCTCTATATCAATTTTACTCATTTTTATCTCCAATATCTTTCACAGCTTGTTGTACTATTGTTACAGATTGATTGTCTTCTTTATTTATTTTTTAAAATTCTTGTTTTATTCTTACAGACTGATTGTCAGCCTTATGAATACCGTTCTTTGTTACTTCTGTATTGATGGTAGCGTTTAATCCAAGTATAAATGAATCTTTTGATTTTTGTAAATTGTTGTTATATCCAACAATATTGCCCATTTTAATTACTATATCGCTTGGTAACAAACATATGCCATCACTACCAATAGTATAGTAAATCCGGTATGTATTGTTAAAATTGTTATATAAAGTTTTATCCGAGTTGCCACTTTCCTGTTATAAAATTGATATCTCTAATAACTTTTTGATCGTGTCCGATGCTGTCGAAACCGACTGTAATAAATATTCTTTATTGTACCTGTGCACCACATATGCGGAGTAAATAAGACCTTATTCTTTCAGTTAACCATATAATAACTTTATCTGTGACTCCTTTCTATCGTGTAGAAAGAAGTATATCGAACTAGTTACCTCGTCTTTGTCTGCCCTATAATTAATCCTTTCATACAATAGTATAATCTGAAAATACCACAATAATAGTCCACGGCTTTCTTGTTTACCAGTTAACCCGTTTTCGGAAGAATATATGAATATATATATATATATATATATATATATATATATATATATATATATATATATATATATATATCTTCATCTATGACTTTGTATTTTGGCCCTTGATATATTTCGAATCTTCATGTGCCGGAGGGTTGAAATTGTTGCAGATAAATTAAATTGTTTCATATCCTCCTGCAAAATCTTTGTACGAAGTACCGTGCTGCTGTTGGTACCTAACTGTCCTTTGACTTCAAACAGTGTCAAGTAATTACTAGGAATTACCCTTACGCATAGCATAAATGTGTTCGAGTTAACAATCTTCGGCAGAATAACACTGCCTTCATCAGCGACTAATGTTGATCACGTGACTTGTAATGGTCACGTGATACCAGGAGATTGGAGTAGATAGGTGGTAGTTCAAGCCACTCCTCCCTGTTTAGTGTAGAAACAGGCAGAGTGTTAGAAACAAGGATTAAAGAACACATCAGTAGAGAGTCATCTGTAATACATGAACACTGCAGCAATATAGGACATTCCATCATTCACAATCAGACCAAGGTCATCACATCTGAAGACAACTTATGGAAAAGGAAGGTGAAGGAGGCAATTGAAATACGAAAACAGAGGCCAACACTAAGCAAGGACGAGGGGCTTGAACTATCACCTATCTACTCCAAGCTCCTCGTATCACCTGACCATTTTAAGTACCGTTTTATCTTATTTTTGTTCTTTATCTCATGACTCCTCCTAAAAGTGGTCCAGCAATCGATCCTAATCAAGAATCAACCACTTTTAACAACGTGTCCTATCAGCATGGGTAGAATTCCTCCTTATTGAACTAGCATTTTTTTATGTTTTGACTGATGGGTATTTTCTTATTCACCATTTGTTGAAGAAAATTCCGTTCTTTTCCTAATTGTTGTTCTTGGACAAAGGTAGCGTTTCTTTCAAAACGTTCAAACAACATGCACACATGGTATCGATGATTTTTTGGGTGCTTTTTGAATGATATGTTATTGCATTGGAGCATTTGATTTTGTCAGTACTGACAAAACATCCTAATGTTTAACTAAACGATGAGAGAGTCCCTTTCTTTTGCCTTTTTGGAAGATGGTTGTTTCTTGGGTCGAGGAGGGTGGTGTGCACTTCTTGGTGACATCTGTTGTTTCAGGTGCAAAAAACACATTATATGAAACTTCTCTCACACTTCTTTTTTATACTGGAATTTGTCTCGACTGAATGTCGGCACGTCATGTCGACTTCGCTATGGGTACCACTCGACGATGAGGTGTTTACTACATACTAAATCGTGACAGTTCTTGTTTGGATAAATCCAGTAAAACTTGTAACACACCTGTTCTGTCTTGTACTTTTGTCCTACGAGATGCCACTTTTTAGCTGCAGCAGCAGTCGCAAGAGCAGAACACGTCGTCGCCGCCAGAGAAATAGAAATTCCTTTAGAAATGGGTCTCCATTTATTAATCAAATTGGGAAACACCGGTCTTAAATCAGGTTTGGCAGGCATCACCATGAACGGCGAAGAAGAAGTATATGTGCGCGTTCTAGCGGCAATTCCTCTCTTTCTGGCAGATGTTTTTTTCTTAGGACATTTCTTCTTGGGGCTTTTCTTTTTAGAGTGTGAACTTGCTCAACCACCACTTTTTTGGTCTGCCGTCTTTTTGGGAATGTTGCTTTTTTTAGCTTCGGCATTAGGATCCCATTTTAAAAGTGAACGAATAATGTCACCTCCTAAAGATCCACTTCTACCAGGTTTCAAAATGATTTGGTTTTTTTTGGTTTGAGTATCTATTCTTGGATCCGCCAGCTGTAACAACGCTGTGACAACGCTACTTTATGTTTTTCAAAACAAAGTTTGGTTTGATGGGGTATGTAAATGATGCGTTGTAGTAATTGAAGTGCTGTCTAAGTAAACCATTGTAACACTTCTTTGAGACTTGCTTCTAACAAATGTGAACGTACTTGTGCATTGTTTTCGGAACTGATGGCATACAGTGCACGAATCAATTTGACAGGAGGATGAGATTGAAAGGAGTTAATGTTGAATACTGTTAGAAAGAAAAGAAGTGAAGGTTGTTTTTGTATTTATTTTTTTCAGACAGACGCAAAAGGTGACTTGTAAATGACAGGACCTCCTTCTTGGTACCAATTGTGAAACAAATTGGTACAAAATGTCAAATAATCGGGAGTGGTAAGTTTTAAATCGATGAGAAAATATGCATGGGGTGTTTGAGTGACATCGTCATGCGCATAATTCAGCCCAGGTGGTCCTAACTGTTTGGTTAACGCTTGCACTTGAGATCTATCTCTTGGACTTTTAAACAACACCAAATAATGGGCATTGAGATGTGCTTTACTTCGTTGAAATAAATTCTGAGTAATATAAATAATACTGGCATTACCATGATGTCCTTTTCGTGTAAACCAAAGTTTAATTTCTTCGTCTTCTCCTAATATGTCATTGAAAATAACAAGATGTTTTTAGCTAAAGTCAGAGACGATCCCATCGTCTTAGCGAGGAATGCCTTCTACAAACGAAATGGATTCTCCTAGACTTTCTTGGTCTAATGTTTAAGCCAACTGCCACTCTTTGTAACACCACACGATACGGTGCGGTGGAAGTTCAAACAATTGTGATTTGTGTTCGATCATACGTTTGACCAATTCAATTTCATTTTCACTTCTGACTTGTATTTCACTGAGTCTAAGTTAACTTCTTTTCTTGGATCAGTGACACACAATGTGTTTGACATAATGAGCCACCTCTTGTATCCAAGCATCGAAGCCAAGACTTTTTCAGTCAAGTACATCTTTCCAGTTGTAAATGTGTTAGTGTAACCAATTAGCTGTGATAAAGTACGTCAAATGTCTCCTTCACACGGATGTACACAATTTGTTTTCATCACTATTCTCAATACTTTTAATACAATTTGTCTTTCGTGCACAGATAAAGTTTTGGTGGTCATGTCTTTGCTGCATATACTGTTCATAAATTGTCCACAATGAATCTGCTGGTAAACGAAATCCGAGAAAAGCAGTCACTACCACACACACCACACCTCGTCCAAACTTCAATGGAATCGTAGGGAAACAGTTCTTGTAAAAGTTTTTGGTAATAATCTAAGTCCTGAACTGTCATTGACTTCCTTCCACATAATTTTTTGCAACACTGAGGACAAAAGTCGTCGCATGGTAAGCTTTTATATTACTCCTTGACAGGAATGTCTTTCTTTTGAGGAAATATTCATACTTTTTACAAACGGTATCTACTGGTAAAGAGTGGAAAAGAAATTTTTCAGTCACTAATACACACACCACACGTATTGAAGAGGTCTAGTCTTGAGGTGACACTTCTTGTAAAAGTCTTTTGTAATCCTGTAAGTCTTCATTCTCTGGAAGAATTCTTTGTAGTAGCCCAACCTTGTAGGTAGAAGTAGTGGCATCGAAATGCTTCTGAGTTATGGGTAGTTGAACTATGTCCAACCATTTGAACACTTTCAAAGTAGTTAACCCTCTTATCGCATGCAGGTACCAATGATTAAAACGTCTATGTCGTAACGGATGTAATTGTTCTTTGCGTTTCGCTTGAATCTGTAGAAGCTC
Organism: Margaritifera margaritifera; assembly: GCA_029931535.1. NCBI lineage: Eukaryota > Metazoa > Mollusca > Bivalvia > Unionida > Margaritiferidae > Margaritifera > Margaritifera margaritifera. The sequence goes on along the minus strand of JAQPZY010000448.1, from coordinate 79,786 downwards.
TTTGTAAATGGGTTCTCGTAGCTTAGGAGGCAAACTACGAATTCTCTCTTCTAAAGTATCCATATGGATAATAATCATGCCCCACTAAAGGAAGGTAGTGACAGCACGGAGACCATCTGGCATGTTCCAGAAAAGCTGAGTCTTTATTCTCCTATTCGTGGATATTCACACCACAACTGAAACACTGTACTTGGTCGCCTCGTCCCGAGTAGACAAATCCGGCTCTGGCTAACGTTTTTGTACTGGGTAATCCACCTAGATTTTTTAGCTATTATTTGAACGTCTTGAGTCGACTTTCAAAGTCACAATAACCAGGCGGAATCACAGGAAATGCGTGTTCTTCTTTGATTTGTACATTTCGATGAACTAGTGGTATCCAAAGGGGCTTTCGAGTGCACGGATAAGATCCATAAACAGGTACACGCACGACATCACTTTTGCCAATAAAGCAGAAAGGTCGTCGGTAGAGTGGTAAGGAAAACGGACGGCATCGCTTTCGATATTAGAGGAGCGGTATGGTCGTGCTGCATCCTTGAGTACGGCATCAGTCTGGTCGCAAGGCACAGTATCGCACTCGAGTTCACTGAACTTGGAATCCGCAATGGGTCCCTCATTCGGTTGCTGTGTCGAATTCGTCATTATCGGTGACGTTGTGTCGTACTCAAAATTGAACTTGGAGTCCGCAGTGGGTCTCTCACTCTGTTGCTGTATTGAATTATTCATCTATATAGGTCGGCGTTTGTATTCGCAATGAAGAGCTTGTCTTGAAACTTTCCCCATTTTTAATCTAGAGTTCAGTGTGTCCGTACGGTAAAGTGTTGTGGTCTGGAAGTCGCACTCGATTCTTGTAAACAATTTGATAGACTTTTTCTAAAAATCGGCTGACGATTTGGTGACTTTGTAAACGTAAAATTTTGTGTTGCTCCAATGTTTTCACGTGAAAGTTTTGATCTCGCCCGGAATGCAAAGCTTCTTTCAAGACGTAAAAGTTGACTACTTGACTCGAACTATAGTTTAGTGTCCATCCTTTGACTTTCTACTTGATATGCACTTGTCCCTTTTGGTCTCGGTATTGGTATCCGTAATTTTTAGTGCCACCGCTAGCAAAACTCACAATAATGTCTTCTGGGTGTTCGTCCGTCCAAGCTCGTAAACGGTCGTCTTTAATATTGCGCAAATTTTCCCCACAAACATTTCAACATGACTTTAGCAAGCGATCGTTTTCCTTCGTTCTTTTCCGCGTGTTTCAAAGTAATACCTTTATGAGTTCGGTATCGTTCTTTGAATTTGGCTTTTTCTTCCTTCTGGAGTCTGACACCAACAAGGATAGCCGCTAGCTTCCAGTTTCAATATTAGGAATTCGTTGACGTAGCAGGAAAACAAATACTGGAATCGAATCGTCGTCTTTTCGGTAATATTGTGTAGAAGGAAAGTGTCAAATTTCATAGTTTTAACAAGCTGTATACACGATCGAGAGCATGAAACAGTTCGACACTCACCCAAGTTCCTGTCAAAGCTCCATCTTCATCCTTGTGGTGACACGTTTCAGCACACGTACAGCATAAAGGAAACATCAGTTTTCCTTGGCAATGGTGTGGTAACATAGGATGTTACAAATTCGTAGAAGGTAAAACTTTGCATTTGATCAACCATTCGTATTGACAAATGTGTTCCACGTCGATGTGTTCTGTCAACATTTCAGTGTGACCGGTAGGAAATCGAACATATTTGCCCACCCAAGGATACAACGAACACACATCATTGTATTTGATTTGCTCTCCTTCAGATTGGTCCACGTCGTACAGCAAACGTGTCGCATTTGGTTCGTCCTCCAAACAAACTGTCTCGTGGTTTCCACCAGGTTGTAATTTTTGTCAATGCGTCTAAATAATGGATCGGTTTTGAAACGTCGATCGTAATCGTGTTCCCACATTTCTATCACTTGTTATCCTTGACTTTATAAACTCAGGCGATGTTAACAAGTTTGCTCATACGACTTTTCCATGGTGAACTATGAGAAAGGACTTTTCGGGTTTCGTTGAGTCGTTGAGGAAAACAAGTGGGGCATCTGTGAAATCAACATCACTGGAATTCGTAGACCGTCTGTGGGTTTTCTAAATCGAAGCAACACACAGAAAGGTTTCCAATTTTCTTTTCTCTACCGTTTCTAACATGTTGTATCCATTTGGTGGTACATCGGCGGTTGACAGAGAGATAAGATTAAGGGGTTATGATAGCTAGTTTGTTCTCGGGCATTAGCTTTTTTAGATAGACTAATCCACACGCTTTAGCGATGGTGGAAGCTTCCTTCAAGGCATCGATACCTCCCTGATCAAACAATATTTGTCGAAATTTTCCACATCGTCGTAAAATGTCCACATCAGATGGGCAATATGTCAACATTTCTTCTTGAAAGTCAAAAGGATCTGAAGAGTGTGTTTGGTACCAGGCGTCGAATGCATCTCGTCGTTCTGTGTACATACTGTCGAGGTCGTATAAGTGAACTTCTGGCAGATGCGGGAGCACAACGTTTTGATTAGCGTCGGTATTGAAAAAGTGTGGAATATAGACTATTGCCATTTCTTTCATTCCAAACGTTATTCGGCATTCTACTAAAAGGCATAGCTAAATAACTCATGGAAATTTTGGAACTGTACATTCCCACTTTCATGTAAATGAGTTTAGCTCCGTCCATGAGCTTTAAAGTATAAGAAAGATATATCATTTGCCAGGAGGACAGTTATTGACTTAGTAGTGGTTAGTTTTAAGACAAGAAAATCAACTTAACCAAACCAATTTACTGTAGATATATAGTATTATAGTTGTACAAAAAGTCGATGCATGAATTTTACATAAAAGTTGATAAACAAGCACGGTGATAGAATGAAGCTATTCATGACTGATACTGACTAATTGAGTATCTGCGTTGAGACAGAAACCTGTTACAGTAAGATGAAGGATGACATTAAGTTCTGTTACACTAGTGAAAAGTCAAGGGATAACATATTTGGTAGCACAAATGAGTCAGAATATTCCTCGACTTTTCAAGGATTGGAGAGTTTTGCGGGTTAAGGTCAAACTTTAATTCATACAGAACTTTGTAAGTCGAAAAGAAAGTTTGAAAGTAAAAAAAAAAAAACAACTGTGTAATTACAAAGAATGTGAAATTTGAAATGTACAAACATTGCTTATACAGTCAAGAGGAAAATTGTCTATGCATGACGAAAAGCATTTCCTGGTTGAAAACATAATCCATTACCTGAAGGTCTGGGCAGTATCTTCTAATCGAAGAATGCACATAAGTCCTTGAGATAATCGAAAAGGTATTCATGTCTCATTAAAAGTTTGTTTCTCTAGTTCTGTTTCAGTGTGTCAACAATTTCCACTTTATGTGTATTCCGAAATAATATTGTCTCTTCAGACACAGTGTCCATTGCTTTTGTTGTTCTTGCTGTCGAAGACATCCAAAAACAAGTGTATTCTATCTTAAATTGTTTATTTTTGCACAGTCACCCATACTGATATTTCAAAATGTCTACCACTCAAAGCTAGATTGGTTAGCTTGATTTTCTTTTTTCTCTACATTGCCCAGATTACCAGAGTTATTAATCATAAACAAAGTATTCAAGCAGCACATCTAGCCACGTATCAATATATCGCCAGGATCTATCAGGATCACCGTCGCACTTTTGAATAACTACCTTCTATCGTAACCTTTGTTGATCAGAAAACTTAGAGAGACAGACAATAATTGTAATTGAAAAAGTCTCTGTATTCAGTTTCTATCAGATCTAGTGTAAACATAGTCTTTCAATACTTAATAATTTCACAAGTTATCATGTTATGAGGTTCCTTACGGTACATTTAAAAGTACCTAAAGCATAATTTACTTTAGTTGAATGTTTTGAATGTTTACATGAGCATCAGACACAAAATAAATATACATTTTGTGAGCATCAACACTTTCTTTTCTGTTGATTTAAAAGTAAATTCTTTTTTGAACTTTAGGTAATTTAAGTCCACTGCCATGCCATTTATTATGATGTATACTTTCTAAATCAAGCTAGATGCAATGGTTATTAGTGTAAGCAAATTTAGCACCTGTGCTACTAATGCTTGCGTATTCATGAAGGGAATACCTAATGTTTTCTGTAAACTGTTGCATCAATTAGAAACCCTGGAAATAAACCATTTTGGTAGACCTCCTGAGTGGCTGATATATTTTCTATTGCTGAGCTGTAAAACTTTTCAGGATCACTTTATCCACCTTGCTTGTAAGGTAGCAAAACACCTTCAAGCTTATTCTGGGAGAATCAAGTGTGCGATTTGTTAAAGTTGTAGTGGTTGCTATGTTTATGATTCTCTCTCCCTCTATTCATGTAATCGTCAGAGAAAACAATTCCATTTCTATATTTGTCATTTTATAATTGTGCAATTCATTCAAAAGCACTCGTATCCCACTGGAAACAAATGTTGTCCAGTTAATATTCTTCGTTTTAATTTTCTATCACTATAGAAGCTTTTACTAGTCTTTTTGTTAAATCTGAGATCCCAAAGAAGAAAGTTTGCTTAGGTTTTATGCTGCTCGGTGTGTATGTGCGCAGTGATGTGTTGGATTAATGTATTTAGCTCCTTGCTCTGTGTTTACTTACTTTTGAAGAGTTATGTATGTACCGTACGTTGACATTAGTTATTTTTAAAACTACAAGCACATTGAAGCCGTCTTTTAGCAAACACTTGAAAGCAATAAACACACCAATGCCCATCACAAGTGTAATGAATATGTATTCAGATTTGAACTGTTCATCAGAAAGAGGAGAGAAATCATAAAGTTTTGTCTGTCGAGGTAGAGAAAATCCAAGACCGTGTGACCTTTTCTATTTTTACATTTTTTCCGGGTTGTTAAATGTATCATGGTGAATAGAAGATTATAGAGCATCATCCAGGTTGTTTAAATACTGAGTCACCAAACGTTGTTTTCTCAATTTTCATTTAGGTCTGTTTTCGTTGAACTCTGTCGTTCAATTGATATATATTTCATGCCTAAATCTTTCTTCTTCAACTCCATCCAGATCACATATACGGAACCAACTGCAGATGCAAGATAAAAATGCAATTTGAATGCATGATGGTCAGTTCTGACTTGAAACTTAGTAGATAGTGGCGGAAATACCCAACAATATATCTGATAGCAAGTAATTCGTTTTCCTTTATGCAGTAATTCTTTTCTAATTTGTTTAGCGGTCTTCTGGCGTAGGCAATACCTTCTCATATCAATTCTGGTTTTGCCCTCTACGAAATCCTAAATGAAAAAGCCAGAAGTAGGAGGAAGTTCCAAGAAATTGACGTACCACTGTTACATTTGATGGTTCTACCATTGTAGAATCTTTCCGACATTGTTTGGATCTTGGTCTGATTCGTTTTCTGATAACCAAGGACATAACATGGATTCTGAATAGTTCACACTTGTGTAGTATCAGATTTCAGTTTCTTTACTCGATCTGTCTTCATGCACTCTGAAGTCTTCCGGGATGCTTTTGAAAGGTTGATCAGAAATCACTGATTCCAATAGTCCACACTTGGTCTAAAGTTGCCATTTCTATTTCTGATCAATGCAATCGATGGTGCCCAAGGTGAGTTTGTCTCGCGCGTTACAATTTATTTCAGTTTCTCTATTGCAGGGTTGTCCAACCCTTTTGCGCAAGGGGTCACATTGCAATTATTTTCACATTCACGGGGCCATTTATAAACTTGGCCTACTTTTTTCACTACCACTCGCCACAAGTTATGAAGAGTTAGCGGGCCAGATAGAAACCTTTGGCGGGTGGGATGTTGGACAATCCTGCTCTATTGCCTCGTTTTCCACATTAGCATAGGTCGTTTACTCTCCACGGAATGCTTGTTATATTGATTTTGCATCGCCAGTATTGATACTATGTTCTGGTACAAGAGTAAGCCCTCTATCAATATCATTCTCGAAGAGGACAATTTCACATTAAATCAGCAAATATGCTATAACACTTTGTTCTTCCATTTCTTGCCTTGCCTTTGGCTGACTGCTAAAACAACTCAGATGTTAAAGAACTTGATGTGTAATGTATTTGACTGCTAGTTTTGCGGGAGAGTTGTGACTTTCCTGGCTTCTACAGTCTTACTTATATTTTTCTTAGGAGTTTGGCACATAGGTTAGTTATCGTGTTATCTAGCTTGATCCACCTAGTTGCCGTGTTGTTCATTTTTGTCATCCTGATCCATCTTGATACTCTGTAATAACGGCACTTATATATTTGTTATTTTATTCTTTCAACGGTACCAAAGACAGTATCTTGCCGAACTGAGACAGCATTTGGGAATAGATTCATGATTATCACTTTGACTGCGGTCCAGCACTGAGATCATCAAGACTTGCAGGCAACAAGAGGGGATGAACTTCTACATATTGTGATTGCATATCTTTGTTCTTTATCATCATTTTCATCCCGTGAAACAAAAATCTGCTCACAAATGCTTGTGATGATAGAATGATCAGCAGTTCTAAGTTTCCGCACTCTGTGATTGAAGACCTGGCGACATTTAATTTCTTTTCCATCAAGGATAATTGTATTTTGAGTAAAATGTCAGCTAACTTTCTATCTGATCCTGTTAGGACACAATTGCAAACAGGGTTTCATTGTCAATATCTGCAACTATGACTTCCCTTTTCAACTTGACATCTCCAAGATGTATGTTCATCAAACATGTCCCATAAAGTTTGGAGGTTCTTCCTTAGCATGGATCAATATACCTTGTTCGTCCGTTTTGGTCTCTCAAATTATCTATATATGCGTTCAGATAAGATTTCTTTATAAGAACCAGTGCCTAAAAGAAAGGTAGATGCTATTCCTTCTATAGATCCCGTAATATACATACCCGGTTAAATTGCGTTTTTTTTGTATTTGTCTGAACTGCACTCAGGTCAGTTGTACCTTGTTATTTTATTTTGTAATTTTTATATATATATTTCTATTAGAAGGGAGATGTAACAGAGAACACAGGATTCCCATGTACTTTCAGTTCTAGGCACTCCCGTTTGAAATGTGATGTATCTCAACAAATGAAACATTACTGTCGAGCTCTCTATGTTCATTCCGTCCTGAATTCTAAGTGATATTGTTTCTCTGATCTGCTGAATTCCTAAAGTAACGTAGGCTTGTCGTGTTTTCAAGGTTTTGATTTAATCACATTTTTAAAAGTTCCTCTTTTATATCTCGCAGAATTGTATTTTCCATTGGCTCTACTGTCTCCTTGTCAGGGGTTCTCTTTGCTTCTTCATTTAAGACTGAGTCTTTTTCAATGTTTAGTGTTATACGGCCAATTATTTTCTGTAGTATTTCGTTCTTAACCACTCCTGAGGCTGTTCCATCGCCGTCTATATAAAGGAAATTTTATCAGCACTGTGTTCCGCTGCACTTACTTCAACTGTCCTTGAACCGTTTTTTTCAAAATGTACAGTGTGTTTTGATTCCTTCTTGTTTCCAGAACGATTACAGCGTGATAGACAGCCTCAGGAGTGTTCCTGAGTTCGTTGATGAATTCAACATGAAACTTAACTTTATCTGTGTTCCAACTATGAAGGAATTGTCTCAGAAAGTCCTCACGTCTTGTGTCTCCATTTCCGCTTTATTATACAGTTATTTCAGCTCTGCTGCTTATACCTCAGGTTTTCTCCATGTTTCTTATCTCTGTGGCTATAGGAGACTAGTAGGGCCTTTTCTGTGTCAATCACTTGAACGTCTATGCACAGAGCTTCATAGTTTGACCGAATTCTATGTGAATGTTGTCTAAATGCAAATTCACCAGCTGCCCCTTGTAATCTTGGCAACCATTCCTCAAGTCTTTCATCTTTTGACCAATACTGTCTGTTAGCCACTTCTTCAAAAACGATCAAAGTACACATTTCATGTTTCTCTACCTACGTATGACCGTAATTTGGGACTGGTATGTTTTTTATTCCTGTTTGAGAATGAGTTTGTAGCTGACGCTACCTGAGTATAAGTGTCACGTTCTGATTGTTTGTTCCATGTTCCGCTTTAAAATACGTCGGACTTTCGATTTCACACGTATATCTCGCATATGAATAATAATAATAATAATAATAATAATAATTATGACTCTTGATCTCTCTCTCTCTCTCTCTCTCTCACATAAATCATGAACCCTTCCAAATGTGTTAGTTGGAAAAACTGTCACTAAATATTGCTGCTCTCATTGTCTTTATAATAATAATAATAATAACTCTTTCCCTCTCTCTATCTCTCTCAATCTCTCTGATACTCACCAATGTCAGTAGTCCACTCCCCTCGCACACATCATAAATAATAATAATAATAATAATAATAATAATAATAATAATAATAATAATAATGATGACCCTTTCTCTCTCTCTCTCTTTATCTCTCTCTCTCTCTCTCTCTCTCTCTCTCTCTCTCTCTCTCTCTCTCTCTCTCTCATAAACCATTAACCCGCTTCGATGTACCTTAATGGCGCTATATTTATCTTGTTTTACTTAATTTGTAAGAGGGAGTGTAAAGGGTAGTGGAGGAGGTGGTGATTGGGGATTAATTATTTTTATTTATACACTCTTCTTTTAAAGGCTGTTTGTTTTATTTAGAAGGGCTTTATATGGTATGTAGCCTGTTGAGTAAGGTTTATTCTGTAGGGTTGTTGTGGAGATACTGAAAGAGCTTGAGTATGTATATTATAAAGGAAGGTAACTAAGGGGTCTTATAGAAGCGGTTAGATGTTTTGTACTTAATTTATAAGAGGGATCATAGAGTGGTATGTGGGGTTAGTGACGTTAGTTTTATTAAGAAGGGGTATATAGTAGATACTTGGTTGGTGGATAGTAGGTCACTGGTTGTTGGATAGTAGGTCTCTAGCTGGTAGATAGTAGATCCCTGGTTGTTGGATAGTAGGTAACTGGTTGTTGGAAGTAGATCCCTGGTTGTTGGATTGTAGATCCCTGTTGTAACATATATTTAAATTGCAGATAAACTCAGATTTTTGAAACTAACATAGAAGAGCATGTGTAGTTAGGGAAAAAATGAAGTTAGTTTTGTTCATAAGGGATTTAAATTGTATTTTATACTGCTTCTTTTACATATAAAGGTGTGGGGGTCTGTTGATGAGTGGGTTTGGTTTAGGATTATGAGGACGATGGATTTTTCTTTTTTTTAAAAAGGAAGTTATATGTTGGGTGGGAATATTATAGAAGGGAGTATAGATTTTAACTTTATAAGTGGGATCCTAGGAGACTAGGGGCGATTAGGAATATGATATAGGGGAATAGAGATTTTTACTTTATTTATATGTATGGGGATTTGGGGTGGGGTGGGAGATTAATTATTTTTATTTATACCCCTTCTTTCAAATCCTACCTTGTGTGCATGGACTGGTAGTTTGCTTAAAAATAGGAGAGTATGTGAGGGTAGGGACATTATAGTAGATTTTTGGTTGGTAGATAGTAGATAATTGGTTTGTAGATAGCAGGTCACTGGGCGCTGGATAGTAAATGACTAGTCGGTGTATAGTAGATTATTAAGTATTGATATGTAAGGATTATGAGGATGGTAGTTTTGTGTTTAAAAAGGAGGGTATGGGAGGGATAAACATATTATATAATGGGGTAGAGATTTTAGATTTATATAGAAATTAGGGTTAGTATTTGGGTTCTTAGTTTTATTGTGAAGAGATTTAAATTCTATTTTATACCAATTCTTTTACATCCTACCCTCTTCTTGTTATGTATAATAATTACAAAAGAACCCTACACATAATAAACCTGAAAGACGTTGTTGTTATGTCATCCCTACAGACGACCGTCATCGTTCGGGACCTCTGTTAAGATACACCACTTCAATTCCCTATTGAAAAGTATGCCTTTCCACATGGCAGCCTCATGTGAAAATCCTGTTTGTCTCCATAAACTTTCGACTCTTTGTCCCTATAAACTTTCGATGTTTAAATTAACCATGTTAATTTCTCGTTTGTCCCCTTATACTTTCGACCCTATTTAACACAGGACTCCTCTACGACATTTCCTTTAGAGGGCAAACAAACTCACATTTTCCTCCAAACACACGCCACACTGTTACAAAACAGATAGATTCCTCCTGTTGAAACCCGTGACGTAATAGAGTTTTTCCGTTTTTGAGGGTTGACCGTCATCTCATGCTACAGTGTTACAAACCATATGAACCAAAATGGCGCCTATGTTAAATTCCCGTAGAGCCTGTACATTTTTGTCCCTATTTAACACAGGGCCCCCAACAAACAGACAGACCCACCCCACATGCTAAACCTATGACATAATAGGTTTTTTCCGTTTTCGAGTGCAGACCGTCACCTCATGCTGCACTGTTATAAAACCATATGAACCAAGTTGGCGCCTATGTTAAATTCCCGTAGAGCCCCGTACAATTTTGACCCTCTTTAACACAGGACCTCCGTAGCCACCTCAAGTGTCCTGCTCTAGTACTTGTGCTGGATCGAGGTATTTAACTTCTTGCGGGATCTTTTCTTGCTTGATAAGAGTTTTCTGTCAAGTAGCCGTTCATACAGTATTTTCTTTTATAGAAACGTCGTAGCCTTCTCTTTGCGATAATTTGGAATGAAAAAAAATGGTCTGTGAACAGCGAAGTTTGATATACATATAATGCCACTCATATCTCTGGCATGCAATTTTTTTGTTTCAAAACAGATCGAGTGCTTTATACTACAAGCAATAGCGTTTTAAGATATACTAAGTATTGCAAAACATTTTTGTATATAGTATATGATACAAGCAGAATTTCTCTCTCTCTCTCTCTCTCTCTCTCTCTCTCTCTCTCTCTCTCTCTCTCTCTCTCTCTCTGACCTGGATCATTTTCATGTTTCTTCGTTTCTTATCAGAAATATATATTTCCATCTACATTGGAGCTATATATTTTTTAATATTTAAACATTTTTGCATTGATATTAAAACTGCCTCATTCAAAAGTTGCCATCCTAGTATTATTTATTTCCAAATGAGCTAATTCATTTAGTGCATTTGACAATGTACCTATCAATCTTTTTAACGCAAAGAAATTCAAGCGCTTCTACTTTCCCATCGCATAAATTATTTTATATCCATCATCAGAGGAGGAGCAGTTCAAATATTTGTCTTCGTTTTTAGAGTCTACTTTGCCTTTTCTATTTATTTATTCATTTATATGTTCATCTCCAACCTGTCTGCTTGCCTAGAATGTGATCACACATTTGACTCAATTTTACATATAAATCTGACGATCTAAAAGAGAATAGTATTTACGCAGCAATATGAATATTGCTGTCATGTTATGAATTATTAAATATTAACCCCAAATCAATCTGTGTGGTTTTTTCCTTTCATGGGTGTGTGTGTTCGGGGGGGGGGGGGGAGGGGGAAGGGGCTCGATAAACAGAAAGATGGTCATTTAGAATTTGATTTTGAGTTGCAATTTGTTCTTACAATTTTTAACAACCTTAAATTTTCTTTTCTTCTACATTGCATACACGGGATGATCAACCAGTATCCCCTGTCATTCCAGGAGAAACAAAACAATAACAACAGCAGGAAAGAAAACTACCGCCGATATGAGTTGGAGTCATCCAAAGTTTCAGGTGTAACACAACATTTTTTTTACAAATGTTGTGTAAAAACAGCTATCTATGTGATAGAGCAGACATCTCATTCTTTAAGTCAAGCTCTTAGTCTGCCTGTGATGACGTAAGTTATGCCTCAGGCCTTGCTAGCAATGTTGATCAGCGGTCCATAGAAATGGGCATATCTTTGACTTTGCATGGCGTATTGCGAAAAGTTAATGTCCTTACATTTCGGTTGATCAAACACTGGTAATTAATAAAGACTTTTTACACGTGCCAAAAGCATAAATATACCACGTACTTCTGACTGCAATACAATTCTTAGAAGATGCCCGATTTCAACTGTCTCTTACGGTACAACTGGTATCTACAACAAAATTCCACTAAACTCAAAAAATTGTCGTAGACAGTAATAAACTATTAGCCCAAGTCAACTTATTTTCCAAATGTTTTATTTTATTCTAACAAAATGATATACAAAACTACTCGAGTCACATAATCTGTGTCGTCGCGGTCGCACCTGAAAGAGAACAAAACGTTTTATGAAGTCCTCGGCTAAAACTGACGAATTAAAGTAGCTTAGATAATCGGCAAGATTTATGTGTGGATAAGGTCCATTAGGATCAGAATACCAGAATACTCAATATATCTATATATATATATGCGATATATATATATATGTTTCGTTTTTTATTAAAAAATAATAAGAGAAACGCCGAAATAAAACCTAAATTATTACATGTTTGAATCTAATGAAAAATCTTGGAATACTGAGTTAAATAATGGAAAAAAAGACAGAAAAATCTGAAAAAAGGTTTTAAGATGAGTAAACTACATGTTTTTTTGTGGTGTGTCTTTATCGTACCGACAAACAAATTGTTTTGACCTAGTTTCAAGCAGAGGACAAAAGATCAAAGCCATCTAAGATCAAATAATACAATATATACTAAAGATTTAACACGCCGGTAAAGTTAAGTGTAAGAGATGTAGTAAAAGCAATGTGTCATAAGGATGTTCTAGCGGGATACAGTAAAAGCTATTCTACTACTACTAATACTAATGCTACTACTACTACTACTACTGATGCTACTAATACTAATAATATATTACTACTACCACTACTACTACTAATAATACTTATGATAAAAGTTTATAGAAAGAGTTCATGAATATTTAGTTGAGTACATATTGTTAAAAAGATTTGTATACGGGTCATAAACTTATTGCTGACTGAAATTGTAATAAGATTGTATTGGGAAGACTAGATTTTTCCTGTATGCTAAATTCTCCACGAGATGTCAGTTGCAATATCATGTGCCCTTACGTGTGCTTTGTATATCGGTTCCCCCCAGGTTATACTCAATCATTAGTGTCTCGAGGAACACTATTAAATTTCCAATTTAGTTGTAGTGGTTGGCGAGTTTAGTATTCATTCCATTTCTGAAATCTATGGTTTCGCCAACATCGTGAATGACATATATATGTACATACTAACTCAGACACAAACCAGACATGTAACTTACAGAATTTAATACTTTTTCATCTGACATTTTCATTATTTAACTCTTTTTTCTTTAGTTTTTCCCCAGTCATTCAAACATGTAACAAATCAGGTGTCCTCTCTGTTATACCGTTATGCGTTTGTTTTCTTTTTGTAAGTTCATGGAAAGAGTTCAGGAATGTTTAGTTGAGTACATATTGTTAAAAAGATTTGCATACAGGTCATAAAATTATGCCTGACTGAAATTGTAATAAAATTATAATGGGAAGACTAGATTTTTCCTGTAGGCCAATTCCCCACGAGATGTCAGTTGCAATATCCTGTGCCCTTACGTGTGCTTTTTATATCGGTTCACCCCAGGTTATACTCAATCATTAGCGTCTCGAGGGACACAATTAACTTTTCAGTTTAGTTGTAGTGGTTGGCGAGTTTAGTATTCATTCCATTTCTGAAATCTATGGTTTCGCCAACATCGTGAATGACATATATATGTACATACTTACTCCGACACAAACCAGACATGTTTACTAACAGATTTTAATACTTTCTTATGACATTTTCATTAACTCTTTTTTCTTTCGCTTTACCCCTCTCATTCAAACATGTGACAAATCAGGTGTCCTCTCTGTTATACCGTTACGCGTTTGTTTTCTTTTTGTAAGCTGTTTCATCGCCTGGCAAAGAGCTTGATTAGCTCGAAACTTTGAGAAACTGCTTTCTAAATGTGCCGACCCAAACACTTGTGTGAATATATATATATATATATATATATATATATATATATATATATATATATATATATATATATATATATACCCAACTAAGTGAAGGTGGACAAATATAGGCCTGATTTGTATACCTTAGAACTTTACTTTCAGTAGCGTATGGGACAGCATCTCACAAATCCGTAATTGCTATGATATGGTTCATATGTTCCGCATGGCCCATACTGCTGTTCGCCTCCGAAACAATATCGCCGGCAAGGACAGGAAAGACCCAAGCCTCCACTAAAGCCTAATAATAATAATAATAATAATAATAATAATAATAATAGAATATACACAAATAAGTAGAGCAACTGCTATGGCTCGCAATCGTAAATCCCCATGCATTTCATTTTCCAACTTCTACCTAGACACACCACCACCACCACCATCACCATCGCTCCCTTACTCATCCTTATTTTCCAACAGTCATCCATGGGTCATAATTCAAAGCCAGTCACGATGCGTCTTATGACGTTTGACCATTAAATATTTGAAAATGTAATAATAACTGATTTTTGATATACATTAGAACTTTGATATCTGCTCACATGAACATCAGGGGTAACACAATGGATGACACCCTCGCGTAGATGATTACCACAAGGGAAACATAAAAACAAATTTTAGTGAATTTCCACCCAGCAGATTCGAAGGACTTGTGATAACGGTCAGACGGGCGAACGGACAGACAAAAGAGTATTTCTGTATTCCCGAAAATTTAAAACTAGAGGGGATCAAATAATGATAGGAGGGAGAAGAGAAGGAAATTATCAAATATTATTTTTAATTTTTTTTCTTTCCTCGATAATCCCATTGGTACTATTTATTTATGACATGTCACGCCAACAACCAAAATAAGTGAGGTCTTAGTTACTAAATGTCTATAATTTCCAAAGAAATTGTAAAGATTTGTTGCTGCAGGTTTTGTCCATGATATGTTGGCTGGGGCTGTGATGATGATGAGAAGTATTTTGGAAGAGGATGCTAATGAAAATGACGACGTCGACAACGACAGTCATAATGTCAGCCACTACGACGCGACAACGACAAGTAACGTGATGATTGTGTGGTAGTGATGATTTAATAACTACTATGACTGCAACGACGACAGCGAATACATCAAAAACTACAATGATAACACTTACCTTGGGCCGCAGTCAAATGGATAACCATCAAACTGCAGACGAGGACGAAAATCAGGCTGAATGTCTTCGACATCTTGAATTGTTTTAAGCGTGATAGTTCAAATCGAATACTTTGTTAGTCTGTGATCAACTTGTATTTATACAAACATTCCAGGAAGAACGTTTCACGACATGAATTATGAGGATGCGATTTTATTCAGGAAGTGTTTTGTTTATCATTAATTGAAGAAATTAATTTGTCTATGTTTTCAATTTATTTTCTCTAGCCAACACATCATGTTTGACGCGCAATCAGACAGCATCCTATTTTCCAAAATATATACTAGTCCCCTATTGACATCACGGATTCAACATAACACACAATAAATTGTACCTAGTTTATACCGTGACCAACGGATAAGGAACTAAAACACGAATATCAATGATAAATGACATATACTGAATGACGTAATTGTCGCTAATTACTACTTTAAATTCGACGCTGTGCATCAACATTTTAGTCAATATTAGTACGAGTGAAATAAAACTTAATGTGACTGCTGACTTAATGACAAGAATCTTACAGTCAACATATCATGGAATAGTACATTAGTAATAATTATAATGTATTCTGTTGCACAGTACATCGCTCAGTATGTCTTGTTCTTTAAAACTTTCAGTGGCTGAAAAATATAGTGTAAGATGATGACTCCCGTGGAACATTGCTGCATTCCTCTTTATTTGAATAGACAGTCGATCCAAAATTTTGCTCCAACATTTTTGGTCATCATCAAACTCAACTTATATGAATTCCAGTATCCGTGTGAATATGTGTCCCTTATATTTTAGACTCCTTCCAACCAACCCTTTAGTCTAGAGTTTCTTCTGGCTCAAAAAATACAATGAAAAAAGATATTTTTCCTTTGTAAAACACTCACAGATTCGCCGTTGTTTGCAGTGCTTAGTTGTTTTAGCCCATTTGGCATAGAGATTTCCGTCATTATAGTGATGGAGAAGTAACCATTTCAATTTAGCAAATCGTATTTCTTTTTTATATTGTGGGAGAGAATTAAAGTCAAGTGTCTTGCCCAGAGACACATCGGATCCTTACTGGTCTGCCAGGATTCGACCC
This sequence comes from Margaritifera margaritifera, assembly GCA_029931535.1. Taxonomy (NCBI): domain Eukaryota; kingdom Metazoa; phylum Mollusca; class Bivalvia; order Unionida; family Margaritiferidae; genus Margaritifera; species Margaritifera margaritifera. The sequence continues at coordinate 63,619 of JAQPZY010000448.1, read as the reverse complement.
ATACCCTTCTGGTCCTAAGTCCGGCATCTGGTCCTAAGTCCGGCACACTAACCACTGAGCCACTGCAGCTCCCTCAACGAGAATGCATTTCTTTATCTTACAGCTCTCTAGTTGTATTGGCTGAATTCTATTAACTTTAAAGGTATTCCTGAATGCTATATACTACAAACGGGAATCTTAATTTGTTAAACATTTCACGTGCACTGTGAAGAGTTGACACATTCATTCACAGGATCAGGAGAAGCAAATATAAACTGAATATTTGAAATAAACCGATGCCAAACGTTTATGCGCCCTCTTTAAGGTCGGGACCAACAAAATGTCCGTGGGCTTTAAGTTATAATTAGAAGTAAGAATAAAAAGTATAATTAGATGTAATCGTTCTCGCTTGCTGTTTTCAATTATTATTATTATTATTATTATTGTTGTTGTTGTTGTTGTTTCTTCCAGCATCATTGGTTCCTTGGTTTTATTTATTTATTTATTTATTTATTGACAAGTCTTTTGTAAGTATTGATGAAGGTGAAGCGCATTAAAAAAAACCAGTTATGCCACTGTCAAAATTATATGGTCTCTTTTTTTTCTGTCCTCTATAAAAATTCTTAATCCATTCGCACAAAGGTATAACAAAAAAAAAGAACATGTCATTTACACACCTTAAATCGAATGATCCGGTGACAGGCCTTGAACGTTACTATTGCTTGACTGTATTATTTTTTTAAATTCACTTCACCTGCAGCAATACTTATAAACAATTCTTATAAATAAATAAATAAGTAAAAGGAACCAATGATGGTAGAAGCAACAACAACAACAACAACAACAACAACAAATAATAATAATAATAATAATAATATTAAAATAATATTAACAAATTGAAAAGAGCAACAGTAGCGAGAACGATTACTTCTAATTATACTTTTTTAAAAAAGTTTTCATCATCATTAGCGGCATCAGCACCACCACCAACACCAAAAACTACAACTGCTACTAGATATGGAGTCAGATAAGAAAGATATTTCAGTATTAATTATAAGATTGACACATGAACAAATGTCGTTGAAGTATCAAGTAATAAAAATAACAAATGAACACCACATAAAGTTTCTTCGACTAGAGACCAGTACAAGTATTGCAACTAAAGAGAAACAAGAAATACGATTTGCTAAGTTGAAATGGTTACTTCTCCATCACTATAATGACGGAAATCTCTATGCAAAATGGGCTAAAACAACTAAGCACTGCAAACAACGGGGAATCTGTGAGTGTTTTACAAAGGAAAAATATCTTTTTTCATTGTATTTTTTGAGCCAGAAGAACTCTAGACTAAAGGGTTGGTAGGAAGGAGTCTAAAATATAAGGGACGCATATTCACACGGATACTGGAATTCATATAAGTTGAGTTTGATGATGACCAAAAATGTTGGAGCAAAATTTTGGATCGACTGTCTATTCAAATAAAGAGGAATGCAGCAATGTTCCACGGGAGTCATCATCTTACACTATATTTTTCAGCCACTGAAAGTTTTAAAGAACAAGACATACTGAGCGATGTACTGTGCAACAGCGTACATAATATTTATTTAAAAAATGTACTATTACATGATATATTCATTACTAGATTTTTGTCATTAAGTCAGCAGTCACATTAAGCTTTATTTCACTCGTACTAATATTGACTAAAATGTTGATTTACAACATCGAATTTAAAGTAGTAATTAGCGACAATTGCGTCATTCAAGGCATGTCATGTTACATTTATATTCGTGTTTTAGTTCCTTATCGGTTGATCACGGAATGAACTAGGTACAATTTATTGTGTGTTTCTGTTGAATCCGTGATGTCACTAGGGGATTGGTATATGTTTGGGAAAATAGGATGCTGTCTGATAGCGCGTCAAACATGATGTGCTGGCTAGAGAAAATAAATTGAAAACATAGACAAATTAATTTCTTCAATTAATGATTAACGAAACACTTCCTGAACAAAATCGCATCATCATAATTCATGTCGTGAAACGTTCTTCCTGGAATGTTTGTATAAATACAAGTTGATCACAGACTAACAAAGTATTCGATTTGAACTATCACGCTTATAACAATTCAAGATGTCGAAAACATTCAGCCTGATTTTCGTCCTCGTCTGCAGTTTGATGGTTATCCATTTGACTGCAGCCCAAGGTAAGTGTTATCACTGTAGTTTTTGATGTATTCGCTGTCGTCGTTGCAGTCATAGTAGTTATTAAATCATCACTACCACACAATCATCACGTTACTTGTCGTTGTCGCCGTCGTAGTGGCTGACATTATGACTGTCGTTGTCGACGTCGTCATTTTCATTAGCATCCTCTTCCAAAATACTTCTCATCATCATCACAGCCCCAGCCAACATATCATGGACAAAACCTGCAGCAACAAATCTTTACAATTTCTTTGGAAATTATAGACATTTTAGTAACTAAGACCTCACTTATTTTGGTTGTTGGCGTGACATGTCATAAATAAATAGTACCAATGGGATTATCGAGGAAAGAAAAATTTTAAAAATAATATTTGATAATTTCCTTCTCTTCTTCCTCCTATCATTATTTGATCCCCTCTAGTTTTAAATTTTCGGGAATACAGAAATACTCTTTTGTCTGTCCGTTCGCCCGTCTGACCGTTATCACAAGTCCTTCGAATCTGCTGGGTGGAAATTCACTAAAATTTGTTTTTATGTTTCCCTTGTGGTAATCATCTACGCGAGGGTGTCATCCATTGTGTTACCCCTGATGTTCATGTGAGTAGGTATCAAAGTTCTAATGTATATCAAAAATCAGTTATCATTACATTTTCAAATAGTTTATGGTCAAACGTCATAAGATGCATAGTGACGGGCGTTGAATTATGACCCATGGATGACTGTCGGAAAATAATAATGAGTAAGGGAGCTGTGGTTGTGGTAGTGTGTCTAGGTAGAAGTTGGAAAATGAAATGCATAGGGATTTACGATTGCGAGCAATAGCAGTTGCTCTACTTATTTGTGTATATTCAATTATTATTATTAATATTATTATTATTATTATTATTATTATTATTATTATTAGGCTTTGGTGGAGGCTTGGGTCTTTCCTGTCCTTGCCGGCGATATTGTTTCGGAGGCGAACAGCAGTACGGACCATGTGGAATATATGAACCATATCATAGCAATTACGGATTTGTGAGATGCTGTCCCATACGCTACTGAAATCAAAGTTCTAAGGTATACAAATCAGGCTTTTATTTGTCCACCTTCACTTAGTTGGGGCTGTGTGTGAATATATATATATATATATATATATATATATATATATATATATATATATATATATATATATATTCACACAAGAATTTGGGACGGCACATTTACAAAGCAGTTTCGAGCTAATCAAGCTCTTTGCCAGGCGATGAAACAACTTAAAAAAAAAAACGCATAACGGTATAACAGAGAGGACACCTAATTTGTTACATGTTTGAATGACTGGGGAAAAGCTAAAGAAAAAAGAGTTAAATAATGAAAATGTCAGATGAAGAAGTATTAAAATCTGTAAGTTACATGTCTCTGGTTTGTGTCTGAGTAAGTATCTACATATATATGTCATTGACTATGTTGGCGAAACCCTAGATTTCAGAAATGGAATGAATACTAAACTCGCCAACCACTACAAATAACCTGGAAATTTAATAGTGTCCCTCGAGACGCTAATGATTGAGTATAACCTGGGGTGAACCGATATAAAAAGCACACGTAAGGGCACAGGATATTGCAACTGACATCTCGTGGAGGATTTGGCCTGCAGGAAAAATCTAGTCTTCCCAATATAATGTTATTACAATTTCAGACTGGCATAAGTTTATGACCCGTATACAAATCTTTTTAATAATATATACTCAAGTAAATATTCCTGAACTCTTTCCGTGAACTTTTATCATAATTATTCTTAGTAGTGGTAGTAGTAATATATTATTAGTATTGGTAGGAATAGTAGGATTAGTAGTAGTATTATTAGTAGTAGTAGTAGCAGAATAGCTTTTACTGTATCCCGCTAGAACATCCTTATGACACATTGCTTTTACTGCACCTTTCACACATAACTTTACCGGCATATTAAATCTTACGTATATATTGTATTATTTGATCTTAGATGGCTTTGATCTTTTGTCCTCTGCTTGAAATTGGGTCAAAACGGTTTGTTTGTCGGTGCGATAAAGCAACACCACAAAAAAAGATATGTAGTTTACTCATCTTGAAACCGGTTTTCAGATTTTTTTATGTCTTTTTTCCATTATTTAACTCATTATTCCAAGATTTTTCATTTCATTCAAACATTTAATAATTCAGGTTTTATTTCGGCGTTTGTCTTATTATTTTTTTTACAAAAACCCAAAACACACACACACACACACACACATATATATACATATATATATATATATATATATATATATATATATATATATATATATATATATATATATATATTCACACACACACATATCGCATATATATAGATATATTGAGTATTCTGGTATTCTGATCCTAATAGACCTTATCCACACATAAATCTTGCCTATTATCTAATTTACTTTAATTCGTCAGTTTTAGCCGATTATTTCATTAAACGTATTGCTCTCTTTCAGGTGCGACCGCGACGACACGGATTATGTGACTCGAGTAGTTTTGCATATCATTTTGTTAGAGTAAAATAAAACATTTGGAAAATAAGTTGACTTGGGCTAATAGTTTATTACTGTCTACGACAATGTTTTTAGTTGAGTGGAATTTTGTTGTAGATACCATTTGTACCGTAAGAGACAGTTGAAATCGGGCATCTTCTAAGAATTGCATTGCAGTCAGAAGTACGTGGTATTTTTTATGCTTTTGGCACGTGTAAAATGTCTTTATTAATTACCAGTGTTTGATCAACCGAAATGTAAGGACATTAACGTATCACAATACGCCATTCAAAGTCAAAGATATGCCCATTCCGATGGACCGCTGATCAACATTGCTAGCAAGGCCTGAGGCATAACTTACGTCATCACAGGCGGACTAAGAGCTTGACTGAAAGAATGAGATGTCTGCTCTATCACCTAGATGGCTGTTTTTACGCTACATTGTTTTAAAAAATGTTGTGTTATACCTGAAACTTTGGATGACTCCAACTCATATCGGCGGTAGTTTTCTTTCCTGTTGTTTTGTTTCTACTGGAATGACAGGCGATACTGGTCGATCATCCCGAGTATGCAATGTAGAACAAAAAGAAAATTTAAGATTGTTAAAAATTGTAAGAAATAATTGCAACTCAAATTCAAATTCTAAATTAAATGACCATCTTTCTGTTTATCGAGCCCCCTCCCCCCACCCACACACACCCCACCCAGCACACCCATCCTTGAAAGGAAAAAGCCATACATGTTGATTTGGGGTGAATATTTAATAATTCATAACATGACAGTAATATTCATATTGCTGCGTAAATACTATTATCTTTTAGATCGTCAGATTTACATGTAAAATTGAGTCAAATGTGTGATCACATTCTAGGCAAGCAGACAGGCATGGAGATGAAGATATAAATGAATAAATAAATAGAAAAGGCAAAGTAAACTCTAAAAACAAAGGCAACTATTTGAACTGCTCCTCCTCTGATGATGGATGTAAAATAATTTATGCGATGGGAAAGTAAGAGCGCTGTAATTACTTTCCGTTAAAAAGATTGATAGGTACATTGTCAAATGCACTAAATCAATTAGCTCATTTGGAAATAAATAATACTAGAATTGCAACTTTTGAATGAGGCAGTTTTAATATCAATGCAAACATGCTTAAATATTAAAAAATTTATAGCTCCAATGTAGATGGAAATATATATTTCTGATAAGAAACGAAGAAACATGAAAATGATACAGATCAGAGAGAGAGAGAGAGAGAGAGAGAAGAGAGGTTCTACTTGTATCATATACTATACACAAATTTTTTTGCAATACTTAGTATATCTTAAAATGCTATTGTTTGTAGTATAAAGCACTCGTTTTGTTTTGTAGCGCCTGAGGAATTAAGTAGTGTTCAAGTATTTGTTTATAAACATGAAAATAAAATATGAAAATAGACGAATCAATCTTAAAAGTAGTTGTAAAGTAAAGCGCAATGAAAAAATATTGCTTGCCAGATATATGAGGGGTATTATATGTATATCTAACTTCGTTGTTCACAGACCATTTTTTTTTCTTTCTAAATTATCGCAAGGAGAAAAGGTTACGACGTTTCTGTAAAAGAAAATACTGTATGAACGGTTATTTGACGGAAAACTCCTATCAAGCAGGAAAAGATCCCGCAAGAAGTTAAATACCGCGATCCAGCACAAGTACTAGAGCGGGATACTTGAGGTGTCTACGCAGGTCCTGTGTTAAACAGGGTCAAGATTTAAGGGACTATACGGGAATTTAACATAGGCGCCAACTTGGTTCATATGGTTTCATAACAGTGCAGCATGAGGTGACCGTCTCCACTCGAAAACGGAAAAACCCTATTACGTCATAGGTTTAGCTTGTGAGGTGGATCTGTCTGTTTGTTGGGGGCCCTGTGTTAAATAGGGTCAAAAATGTACAGGCTCTACGGGAATTTAACATAGGCGCCATTTTGGTTCATATGGTTTGTAACAGTGTAGCATGAGATGACGGTCAACGCTCGAAAACGTAAAAATTCTATTACATCACGGGTTTCAACAGGAGGAATCTGTCTGTTTTGTAAAAGTGTGGCGTGTGTTTTGAGGAAAATGTGAGTTTGTTTACCCTCTAAACGAAATGTCGTAGAGGAGTCCTGTGTTAAATAGGGTCGAAAGTATAAGGGGACAAACGAGAAATTAACATGGTTAATTTAAACATCGGAAGTTTATAGGGACAAAGAGAATGAGGCGGTCATGTGGAAAGGTATGCTTTTCAACAGTGAATTGAAGTGGTGTATCTTAACAGAGGTCCTGAACGATGACGGTCGTCTGTAGGGATGACATAAACTCCAACGTCTTCAGGTTTATTATGTGTAGGGTTCTTTAGTAGTTGTTGTCCATAACAAGAATAGAGTAGAATGCAAAAGAAGGGGTCTAAAATATAATTTAAATCTCTTCACAATAAAACTAAGAACCCTAACACTAACCATCATTTCTATATAAATCTAAAATCTCTACCCCATTATATAATATGTGTATCCCTCCCATACCCTCCTTCTTAAAAACAAAACTACCATCCTCATAATCCGTACATATCAATACTTAATAATTTACTATCCACCAACTAGTGATTTACTATCCAGCACCCCGGTATATACTATCAACTAACCAATTATCTACTTTCAACACTTAGTGATCTAATAGTTAGCACGCCGTTATATACTATTCACTAACCAATTATCTACTATCCAACGCCCAGTGCCCTGCTATCTACAAACCAATTATCTACTATCTACCAACCAACTATGTACTATAATGTCCCTACCCTCACATACTCTCCTATTTTTAAGCAAACTACCAGTCCATGCACACAAGGTAGGATTTGAAAGAAGGGGTATAAATAAAAATAATTAATCTCCCACCCCACCCCAAATCCCCATACACGCCCTCTTATAAATAAAGTAAAAATCTCTATTCCCATATATCATATTCGTAATCGGCCATACTCTCCTAGGATCCCACTTATAAAGTTAAAATCTCTACTTCCTTCTATAATATTCCCACCCAACATATAACTTCTGTTTTATTTTTTAAAAAAATGACCATCACCCACAGAATCCTTACATATCAAACCCACTCATCTAATGACCACACAACTTTATATGTGAAAGAAGCAGTATAAAATACAATTTAAATCCCTTATGAACAAAACTAACTTCATTATTTCCTTAACTACACTCATCTATGATAGTTTCAAAAGTCTGAGTTTATCTGCAATTTAAATATATGTTACAACAGGGATCTACTATCCAACAACCAGATATCTACAATCCAACAACCAGGGATATACTTCCAACAACCAGTTACCTACTATCCAACAACCAGGGATCTACTGTCCACCAACTAGGGACCTACAATCCACCAACTAGGGACCTAATATCCAACAACCAGTGACCTACTATCCACCAACCAGGGATCTACTATCCACCAACTAGGGACCTACTATCCACCAAGCAAGTATCTACTATATACCCCTTCTTAATAAAACTAACGTCACTAGCCCCACATACCGCTCTATGATCCCTCTTATAAATTAAGTACAAAACATCTAGCCGCTTCTATAAGAGCCCTTAGTTACCTTCCTTTATAATATACATACTCAAGCTCCTTCAGTATCTCCACTACAACTCTATAGAATAAACCTTACTAAACAGGCTACAGACCATATACAACCCTTCTAAATAAAACAAACAGCCTTTAAAAGAAGAGTGTATAAATAAAAATAATTAATCCCCAATCCCCAACTCCTCCCCTACCCTTTCCACTCCCTCTTACAAATTAAGTAAAACAAAAAGAAAGAAAAAAAAACCCATCTAGCCTCTTCTATAATGACCCTTAGTTACCTCCCTTTACAATATTCCTACCCGACGCTAATGTTCTATTTTAAACAAAACGACAATCCCATTCGGGTGAGTTTATCTAGACTTCACTCTAATTTATATTATTACGAATTGGCTTGTGTCCAATAGGATTCTTAAATATTTAAGCAAATTCTCTCTGTTTGTGTTCCAGATCTTAAATATGTCACAATTCTGTTATTGTACTGGGAGCCCAAAGTTTGATTCATCAAAATTAATAGAGAGTTACAATTGAACGTCTTCACAAGCTATGTTAAGTTGATAAATACACGGACCGACTTTTGTTTTTACCCCATGGTCAAAATAATACTTGTGACAGTTGGAAATTTATTTTTTTAAATTTAGACACAGAGTGTTTTGGCAAAATGTAATGTGCTGAAGTTGTGTGTGCGTGTGTGTATGTCTGTCTGTGTGCTTTTGTGAAACAGAGAGAGAAAGAGAGATAGAGAGACTTAAATAATAAGTTTTAAAAGACACACAAAACAGGGTAAATGCAATGCTAGAAATGTTCTCTTGACACATTTCAGTGTCAAAATAGGACTAATCCGGCACCAAATTTAGATATCTGACATACAAAAAAAAAAAAAAAAAAAAAAAAAGCCAACTAAGCTTCAAATTTTAGAGAACAAATAAAATGTATCCTATGAATAAAAACTGTTCTACAATTTTTTGGGGTGCAAGTTTTTTGAAAAAGTACAAAACTAAAGTGACAGAGCTTTCTATTTCACGTAATCATTTTGACTAGGGTAAATTTGTTGAGAGGTATCTTAAAACAGGAACTGATAAATCATGATTTAAATCTAAAACATTCAATAGGAAGATCAAGGGTGTCTGCCAATATTACAAAGCATACCTGACATTCTGTCAACCAAAGAAGTGTACTTTTACTTTACATCGTACGCGGTTCTAGAAAAGATAAATACAGCGCTATGAAGGTACATCGAAGCGGGTTCATGATTCATGAGAGAGAGAGTGAGAGAGAGAGAGAGAGAGGAAGAGAGAGAGAGAGAGAGAGAGAGAGAGAGAGAGAGAGAGAGAGAAAGAAAGGGTGAGGGAGGAGAGAGAGATAAAAGAGAGAAAGGGTAATAATAATAATAATAATAATAATAATAATAATAATAATAATAATTATTATTATTATTATTATTATTATTAATTTTTCATGATGTGTGCGAGGGGAGTTAACGATCTGACTACTGACATGGGTGGGTATCAGAGAGAGATCGAGAGAGAGATCGAGAGATCGAGAGAGAGAGAGAGAGAGAGCGAGAGAGAGCGAGAGGGGGGTAGAGTCCTTATTATTATTATTAAGACCATGGGATCAGCAATATTTAGTGACAGTTTTTCAAATTAACACATTCGGAAGGGTTCATGATTTATAAGAGAGAGAGAGAGAGAGAGAGAGAGAGAGAGAGTCATTATTATTATTATTATTATTATTATTATTATTATTATTCACGATATGCAAGAGATACGTGGGTAATCGAAAGTCCGACAGTATCTTAAAGCGGAACAATGGAACAAACAATCGGTTGTATGTGTGTGTGTGTGTGTGTGTGCGTGTGTGTGTGTGTGTGTGTGTGTGAGAGAGAGAGAGATAGAGAGATTAAGAGAGAGAGAGAGAGAGAGAGAGAGAGAGAGAGAGAAAAGAAATTTTGAGAGAATATCTGTTTAATCTACCTGAAACAAAGCAAAACACAGATACACTTACTTGCTATGGTATATTTTTCTTATGAAATATTAAGATTACATCCACAAACATTCACACCTATAGCAAATATCCATCCTTATTATGTTACAAGCGCACAATAGAACAGCATAATGTTTCTAGGGATAGTGGGGACTCTGGAACGAGATAGAAATCAGCGATCTCGCAATAGTAACATGCGTAAACATTTGATAAATAGCTCTTCAGAACGTGACACTTATACTTAAGTAGCGTCAGCTACAAACTCATTCTCAAACAGGAGAACAAAACATACCAGTCCCAAATTACCGTCATATGTAGGTAGAGAAACATGGAATGACTACTTTGATCGTTTTTGAAGAAGTGGCCAACAGTCGTTATTTGTCAAAAGACGAAAGACTTGAGGAATGGTTACCAAGATTACAAGGGGCAGCTGGGGAGTTTGTATTTTGACAACGTTCAAATAGAATTCGGTCAAACTATGAAGCTCTTTGCATAGACGTTCAAGTGATTGACACAGGAAAGGCCCCTCTAGTCTCCTATAGCCACAGAGATAAGAAACATAGAGAAAACCTGAGGTATAAGCAGCAGAGCTGAAATAACTGTATAATAAAGCGGAAATGGAGACACAAGACGTGAGGACTTTCTGAGACAATACATTCATAGTTGGAACATAGATAAAGTTAAGTTTCATGTTGAATTCATCAACGAACTCAGGAACACTCTTGAAGTTGTCTATCACGTTGTAATCTTTCTGGAAACAAGAAAGAACCAAAACACACTGTACATTTGAAAATAACGGTTCAAGGACAGTTGAAGAAAGTGCAGCGGAACACAGTGCTGAAAAAATTTCCTTTATATAGACGGCGATGGAACAGCCTCAGGAATGGTTAAGAACGAAATACTACAGAAAACAATTGGCCGTATAACACTAAACATTGAACACGACTCAGTCTTAAATGAAGAAGCAAAGAGAACCCCTGACAAGGAGACAGTAGAGCCAATGGAAAATACGATTCAGCGAGATTAAAAAAGGAACTTTAAAAGATGTGATCAAATCAAAACCCAGAAAACTCGCCAGAATGACGTTACTTTAGGAATTCAGAATATCAGAGAAACAATGACACTTAGCCCAGGAATACCGGAAGGAATGAACCTAGTGAGCTCGACATTATTGTTTCATTTGTTGAGATACATCGCATTTCAAACGGGAGTGCCTAGAACTGAAAAGAACATGCAATGACAGACCAATGCAAGTAAGAAAGTACATGGGAATCCAGTATTCTCTGATACATCTCCCTTCTAAAACAAACAACCAACCAAACAAACAAAGAAACGAACAAACAAAAAAAAAAAAAAAAAAAAAAAAAAAAAGATTTAAAAAAATTAAAAAATAAAATAAACGAGGTACAACTGACCGGAGTGCACTCCAGACAAATACGATAAAAGCGCCATTCAATCGGGCATACAGGATCTATAGAAGGAATAGCAACTACCTTTCTTTTAGGCAATGGTTCCTATAAACAAATCTTATCTGAACGCATATAAAGATAATTTGAGAGACCAAAACGGATGAAGCAAGATATATTGATCCATGCCAAGGAAGAACCTCTAAGTGTTATGAGACATGTTTGATGAACATACATCTTGGAGATGTCATCAAGTTGAAAAGGGAAGTCATAGTTGCAGCTATTGACAATGAAAACCTATTTGCAATTGTGTCCTAACAGGATCAGATAGAAAGTTAGATGACATTTTACTCAAAATACAATTATCCTTGATGGAAATAAATTAAATGTCGCCAGATCTTCAATCACAGAGTGCGGAAACTTAGAACTGCTGATCATTATATCACCACAAGCATTTGTGAGCAGATTTTTGTTTCTCGGGATGAAAATGATGATTAAGAGAAAAGATATGCAATCGCGTTATGTAGAAATTCATCTCCTCTTGTTGCTTGCAAGTCTTGATGATCTCAGTGCTGGACCGCAGACAAAGTGATAATTATGAATCTATTCGCAAGATACTGTCATTGGTAACGCTGTAAGAATAAAATAGCAAATATATAAGTGCCGTTATTACGGAGTATCAAGATGGATCAGGATGAAAAAAATGAACAACACGGCAACTAGGTGGATCAAGCTAGATAACATGATAACTAACCTATGTGCCCCATTCATAAGAAAAGTATCAATAATATGACTGTAGGAGCCAGGAAAGTGACATCTTTCCCGCAAAATTAGCTGACAAATACATTACACATCAAGTTCTTTAACATCTGAGTTGTTTTAGCAGTCAGCCAATGGCAAGGCAAGAAATGGAAGAACCAAGTGTTATAGCAGATTTGCATATTGAATATGAAAATGTCCTCTTCGAGAATGATAATGATAGAAAGCTTACTCTTGTACCAGAACATAGTATCGACACTGGCGATGCGAAACCAATAAAAGAGCCATTCCGTGGAGTGTAAACGACCTATGCTAATGTGGAAAACGAGGCAAATGAGCAGGGTTGTCCAACATCCGACCCGCCAAAGGTTTCTATCTCACGCGCCAACTTTTCATAACTTGTGCCGACTGGTAGTGAAAAACGCAGGCCAAGTTTATAAACCGCCCCGTGAATGTGAAAATAATTGCAATGTGACCACTCACGCGAAAAGGTTGGACACCCCTGCAATAGAGGAACTGAAATTCATTCTACGTGCGCGAGACAAACTCACCTTGGGCACCATCGATTGCATTTGTCAGAAAGAAGAATGGCAGCTTCAGACCATGCATGGACTATTGGAAGCCTAATATTGCAACACACACTGATGCATTTCCCATCTCCAAATTTGACCGATGTTTTGGATGCAGTATCATAAGCGAACATGTTCCAAGTTCACAAAATACACATATAGAGTTGTAAGATAAAGAGATGGACTCCGGTCACAATTATTACTTCCGGTTCAGTGCCCACGAATGTAGTCCCAGTCTATTTTTAGAGCATTGTTTCCTCTCTCATTTTGGTGGTGATGCATGCATTAGATTTAGTCATTATTGGTATTGATTTAAAGGAAATAGTTTATTCTTTAGATTATGAGCATTATTGTGTGGTTGTCTGTGTGTGATTAGGCGACAGTGCACAATGAGTAATGAGGTATTGGTGCTGATCCGGAAGTGCAATCTGTGACCCATTGCACTTTGCTTTGTTTACAGTCCAGTATCTCAAAAGAATGACGGTTAACCTAGGACAAGAATTACATCCTTAAGTTCATCTTTGAAGATACTTTAGATCAGCATATGCTTTATTAGGATTTGGACACAGTGGGAAGTTCAGTTTAGACAGACAAATGTAGAGACTATATAGGAAAATTAATTGTGGTCTGAGGCCAGATGTATTTCTTCTCGATACGGAAGTTGCAGTCACTCAGTGGTTAGTGTACCGGATGCAGGACCACTAGATCTACCCCTGTAAAGATTACTTAGCATTTTATTCTGTTCACTACAAAAAATTCTTTATCCGCTCGCACAATGGTAAAACACAAAAAGTGAACATGTCAATTAGACATTTTAACATTAGAACATAGAAATGGAATAACCGGGAAACAGGACTTGGAATTTTGTTATTGCTTGACTATACTTGTTTTGTTTAATACACATCACCTGCACCATTACTTTTGTTTTGTGTAATACACTTCACCTGCATCATTACTTACAAAAAGACTTGTAAATAAATAAAGAAATAAACAAACGAACAAAGGATAGTAGAAACAACAACAAGAACAAGAACAACAACAACAACAAGAAGAACAACAACAACAAAACAATAATAATTAATAATAACAACAACAACATCAGCAGTCATAACTACTACTACTACAACTATTATATTTGGAGTGCGATAAGAGAGATAGTTTAGTCAGAGAGAAAATGTATTAATTATGAGATTGACACATGGACAAAGGTCGTTGAAATATCAAGGAAACATAACGAATAAACACCTAATAAAGTTTATTCGACTAGAAATAATTAAAAGTATTGCAACTAAAGAGAAGCAAGAAATACGATTTGCTAAGCTGAAATGGTTACTTCTCCCTCACTATAATGACGAAAATCTCTAAGCCAAATCGGCTGAAACAATTGAGCATGGCAAACAACGGGGAATCTGTGAGTGTTTTTTAAAAGAAAAATATCTGTTTTCATTGTATTTTCTAAGCCGGAAGAAACCCTTGCCAAAGGGGTGTGTGGAAAAAGTCTAAAATATGGTCACGCATATACACATGGATATTGTAATTCATATAAGTTGAGGATGATGATGACCAAACATGTTGGATCAAAATTTGGATTGACTGTCTATTCAAACAAAGAGAGTAAAGCTGCAATTGTTCACGTGGAGTCATCATCATACACTAATTTTTTCAGCCACTGAAAGTTTTCAAGAACAAGATAAAATGAGCGATGTACTGTGCAGTAGAGTACATAATGATTATTATCAATTTACTAGATTCTTGTCAATAAGTCAGCAATCACATTAAGCTTTATTTCACTCCTACTAATATTGACTTAAATGTTGATTTACAGCATCGAATTAAAAATTATAGCTAGCGACAATTGCTTCAATCAGTGATTGTCATTTTTGGTCCATGTTCTCGTTTTAATTCCTTCTACGTTGGTCACGTATTAAGCTAGGTACAATTTATCGTATGTTTCTGTGAATCCATGACGTCAGTAGAGGATTGGTACATGTTTGAGAAAAATAAAGGCACAGACAAATTAATTTCTTCAATTATTGATGATCTAAACACTTCCTGGAAAAACATTCCTTTCATAATCACTGATGTCGTGAAACGTTCTTCCTGGACTGTTTGTATAAATACAATTTGTTCACAGACTCACAAAGTATTCAATTTGAACTATCACGCTTAAATCAATTCAAGATGTCGAAGACATTCAGCCTGATTTTCGTCCTCGTCTGCAGTTTGATGGTTATCAATTTGACTGCGGCCCAAGGTAAGTGTCATCACTGTAGTTTTTGATGTATTCGCTTTCACCGTTGCCTTCATAGTAGTTATTAAATCATCACTACCACACAATCATCACGTTACTTGTCGTTGTCGCCGTCGTAGTGGCTGACATTATGACTATCGTTTTCGACGTCGTCATTTTCATTAGCATCCTCTTCCAAAATACTTCTCATCATCATCACAGCCACAGTCAAGATATCATGGACAAAACCTGCAGCAACAAATCTTTACAATTTCTTTGGAAATTATAGAGATTTTAGTAACTAGGACCTCACTTATTTTGGGTGTTGGCGTGACATGTCATAAATAAATAGTGCGAATGGGATTATCGAGAAAAGAAAAGAGAAAATATTTAATAAATTTCTTCTCTTCTCCCTCCTATCATTATTGTATCCCCTCTAGTTATAAATTTTCGGTAATTTCAGAAATACGCTTTTGTTTGTCTGTGTGCCCGTCTGACCGTTATCACAAGTCCTTCGAATCTGCTGGGTGGAAATTCACTAAAATTTGTTTTTATATTTCCCTTGTGGTAATCATCTACGCGAGGGGTGTCATCCATTATGTTACCCCTGATGTTCATGTGAGTAGGTATCACAGTTCTAATGTAAATCGAAAATCAGTTATCATTACCTTTTCAAATAGTTTATGGTCAAACGTTATAAGACGCATCGTGACGGGCTTTGAATTATGACCCATCGATGACTGTCGGAAAAAAGACGAGTAAGGGTGCTGTGGTGCTTGTGGTGGTGGTGGTGGTGTGGGTAAAGTTGGAAAATGAAATGCATAGGGATTTACGATTGCGAGTCATAGCAGTTGCTCTACTTATTTATGTATATTCTACTTTCATTATTATTATTATTATTATTATTAGGCTTTGGTGGAGGCTTGGGTCTTTCCTGTCCTTGCCGGCGATATTGTCTAGGAGGCGAACAGCAGTTTGGGCCATGCGGAATATATGAACCATATCAAAGTAATTACGGATTAGTGAGATGCTGTCCCATACGCTACTGAAATCAAAGTTCTAAGGTATACAAATCAGGCTTTTATTTGTCCACCTTCACTCAGTTGGGACTGTGTGTGAATATATATATATATATATATATATATATATATATATATATATATATATATATATATATATATATATATATATGTATATATATTCACATAAGAATTTGGGACGGCACATTTACAAAGCAGTTTCTCAAAGTTTCGGAATAACAGAGAGGACACCTGATTTGTTACATGTTTGAATGACAGGGGAAAAACTAAAGAAAAAAGAGTTAAATAATGAAAATGTCAGATAAAAAAGTATTAAAATTTGTAAGTTTCATGTCTCTGATTTGTGTCTGAATAAGTATGTACATATATATGTCATTCACTATGTTGGCGAAACCCTAGATTTCAGAAATGGAATGAATACTAAACTCGCCAACCACTACAACTAAACTGAAAATGTAATAGTGTCCCTCGAGACGCTAATGATTGAGTATAACACGGGGTGGACCGATATAAAAAGCACACGTAAGGGCACATGATATTGCAACTGACATCTCGTGGGGAATTTGACCTGCAGGAAAAATCTAGTCTTCCCAATATAATATTATTACAATTTCAGTCAGGCATAATTTTGTGACCCGTATACAAATCTTTTTAACAATATGTACTCGACTAAATATTCCTGAACTCTTTCCATGAATTTTTATCATAATTATTATTATTATTATTATTATTAGCAGTAGTAGTAGTAGTAGTAATATATTATTAGAATTAGTAGCAACAGTACCATCAGTATTAGTAGTAGTCGAATAGCTTTAACTGTATCACGCCAGAACATCCTTATGACACATTGATTTTACAACACCTTTCACACATAACTTTACCGGCATATTAAATCTTTAGTATACTAGTATATTGTATTATTTGATCTTAGATGGCTTTGATCGTTTGTCCTCTTCTTGAAATTAGGTCAAAACGGTTTGTTTGTCGGTGCGATAAAGACACACCACAAAATAGATATGTAGTTTACTCATCTTAAAACCGTTTTTCAGATTTTTTTCTGTCTTTTTTCCATTATTTAACTCATTTTGCCTAGATTTTTCATGTTATTCAAACATGTAATAATTCAGGTTTTATTTCGGCGTTTGTCTTATTAATTGTTTTAAAAATGCAAACATATACATATATATATATATATATCTATATATATATATATATTTATATATATATATATGTGTATATATATATATATATATATATATATATATATATATATATATATATATATATATATTGTTACGACTCTAAGGTCTAAGAAAAATGTAACAGAAAGAAAGTGAAACCAACAAATCAAGTAAAAAATCAACAAGCAATTTATTACTAGATAATTAAAATGGAAAATCAAAAAATCACTTACAGTAATGTGTTTTGAAATCCTAATATTCCAATAAGAATGATTGTTCTAATCACAAGTCCTAAATACAGAATGCTCCGAATTCACGGCTGTGTCCTTGAATGTTATGATGTGCTAATGGTCTCCAAAGTCCTGATGTACTAGAAATCTTGATGTGCTGATGTCAAAATGAAGTATTCCAAAATCTCTGAATAAGTTCACATAAATTCCAAAATCATCAATTAAAAATCCAAAATATAAAAAGTTTGTGAGCACTGTTATAATCCAATGTATATTTAAAATAATTCCTCTCTTAGAATTTGGAATGAATTTTCACAACTGTAATAGCTCTTTACAAGACTGATGGTAATGTCAAAACTGAATAAATGTCCACCAAACATGATATATATAAAGATTGGACACATGACATAATGTTCTAGATTGGTCACATGACAGAATGTTCTAGAATGTGTGTCATCTTAATGGAATTTTTACTTGTAAACAAAAATCAACCTTGACCTTCAAATTGAGAAAACATATTGATCAAAACAACCTAATTCAAGGACACTAGTTATACATGTTTTTCCTAATAAACATAAAGATTTAAGCAAATATTAAAGTGAAGAAACATTTATAATTTCCTAAAATATATATAATATTATATAAACATCATACATAACACCTCCCCTCATAAAGAAAAAGAAAGATTTATATAATAAAGCTTTCTTTTGAATATACATCTAATACTACAATAACCAAAATTACATAAGAACATGTTTTATGATACTGGACTTAATTACATCAAGCAATATTACATTTCTAGGCACGTGAGAGTGCATCTGCAATCACATTGTCTTTTCCCCTGATGTGTTTGATGTCAATGTTATATTCTTGCAATATCAAACTCCATCTCAACAATCTCCGATTTTTATCTTTCATTTTGTTGATGAAAGTAAGGGGATTGTGATCACTGTACACAATAATTGGAGAAAGAGCTGAGGTAACATACACTTCAAAATGCTGTAAAGCCAATATCAAAGCCAAACATTCCTTCTCAATTGTGGAATAATTTTTCTGGTGCTTGTTTAGTTTTTTAGAAAAATAACACACAGGGTGATCCACACCACTTTTGTCTTCCTGAATCAATACTCCACCAACCCCTACATCACTTGCATCAACAGATAATTTAAATGATTGGCTAAAATTTGGTGCAGAAAGAACTGGTGCATTCTTAAGCATGGCCTTTAACTTGTCAAAAGATTCCTGACACTTGTCAGACCAATGAAATTTGGTTTTCTTACTCAATAAACTTGTCAAAGGTTCAGCAATTTTGGAAAAATTGGAACAAAATTTCCGATAATATCCAGCCATACCTAGAAATCGCATCAGTTGCTTTTTACAAATTGGAACTTGAAATTCAGAGATAGCTTTGACCTTAGCTTCTATAGGTTTAACTTGACCTTGTCCCACAATATGTCCTAAAAATGTGACACAAGCATGGCAAAACTCACTTTTGCTCAAATTAATTGTCAGATTCGCATCACTGAGTCGATCGAAGAATTTTCGAATGGTTTCCAAATGATCTTCCCAGGTGTTGTTGTAGATAATTACGTCATCGATATAAGCGTCACAATTATCAAGACCAAATGTTATCATGTTCATCAGACGTTGAAACGTTGCAGGCGAATTTTTCATTCCAAACGGCATGACTTTATATTGATAAAGTCCATCTGGAGTTACAAATGTTGAAATTTCTTTTGCCCTTTCCGTCAGTGGAATTTGCCAGAATCCTTTTAAAAGGTCAAACTTGGTGACATATTCCGCATTTCCAATTTTATCAATGCAATCGTCCATTCTTGGGATTGGAAATGAATCAGTTTTGGTGACACTGTTGACTTTTCTATAGTCAGTACACATACGGAATGTATTATCTGGCTTGGGAACAAGAATACATGGTGAACTCCAGTTACTTTTACTTGGTTCTATGAAATCATTCTCCAGTAAATACGGAATTTCTTTCTTCAGATAGTTCTGTTTGAGAGGATTCATCCTATAAGGATGCTGTTTCACAGGCGCAGAATCTACAATGTCAACGTCATGATAAATTTTACTTGTTCGTGTTGGAACATCAGGAAACAAGTGCTCATATTCATGTAATAGCTGTTTTAGTTCATTTCTTTCCTGTTGTTGTAGATGTGAAAGTTTCTGGTCTAGGTTGTTCAATATTTCTGAATTCCGAAGATTGATTACACCAGAGTCACTATAGTCTGATCGTATTCCATCGTTGATATCTTCACTGTGTGGGACAGGTACAACTAAATTAACAGAATAATTAGCTGGGCTATCTCTGTCAAAATATTCCTTTAACATATTTAGATGACAAAGTTGTTTCTGTTTCCGTCTCCCAGGAGTGTTAATGATATAATTTAAGTCATTTACTTTCTTTTCAACGTTATAAGGACCATAAAATTTAGCCTGAAGAGGATTCTGAGGTATGGGAAAGAGAGCCAGAACTTTGTCACCAGGTTTAAAACTCCTTTCCTGTGAATTTCTGTCATACCTTAATTTCATTTTTGACTGGGTAGTGTGAAGATTAGTTCTTGCTACTTCACAGGCCTTTGACAACTTGTATTTGAAATCAGAGACATAATCCAGAAGATTAATCTTTGAATCTTCATTTGAAAGAAGTTTCTCTTTCAATAATTTCAATGGTCCACGGACAGTATGACCAAAAACTAGTTCAAAGGGACTAAAACCCAACGACTCTTGAACTGATTCCCTAACAGCAAACAACAACAAATGAACACCCTCATCCTAATCCTTTTCTGTATCAAAGCAATATGATCGAATCATATTCTTCAAAGTTTGATGAAATCTTTCCAAAGCAGCTTGACTTTCAGGGTGATAGGCAGTAGATTTAAACTGTTGGATGCCTAATTCATGCATAACTTGTTGGAAAATTCCAGACATAAAATTTGACCCTTGATCCGACTGGACAGATTTGGGAAGGCCAACAAGTGTAAAAAACTTCACCAAAGCTTTCACAATAGTTTTAGTTTTTATATTTCTCAGAGGAATTGCCTCTGGAAATCTTGTAGATGCACACATGATGGTCAACAAGTATTGGTTGCCTGACTTGGTTTTAGGTAAAGGACCAACACAGTCTACCATTATTCTACTAAATGGTTCATCAAATGCAGGAATAGGTTGCAGATGAGCCTTAGGTATCTTCTGATTGGGTTTTCCTACCATTTGACAAGTGTGACAAGATCTGCAGTATTTAGAAACATCACTTTTGAGTTTCGGCCAATAAAAATGATTCAAGATCTTGTGATAAGTCTTACGGACTCCTAAATGACCAGCCAAAGGAGTTTCATGGGCTAAATTAAGAATTTCCTGTCGATATGACTTAGGAACAACAATTTGATAGCTCACTGACCACTCGTCACCAGCGGGTACATCAGGTGGTCTCCATTTCCTCATAAGGACCCCATTTTTCACAAAGTAACACACTGGAACTTGTGTGGCTTCAGTTTCACTAATAGCCCTCTGAAACAAACAAAATATCTCGGGATCTTGCTCCTGTTCAACGACAAGGGATTGTCGTTTGTCACCCTGAGTAGGACAAAGAGAATGAGTTGCCAAAAGAGGATCACTGTGATCAATACCATTTGATTGATCAATACCTGAGGAAAAAGTGACCTCATCAAAAGACTGACCAATACATGTGTCAGCTAAAGGAATAATATCCTGATCAACATCACTCTCAAGAGCTCTTTTTGCCATAGCTCTAGTAACTGCACAAGCAGGGTACAAATCAGGGATTTCAGTTTCGACAGGATCAACTTTCTGATCCAAACAAGGCTTGTCAGTTACAAGTGGATTAACCACAACCTTATCTCCAGCTAGGTCATTGCCTAGTAATAAATGAACACCCTCTATGGGTAAAGAAGTCACTGCCCCAACAGTCACAGGTCCAGAAACTAAGTCTGATGCCAAATTTACACAATGAAGAGGAACATTTACAAAGCCGCACTCTACTCCCTGAACAAGAACACTTTCACTTGAAGAAGACTCCTCAGACAAAGGCAAAGTACCTGATAATAAAAGACTCTGAGAAGCTCCAGTGTCCCTTAATATTTTAATTGGGATAGGTTTGGCAGAATCACCAATAAGTGATATAGAACCTTCTGACATGAATGGTTCATAAGCCTCCAAAATAGAATCAGACTGGGGTTTGTTTGACCCAACAAATGTATTGCTTTCAATACAAGACCGTGACCTTGACCTCGTAGAAATAAGAGCATTTGGAAAAGCTCTGTCTTTACTCTGTTGCTTATTTTTCAACTTGAAACAATCAGAAATAACGTGCCCTTTCTTGTTACAATAAGTGCACGTAGGAAGAGATAAGGATTTCTGATCAGTCTTATCAGATGTTTGATTCCTAACAGTTGTGCTGTTGTGAAATTTGGAAGTACTCGAATGAGATTGAAATGGTTTTTTTACCAGAAAACTGCTGAGAGGACGATTTATTACCAAATGAAATTTTGTGAGTAAAGGAATAATCATCAGCCATACGAGCAGCATTTTCCAAAGTTTCCACATTCTGCTCGTCAAGATAGGTTTTAACATCACTATGGATGCACCTCTTGAACTCTTCAATTAATACGAGCTGTCGGAGGTTATCATAAGCTTGATCAACTTTCTTGGCTGAGCACCACCTATCAAATAGTTGTTCTTTATCCCTTGCAAATTCGACATGAGTTTGTCCAGTTTCTTTTCTACAATTCCTAAACCTTTGTCGATATGCCTCTGGTACCAACTCATAAGCTTTCAAGATGTACTCCTTAACCACATCATAATCAGTGCTTTGTTGTACTGACAGTGAAATGTAGACTTCACGAGCTTTGCCAATAAGTACACTTTGTAATAACAAAGTCCAATGCTCTCTGGGACATTTCAAGTTTTCAGCTATTTTCTCGAAATGAAGAAAGTATTTATCTACTTCTTTTTCCTGAAAAGGGGGTACTAACCTAATATATCTAGTAACATCAAAACCTGAACTTGTGTTTAAAGGAGTGGAGTGTGCTCTGTTTGCCAGTTCTAATTCTCTTAATTTAAATTGCATTTCCCTTTCTTCTCTTTGCATTTGTATCTGCCTCTCTTCTTTCTCTCTCTCCATCTGTATCCGCCTATCTTCTTTCTCTCTCTCCATCTGTATCTGCCTCTCTTCTTTCTCTCTCTCCATCTTCCTCTCTTCTTTTTCTCTCTCCATCTGCCTTTCTTCTTTCTGCATTTGGATCTGCCTCTCTTCTTTCTCTCTCTCTCTCTGAATCTGAAGCTTTGCCAACTCTAAATCCATCTGGTTCTTGAATTCTAATTCCCTTAATTTCCTGTCAGAACCAGATACAGGCTTTCTCTTCAAACTTAAAGCACTGCTATCAAAAATTCCCTTTCCTACTAAATACTGAATCAAAATAATCTTTATCTCCTGTTTTGTCAATGATAATTTTGCCTCAGATAGACTGTATTTTCTGGCAAGCTCGAGCAACTCATCCTTTCTCATGCACTCTAACCCCTCCTGGGTAGGTTTTGAAATGAAATTCTGAACATTAGATGCCATAGTAAATGCTTGTTGGTTTCACACAAAAAATTTCTCTATATAAAATCTTTGCCAAAGACAAAAAAAAAAAAAAAAAATTCCGAGACAAAATCAATATGAATTTCAAAGATAAATTTAATATCTCTAATATGCTTTAAAGAAATTCAATCCCGGACGAGCCCCCAATTTCTGTTACGACTCTATGGTCTAAGAAAAATGTAACAGAAAGAAAGTGAAACCAACAAATCAAGTAAAAAATCAACAAGCAATTTATTACTAGATAATTAAAATGAAAAATCAAAAAGTCACTTACAGTAATGTGTTTTGAAATCCTAATAATCCAATAAGAATGATTGTTCTAATCACAAGTCCTAAATATAGAATGTTCCGAATTCACGGCTGTGTCCTTGAATGTTATGATGTGCTAATGGTCTCCAAAGTCCTGATGTACTAGAAATCTTGATGTGCTGATGTCAAAATGAAGAATTCCAAAATCTCTGAATAAGTTCACATAAATTCCAAAATCATCAATTATAAATCCAAAATCCAAAAGTTTATGAGCACTGTTATAATCCAATGTATATTTAAAATAATTCCTCTCTTAGAATTTTGAATGAATTTTCACAACTGTAATAGCTCTTTACAAGACTGATGGTAATGTCAAAACTGAATAAATGTCCACCAAACATGATATATATAAAGATTGGTCACATGACAGAATGTTCTAGATTGGTCACATGACAGAATGTTCTAGAATGTGTGTCATCTTAATGGAATTTTTACTTGTAAACAAAAATCAACCTTGACCTTCAAATTGAGAAAACATATTGATCAAAACAACCTAATTCAAGGACACTAGTTATACATGTTTTTCCTAATAAACATAAAGATTTAAGCAAATATTAAAGTGAAGAAACATTTATAATTTCCTAAAATATATATAATATTATATAAACATCATACATAACAATATATATATATATATATATATATATATATATATATATATATATATATATATATATATATATTTACATACATATCGCACATATATAGATATATTGAGTATTCTGGTATTCTGATCCTATTGGACCATATCCCCACATAAATATTGCCGACTATCTAATCTACTTCACACGTCAGTTTTAGCCGAGGATTTCATAAAAGGTTTTGTTCTCTTTCAGGTTCGACCGCGACGACACGGATTATGTGACTCGAATAGTTTTAAATATTATTTTGTTAGAGTAAAATAAAACATTTGGAAAATAAGTTGACTTGAGCTAATAGTTTATTACTGTCTACGACAATTTTTTGAGTTGAGTGGAATTTTGTTGTAGATACGTGTTGTTCCGTAAGAGACAGTAGAAAGCGGGCATCTACTAAGAATTGTATTGCAGTCAGAAGTACGTGGTATATTAATGCTTTTGGCACGTGTACAAAGTCTTTATTAATTACCAGTGTTTGATCAACCGAAATGTAAGGACATTAACTTATCGCAATACGCCATTCAAAGTCAAAGATATGTTTGTTCCGATGGACACCTGATCAACATTGCTGGCAAGGTCTGAGGCATAACTTTCGTCATCACATGCAGACTAAGAGCTTGACTGAAAGAATGAGACGTCTGCTCTATCACCTAGATGGCTGTTTTTACACAACATTTTTTAAAACAATATTGTGTTATACCTGAAGCTTTGGATGACTCCAACTCATATCGGCGGTAGTTTTCTTTCCTGTTGTTGTTGTTGTTTTGTTTCTCATGGAATGACATGAATTACGATACTGGTCGATCATCCTGTGCATGCAATGTATAAGAAAAGAAATTTTAAGATTGCTAAAAATTTTAAGAAATAATTGCAACTCAAATTCAAATTATAAAAGACCGTCTTTCTGTTTATCGAGCGACCCCCCTCAACCCTCCCGAAAAGAAACACCCATGAAAGGAAAAAGCCACACAGATTGATTTGGGGTTAATATTTAATAATTCATAGCATGACAGAAATAATCCTATTGCTGCGGAAATACTATTCTCTTTTAGATCGTCAGATTTACATGTAATTGAGTCAAATGTGTGATCACATTCTAGGCAAGCAGACAGTCATGGAGATGAAGATATAAATGAATAAATAAATAGAAAAGGCAAAGTAAACTCTAAAAACAAAGACAAATGTTTGAACTGATCCTCCTCTGATGATCGATATAAAATAATTTCTGCGATGGGAAAGTAGAAGAGCTTGAAATTATTTCTGTTAAAAAGATTCATACATACATTGTCAAATGCAATAAATCAATTAGCTCATTTGGAAATAAATAATACTAGGATTGCAACTTTTGAATGAGGCAGTTTTAATATCAATGCAAAAATGTTTAAATATTAACAAATATATAGCTCCAATGTAGATGGAAATATATATTTCTGATACGAAACGAAGAAACATGAAAATGATACAGATCAAAGAGAGAGAGAGAGAGAGAGAGAGAGAGAGAGAGAGAGAGAGAGAGAGAAAGAGAGAGAGAGATGAGAAGGCTACGACGTTTCTGTAAAAGAAAATACTGTATGAACTTTTATTTGATAGAAAACTCCTATCAAGCAGGAAAAGATACCGCAAGAAGTTAAATACCTCGATCCAGCACAAGTACTAGAGCAGGACACTTGAGGTGGCTACGGAAGTCCTGTGTTAAAGAGGGTCAAAATTGTACGGGGCTCTACGGGAATTTAACATAGGCGCCAACTTGGTTCATATGGTTTTATAACAGTGCAGCATGAGGTGACGGTCTGCACTCGAAAACGGAAAACACTATTATGTCATAGGTTTAGCATGTGGGGTGGGTCTGTCTGTATGTTGGTGTTAAATAGAGTCAAAAATGTACAGGCTCTACGGGAATGTAACATAGGCGCCAACTTGGTTCATATGGTTTTATAACAGTGCAGCATGAGGTGACGGTCAACGCTCGAAAACGGAAAAATTATATTATGTCACGGGTTTCAGCAGGAGGAATCTGTCTGTTTTGTAAAAGTGTGGCGTGTGTTTGGAGGAAAATGTGAGATTGATCACCGTCTAAATGAAATATCGTAGAGGAGTCCTGTGTTAAATAGGGTCGAAAGTATATAGGGACAAACGAGAAATTAACATGGTTAATTTAAACATCGAAAGTTTATAGGGACAAAGAGTCGAAAGTTTATAGACAAATAGGAAATTCACATGAGGCGGCCATGTGGAAAAGTATGCTTTTCAACAGTGTATTGAAGTGGTGTTTCTTAACAGAGGTCCTGAACGATGATGGTCGTCTGTAGGGATGACATAAACTCCAATGTCTTCAGGTTTATTATGTGTAGGGTTCTTTTGTAGTTATTGTCCATAACAAGAACAGGGTAGGATGTAAAAGAAGTGGTATAAAATGGAATTTTAATCTCTTCACAATAAAACTAATAATCCTAATACTAACCCTAATTTCTATATAAATCTAAAATCTCAACCCCATTATATAATATGTATATCCCTCCCATACCCTCCTTCTTAAAAACAAAACTACCATCCTCATAATCCGTACATATCAATACTTTATAATCTACTATCCACCAACTAGTGATTTACTATCCAGCACCCCGTTATATGCTATCAACTAACCAATTACCTACTTTCAACACTCAGTGATCTAATAGCCAGCACGCCGTTATATACTATTCACTAACCAATTATCTACTATCCAACGCCTAGTGACCTGCTATCTACAAACCAGTTATATACTATCTACCAACCAACTATCTACAATAATGTCCCTACCCTCACATACACTCCTATTTTTAAGCAAACTACCAGTCCATTCACACAAGGTAGGATTTGAAAGAAGGGGTATAAATACAAATAATTAATCTCCCACACCACCCCAAATCCACCTACACGCCCTCTTATACATAAAGTAAAAATCTCTATTCCTATATACCATATTCGTAATCGCCCCTACTCCCCTAGGATCCCACTTATATAAAGTTAAAATCTCTACTCCCTTCTATTATAGTCCCATCCAACATATAACTTCCTTTTTTAAAAAACAAAACTATCATTATCGTAATCCTTACATATCAAACCCACTCATCTAATGACCCCACAGCTTTACATGTAAAAGAAGCAGTATAAAATACAATTTAAATCCCTTATGAACAAAACTAACTTCATTATTTCCCGAACAATATATACTCTTCTATGTTAGTTTCAAAAATCTGAGTTTATCTGCAATTTAAATATATGTTACAACAAGGATCTACTATCCAACAACCAGATATCTACAATCCAACAACCGGGGATCTACTTCCAACAACCAGTTACCTACTATCCAACAACCAGAGATCTAATATCCACCAACTAGGGACCTACAATCAAACAACCAGTGACCTACTATCCACCAAGCAAGTATCTACTATATACCCCTCCTTAATAAAACTAACGTCACTAACCCCACATACCGCTCTATGATCCCTCTTATAAATTAAGTACAAAAGCATCTAACCGCTTCTATAAAACCCCGTAGTTACCTTCCTTTATAATATACATACTCAAGCTCTTTCAGGATCTCCACTACAACCCTATATAATAAACCTTACTAAACAGGCTACAGACCATATAAAGCCCTTCTAAATAAAACAAACAGCCTTTAAAAGAAGAGTGTATAAATAAAAATAATTAATCCCCAATTCCCACCTCCTCCCTTACCCTTTCCACTCCCTCTTACAAACTAAGTAAAGCAAAAAAAAAAGAAAAAAAGCCCAATATAGCCTCTTCTATAATGACCCTTAGTTACCTCCCTTTACAATATTCATAGCAGACGCTAATGTTTCATTTTAAACAAAACGACAATACCATTCGGGTATGTCTATTATATTCTGGTTGCAGAAAAGTAGACTTCACTCTAATTTATATTATTACGAATTGGCTTGTGTCCAATAGGGTTCTTAAATATTTAAGCAAATTCTCTCTGTTTGTGTTCCAGATCTTAAATATGTTACAATTCTGTTATTGTACTGGGAGCCCAAAGTTTGATTCATCAAAATTAATACAGAGTTACAATTGAACGTCTTCACAAGCGATGTTAAGTTGATAAATACACGGAATGACTTTTGTTTTTACCCCATGGTCAATATAGTTTTGACAGTTGGAAATTTATTTTTTTAAAATTTAGACACAGAGTGTTTTGGCAAAATGTAATGTGCTGAAGTTGTGTGTGCGTGTGTATATGTCTGACTGTTTGTCTGTCTGTGTGCTTTTGTGAAACAGAGAGAGAAAGAGAGATAGAGAGACTTAAATAATAAGTTTTAAAAGAAAGACACACAAAATAGGGTAAATCCAATGCTAGAAATGTTCTCTTGACACATTTTAGTGTCAAAATAGGACTAATCCGGCGCCAAATTTAGATATCTGACATACAAAAAAAAAAGCCAACTAAGCTTCAAATTTTAGAGAACAAATAAAATGTATCCTATGAATAAAAACTGTTCTACAATTTTTTGGGGTGCAAGTTTTTTGAAAAAGTACAAAACTAAAGTGACAGAGCTTTCTATTTCACGTAATCATTTTGACTAGGGTAAATTTGTTGAGAGGTATCTTAAAACAGGAACTGATAAATCATGATTTAAATCTAAAACATTCAATATGAAGATCAAGGGTGTCTGCCAATATTACAAAGCATAGCCGACATTCTGTCAACCAAAGTAGTGAACTTTTTCTTTACATCGTACGCGGTTCTAGTAAAGATAAATATAGCGCCATTAAAGTACATCGAAGCGGGTTCATGATTCATGAGAGAGAGAGAGAGAGAGAGAGAGAGAGAGAGAGAGAGAGAGAGAGAGAGAGAGAGAGAGAGAGAGAGAGAGAGAGAGAGATACCAGTCCCAAATTACCGTCATATGTAGGTAGAGAAATATGGAATGTCTACTTTGATCGTTTTTGAGAAGTGGCCAACAGTCCATATTGGTCAAAAGTTGAAAGACTTGAGGAATGTTTACCTAGATTACAAGGGGCAGCTGGTGAGTTTGTATTTAGCCAACGTTCACATAGAATTCGGTCAAAATATGAAGCTCTTTGGAAAGACGTTCAAGTGATTGACACAGAAAAGGCCCCTCTAGTCTCCTATAGCCACAGAGATAAGAAACATAGAGAAAACCTTAGGTATAAGCAGCAGAGCTGAAATAACTGTATAATAAAGCGGAAATGGAGACACAAGACGTGAGGACTTTCTGAGACAATTCCTTCATAGTTGGAACATAGATAAAGTTAAATTTCATGTTGAATTCATCAACAAACTCAGGAACACTCTTGAAGTTGTCTATCACGTTGTAATCTTTCTGGAAACAAGAAAGAAAAAAAAAATACTGTACATTTAAAAAAAACGGTTCAAGGACAGTTGAAGAAAGCGCAGCGGAACACAGTGCTGAAAAAATTTCCTTTATATAGCCGGCGATGGAACAGCCTCAGGAATGGTTAAGAACGAAATACTACAGAAAACAATTGACTGTATAACACTGAACATTGAAAACGACTCAGTCTCAAATGAAGAAGCAAAGAGAACCCCTGACAAGGAGACAGTAGAGCCAATGGAAAATACGATTCAGCGAGATTAAAAAAGGAACTTTAAGATGTGATCAAATCAAAACCCAGAAAACTCGCCAGAATGACGTTACTTTAGGAATTCAGAATATCAGAGAAACAATAACACTTAGCCCAGGAATACCGGAAGGAATGAACCTAGTGAGCTCGACATTATTGTTTCATTTGTTGAGATACATCGCATTTCAGACGGGAGTGCCCAGAACTGAAAAGAACATGCAATGACAGACCAATGCAAGTAAGAAAGTACATGGGAATCCAGTATTCTCTGATAATCTCCCTTCTAAAACAAACAACCAACCAAACAAACAAAGAAACAAACAAACAAAAAAAAAAAGAAAAAAAAAAAAAAAAAGATTTAAAAAAATTAAAAAATAAAATAAACGAGGTACAACTGACCGGAGTGCACTCCAGGGAAAAATACGAAAAAAGCTCTATTCAACCGGGCATACAGGATCTATAGAAGGAATAGCATCTACCTTTCTTTTAGGCAATGGTTCCAATAAACAAATCTTATCTGAACGCATATATAGATAATTTGAGAGACCAAAACGGATGAAGCAAGATATATTGATCCATGCTAAGGAAGAACCTCTAAGTGTTATGAGACATGTTTGATGAACATACATCTTGGAGATGTCATCAAGTTGAAAAGGGAAGTCATAGTTGCAGATATTGACAATGAAACCATGTTTGCAATTGTGTTCTAACAGGATCAGATGGAAAGTTAGCTGACATTTTAATCAAAATATAATTATCCTTGATGGAAAAGAAATTAAATGTCGCCAGGTCTTCAATCACAGAGTCCGGAAACTTAGAACTGCTGATCATTCTATCACCACAAGCATTTGTGAGCAGATTTTTGTTTCTCGGGATGAAAATGATGATAAAGAGAAACGATATGTAATCACGTTATGTAGAAATTCATCTCCTCTTGTTGCCTGCAAGTCTTGATGATCTCAGTGCTGGACCGCAGACAAAGTGATAATTATGAATCTATTCGCAAGTGCTGTCTCAGTTCGGTAAGATAATTTCATTGGTACCGCTGAAAGAATAAAATAGCAAATATATAAGTGCCGTTATTACGGAGTATCAAGATGGATCAGGATGACAAAAATGAACAACACGGCAACTAGGTGGATCAAGCTAGATAACACGATAACTAACCTATGTACCATACTCCTAAGAAAAATATCAATAAGACACTAGAAGCCAGGAAAGTGAAATCTTTCCCGCAAAATTAGCTGACAAATACATTACACATCAAGTTCTTTAACATCTGAGTTGTTTTAGCAGTCAGCCAATGGCAAGGCAAGAAATGGAAGAACCAAGTGTTATAGCAGATTTTCTGATTGAATATGAAATTGTCCTCTTCGAGAATGATAATGATAGAAAGCTTACCCTTGTACCAGAACATAGTATCGACACTGGCGATGCGAAACCAATAAAAGAGCCATTCCGTGGAGTATAAACGACCTATGCTAATGTGGAAAACGAGGCAATAGAGCAGGGTTGTCCAACATCCGACCCGCCAAAGGTTTCTATCTGGCGCGCCAACTTTTCATAACTTGTGCCGACTGGTAGTGAAAAACGCAGGCCAAGTTTATAAACCGCCCCGTGAATGTGAAACTAATTGCAATGTGACCACTCACGCGAAATGGTTGGATACCCCTGCAATAGAGAAACTGAAATTCATTCTACGTGCGCGAGACAAACTCACCTTGGGCACCATCGATTGCATTGGTCAGAAAGAAGAATGGCAGCTTCAGACCATGCATGGACTTTTGGAAGGCTAATATTGCAACACACACTGATGCATTTCCCATCTCCAAATTTGACCGATGTTTGGATGCAGTATCATAAGCGAACATGTTCCAAGTTCACAAAATACACATATAGAGTTGTAAGATAAAGAGATGGACTCCGGTCACAATTATTACTTCCGGTTCAGTGCCCACGAATGTAGTCCCAGTCTATTTTTAGAGCATTGTTTCCTCTCTCATTTTGGTGGTGATGCATGCATTAGATTTAGTCATTATTGGTATTGATTTAAAGGAAATAGTTTATTCTTTAGATTATGAGCATTATTGTGTGGTTGTCTGTGTGTGATTAGGCGACAGTGCACAATGAGTAATGAGGTATTGGTGCTGATCCGGAAGTGCAATCTGTGACCCATTGCACTTTGCTTTGTTTACAGTCCAGTATCTCAAAAGAATGACGGTTAACCTAGGACAAGAATTACATCCTTAAGTTCATCTTTGAAGATACTTTAGATCAGCATATGCTTTATTAGGATTTGGACACAGTGGGAAGTTCAGTTTAGACAGACAAATGTAGAGACTATATAGGAAAATTATTGTGGTCTGAGGCCAGATGTATTTCTTCTCGATACGGAAGTCGCAGTGGCTCAGTGGTAAGTGTACCGGATGCAGGACCGCTAGATTTACCACTGTAAAGATTACTTATCATTTTATTCTGTTCACTACAAAAAATCCTTTATCCGCTCGCACAATGGTAAAACACAAAAAGTGAACATGTCAATTAGACATTTTAACATTAGAACATAGAAATATAATAACCGGGTAACAAGCCTTGTAATTTTGTTATTGTTTGACTATACTTGTTTTGTTTAATACACATCACCTGCACCATTACATTTGTTTTGTTTAATACACTTCACCTGCATCATTACTTACAAAAAGACTTGTAAATAAATAAAGAAATAAACAAACGAACAAAGGATAGTAGAAACAACAACAACAACAAGAACAACAACAACAACAAAACAATAATAATAATAATAATAATAACAACAACAACAACAACAGCAGTCATAACTACTACTACTACAACTAATATATTTGGAGTGCGATAAGAGAGATAGTTTAGTCAGAGAGAAAATGAATTAATGATAAGATT
Organism: Margaritifera margaritifera; assembly: GCA_029931535.1. Classification (NCBI taxonomy): domain Eukaryota; kingdom Metazoa; phylum Mollusca; class Bivalvia; order Unionida; family Margaritiferidae; genus Margaritifera; species Margaritifera margaritifera. Next base: position 30,809 of record JAQPZY010000448.1, on the reverse strand, counting down.
GACAGACGGACAAAGGTCGTTGAAGTATCAAGGAAACATAACGACTAAACACATAATAAAGTTTATTCGACTAGAGATAATTAAAAGTATTGCAACTAAAGAGAAGCAAGTTATACGATTTGCTAAGCTGAAATGGTTCTTCTCCGCGACTATAATGACGAAAATCTCTATGCCAAATTGGCTAAAACAATTGAGCATGGCAAACAACGGGGAATCTGTGAGTGTTTTTTAAAAGAAAAATATCTGTTTTCATTGTATTTTCTAAGCCGGAAGAAACCCTTGCCAAAGGGGTGTGTGGAAAAAGTCTAAAATATGGTCACGCATATACACATGGATATTGTAATTCATATAAGTTGAGGACGACGATGACCAAACATGTTGGATCAAAATTTGGATCGACTGTCTATTTAAACAAAGAGAGGGAAGGTGCAATTGTCAACGGGGAGTCATCATCTTGCACTAAATTTTTCAGCCACTGAAAGTATTCAAGAACAAGATAAAATGAGCGATGTACTGTGCAATAGAGTAGATAATGATTATGATCAATTTACTAGATTCTTGTCAATAAGTCAGCAATCACATTAAGCTTTATTTCACTCCTACTAATATTGACTTAAATGTTGATTTCAGCATCGAATTGTAGCTAGCGACAATTGCTTCAATCAGTGCATGTCATTTTTCGTCCATGTTCCTGTTTTTAAATCCTTCTACGTTGGTCACGTATTACGCTAGGTACAATTTATCGTATGTTTCTGTGAATCCATGACGTCAGTAGAGGATTGGTACATGTTTGAGAAAGAAAAAAAAAGGCACAGACAAATTAATTTCTTCAATTAATGATGATCTAAACACTTCCTGGAAAAACATTCCTTTCATAATCACTGATGTCGTGAAACGTTCTTCCTGGACTGTTTGTACAAATACAAGTTGTGCACAGACTCACAAAGTATTCGATTTGAACTATCACGCTTATAACAATTCAAGATGTCGAAGACATTCAGCCTGATTTTCGTCCTCGTCTGCAGTTTGATGGTTATCAATTTGACTGCGGCCCAAGGTAAGTGTCATCACTGTAGTTTTTGATGTATTCGCTTTCACCGTTGCCTTCATAGTAGTTATTAAATCATCACTACCACACAATCATCACGTTACTTGTTGTTGTCGCCGTCGTAGTGACTGACATTATGACTATCGTTTTCGACGTCGTCACTTTCATTAGCATCCACTTCCAAAATACTTCTCATCATCATCACAGCCACAGTCAAGATATCATGGACAAAACCTGCAGCAACAAATCTTTACAATTTCTTTGGAAATTATAGAGATTTTAGTAACTAGGACCTCACTTATTTTGGGTGTTGGCGTGACATGTCATAAATAAATAGTGCGAATGGGATTATCGAGAAAAGAAAAGAGAAAATATTTAATAAATTCCTTCTCTTCTCCCTCCTATCATTATTGTATCCCCTCTAGTTATAATTTTTCGGTAATTACAGAAATACGCTTTTGTTTGTCTGTGTGCCCGTCTGACCGTTATCACAAGTCCTTCGAATCTGCTGGGTGGAAATTCACTAAAATTTGTTTTTATATTTCCCTTGTGGTAATCATCTACGCGAGGGGTGTCATCCATTATGTTACCCCTGATGTTCATGTGAGTAGGTATCACAGTTCTAATGTAAATGGAAAATCAGTTATCATTACATTTTCAAATAGTTTATGGTCAAACGTCATAAGATGCATAGTGACGGGCGTTGAATTATGACCCATGGATGACTGTCGGAAAATAATAATGAGTAAGGGAGCTGTGGTTGTTGTAGTGTGTCTAGGTAGAAGTTGGAAAATGAAATGCATAGGGATTTACGATTGTGAGCCATAGCAGTTGCTCTACTTATTTGTGTATATTCAATTATTATTATTAATATTATTAATATTATTATTATTATTATTATTATTATTATTATTTTTAGGCTTTGGTGGAGGCTTGGGTCTTTCCTGTCCTTGCCGGCGATATTGTCTAGGAGGCGAACAGCAGTACGGACCATGTGGAATATATGAACCATATCATAGCAATTACGGATTTGTGAGATGCTGTCCCATACGCTACTGAAATCAAAGTTCTAAGGTATACAAATCAGGCTTTTATTTGTCCACCTTCACTTAGTTGGGACTGTGTGTGAATATATATATATATATATATATATATATTCACACAAGAATTTGGGACGGCACATTTACAAAGCAGTTTCGAGCTAATCAAGCTCTTTGCCAGGCGATGAAACAACTTACAAAAAGAAAACAAACGCATAACGGTATAACAGAGAGGACACCTAATTTGTTACATGTTTGAATGACTGGGGAAAAGCTAAAGAAAAAAGAGTTAAATAATGAAAATGTCAGATGAAGAAGTATTAAAATCTGTAAGTTACATGTCTCTGGTTTGTGTCTGAGTAAGTATCTACATATATATGTCATTGACTATGTTGGCGAAACCCTAGATTTCAGAAATGGAATGAATACTAAACTCGCCAACCACTACAAATAACCTGGAAATTTAATAGTGTCCCTCGAGACGCTAATGATTGAGTATAACCTGGGGTGAACCGATATAAAAAGCACACGTAAGGGCACAGGATATTGCAACTGACATCTCGTGGAGAATTTGGCCTGCAGGAAAAATCTAGTCTTCCCAATGTAAGGTTATTACAATTTCAGACAGGCATAAGTTTATGACCCGTATACAAATCTTTTTAATAATATATACTCAAGTAAATATTCCTGAACTCTTTCCGTGAACTTTTATCATAATTATTCTTAGTAGTGGTAGTAGTAATATATTATTAGTATTGGTAGGAATAGTAGGATTAGTAGTAGTATTATTAGTAGTAGTAGTAGCAGAATAGCTTTTACTGTATCCCGCTAGAACATCCTTATGACACATTGCTTTTACTGCACCTTTCACACATAACTTTACCGGCATATTAAATCTTACGTATATATTGTATTATTTGATCTTCGATGGCTTTGATCTTTTGTCCTCTGCTTGAAATTGGGTCAAAACGGTTTGTTTGTCGGTGCGATAAAGAAACACCACAAAAAAGACATGTAGTTTACTCATCTTGAAACCGGTTTTCAGATTTTTTTATGTCTTTTTTCCATTATTTAACTCATTATTCCAAGATTTTTCATTTCATTCAAACATTTAATAATTCAGGTTTTATTTCGGCGTTTGTCTTATTATTTTTTTTACAAAAACACAAACACACACACACACACACACACACACACACACACACACACACACACATATATATATATATATATTCACACACACATATCGCACATATATAGACATATTGAGTATTCTGGTATTCTGATCCTAATGGACCTTATCCACACATAAATCTTGCCTATTATCTAATTTACTTTAATTCGTCAGTTTTTGTTCTCTTTCAGGTGCGACCGCGACGACACGGATTATGTGACTCGAGTAGTTTTGTATATCATTTTGTTAGAGTAAAATAAAACATTTGGAAAATAAGTTGACTTGGGCTAATAGTTTATTACTGTCTACGACAATGTTTTTAGTTGAGTGGAATTTTGTTGTAGATACCAGTTGTACCGTAAGAGACAGTTGAAATCGGGCATCTTCTAAGAATTGTATTGCAGTCAGAAGTACGTGGTATTTTTTATGCTTTTGGCACGTGTAAAATGTCTTTATTAATTACCAGTGTTTGATCAACCGAAATGTAAGGACATTAACGTATCACAATACGCCACTCAATGTCAACGATATGCCCATTCTGATGGACCGCTGATCAACATTGCTAGCAAGGCCTGAGTCATAACGTACGTCATCACATTCGGACTAAGAGATTGACTGAAAGAATGAGATGTCTGCTCTATCACCTAGATGGCTGTTTTTACGCTACATTGTTTTAAAAAATGTTGTGTTATACCTGAAACTTTGGATGACTCCAACTCATATCGGCGGTAGTTTTCTTTCCTGTTGTTTTGTTTCTACTGGAATGACAGGCGATACTGGTCGATCATCCCGAGTATGCAATGTTGAACAAAAAGAAAATTTAATATTGTTAAAAATTGTAAGAAATAATTGCAACTCAAATTCAAATTCTAAATTACATGACCATCTTTCTGTTTATCGAGCCCCCTCCCCCCACCCACACACACCCCACCCAGCACACCCATCCTTGAAAGGAAAAAGCCATACATGTTGATTTGGGGTGAATATTTAATAATTCATAACATGACAGTAATATTCATATTGCTGCGTAAATACTATTATCTTTTAGATCGTCAGATTTACATGTAAAATTGAGTCAAATGTGTGATCACATTCTAGGCAAGCAGACAGGCATGGAGATGAAGATATAAATGAATAAATAAATAGAAAAGGTAAAGTAAACTCTAAAAACAAAGGCAACTATTTGAACTGCTCCTCCTCTGATGATGGATGTAAAATAATTTATGCGATGGGAAAGTAAGAGCGCTGTAATTACTTTCCGTTAAAAAGATTGATAGGTACATTGTCAAATGCACTAAATCAATTAGCTCATTTGGAAATAAATAATACTAGAATTGCAACTTTTGAATGAGGCAGTTTTAATATCAATGCAAACATGCTTAAATATTAAAAAATGTATAGCTCCAATGTAGATGGAAATATATATTTCTGATAAGAAACGAAGAAACATGAAAATGATACAGATCAGAGAGAGAGAGAGAGAGAGAGAGAGAGAGAGAGAGAGAGAAGAGAGGTTCTACTTGTATCATATACTATACACAAATTTTTTTGCAATACTTAGTATATCTTAAAATGCTATTGTTTGTAGTATAAAGCACTCATTTTGTTTTGTAGCGCCTGAGGAATTAAGTAGTGTTCAAGTATTTGTTTATAAACATGAAAATAAAATATGAAAATAGACGAATCAATCTTAAAAGTAGTTGTAAAGTAAAGCGCAATGAAAAAAATATTGCTTGCCAGATATATGAGGGGTATTATATTTATATCTAACTTCGTTGTTCACAGACCATTTTTTTTTCATTCTAATTTATCGCAAGGAGAAAAGGTTACGACGTTTCTGTAAAAGAAAATATTGTATGAACGGTTATTTGACGGAAAACTCCTATCAAGCAGGAAAAGATCCCGCAAGAAGTTAAATGCCGCGACCCAGCACAAGTACTAGAGCGTGATACTTGAGGTGTCTACGCAGGTCCTGTGTCAAGATTTAAGGGACTATACGGGAATTTAACATAGGCGCCAACTTGGTTCATATGGTTTCATAACAGTGCAGCATGAGGTGACCGTCTGCACTCGAAAACGGAAAAACCCTATTACGTCATAGGTTTAGCTTGTGAGGTGGATCTGTCTGTTTGTTGGGGGCCCTGTGTTAAATAGGGTCAAAAATGTACAGGCTCTACGGGAATTTAACATAGGCGCCATTTTGGTTCATATGGTTTGTAACAGTGTAGCATGAGATGACGGTCAACGCTCGAAAACGTAAAAATTCTATTACATCACGGGTTTCAACAGGAGGAATCTGTCTGTTTTGTAAAAGTGTGGCGTGTGTTTTGAGGAAAATGTGAGTTTGTTTACCCTCTAAATGAAATGTCGTAGAGGAGTCCTGTGTTAAATAGGGTCGAAAGTATAAGGGGACAAACGAGAAATTAACATGGTTAATTTAAACATCGGAAGTTTATAGGGACAAAGAGAATGAGGCGGTCATGTGGAAAGGTATGCTTTTCAACAGTGAATTGAAGTGGTGTATCTTAACAGAGGTCCTGAACGATGACGGTCGTCTGTAGGGATGACATAAACTCCAACGTCTTCAGGTTTATTATGTGTAGGGTTCTTTAGTAGTTATTGTCCATAACAAGAATAGAGTAGGATGCAAAAGAAGGGGTCTAAAATAGAATTTAAATCTCTTCACAATAAAACTAAGAACCCTAACACTAACCATCATTTCTATATAAATCTAAAATCTCTACCCCATTATATAATATGCCTATCCCTCCCATACCCTCCTTTTAAAAACAAAACTACCATCCTCATAATCCGTACATATCAATACTTAATAATTTACTATCCACCAACTAGTGATTTACTATCCAGCACCCCGGTATATACTATCAATTAACCAATTATCTACTTCAACACTTAGTGATCTAATAGTTAGCACGCCGTTATATACTATTCACTAACTAATTATCTACTATCCAACGCCCAGTGCCCTGATATCTACAAACCAATTATCTACTATCTACCAACCAACTATGTACTATAATGTCCCTACCCTCACATACTCTCCTATTTTTAAGCAAACTACAAGTCCATGCACACAAGGTAGGATTTGAAAGAAGGGGTATAAAAAAAATAATTAATCTCCCACCGCACCTCAAATCCCCATACACGCCCTCTTATAAATAAAGTAAAAATCTCTATTCCCATATATCATATTCGTAATCGGCCATACTCTCCTAGGATCCCACTTATAAAGTTAAAATCTCTACTTCCTTCTATAATATTCCCACCCAACATATAACTTCTGTTTTATTTTTTAAAAAAATGACCATCACCCACAGAATCCTTACATATCAAACCCACTCATCTAATGACCACACAACTTTATATGTAAAAGAAGCATTATAAAATACAATTTAAATCCCTTATGAACAAAACTAACTTCATTATTTCCCTAACTACACTCATCTATGTTAGTTTCAAAAGTCTGAGTTTATCTGCAATTTAAATATATGTTACAACAGGGATCTACTATCCAACAACCAGATATCTACAATCCAACAACCAGGGATATACTTCCAACAACCAGTTACCTACTATCCAACAACCAGGGATCTACTATCCACCAACTAGGGACCTACAATCCACCAACTAGGGACCTAATATCCAACACCCAGGGACCTACTATCCACCAACCAGGGATCTACTATCCACCAACTAGGGACCTACTATCCACCAAGCAAGTATCTACTATATACCCCTTCTTAATAAAACTAACGTCACTAACCCCACCTACCGCTCTATGATCCCTCTTATAAATTAAGTACAAAACATCTAACCGCTTCTATAAGACCCCGTAGTTACCTTCCTTTATAATATACATACTCAAGCTCTTTCAGTATCTCCACTACAACTCTACAGAATAAACCGTACTCAACAGGCTACAGACCATATAAAGCCCTTCTAAATAAAACAAACAGCCTTTAAAAGAAGAGTGTATGAATAAAAATAATTAACCCCCAATCCCCAACTCCTCCCCTACCCTTTCCACTCCCTCTTACAAATTAAGTAAAGCAAAAAGAAAGAAAAAAAAATCCATCTAGCCTCTTCTATAATGACCCTTAGTTACCTCCCTTTACAATATTCCTACCCGACGCTAATGTTCTATTTTAAACAAAACGACAATCCCATTCGGGTGAGTTTATCTAGACTTCACTCTAATTTATATTATTACGAATTGGCTTGTGTCCAATAGGATTCTTAAATATTTAAGCAAATTCTCTCTGTTTGTGTTCCAGATCTTAAATATGTCACAATTCTGTTATTGTACTGGGAGCCCAAAGTTTGATTCATCAAAATTAATACAGAGTTACAATTGAACGTCTTCACAAGCTATGTTAAGTTGATAAATACACGGAATGACTTTTGTTTTTACCCCATGGTCAATATAGTTTTGACAGTTGGAAATTTATTTTTTTTAAATTTAGACACAGAGTGTTTTGGCAAAATGTAATGTGATGAAATTGTGTGTGCGTTTGTGTATGTCTGTCTGTGTGGTTTTGTGAAACTGAGAGAGAAACAGAGATAGAGAGTCTTAAATAATTTGTTTTAAAAGACACACAAAACAGGGTAGATCCAATGCTAGAAATGTTCTCTTGACACATTTCAGTGTCAAAATAGGATTAATCCGCCACCAAATTTAGATATCTGACATAAAAAAAAAAGCCAACTAAGCTTCAAATTTTAGAGAACAAATAAAATGTATCCTATGAATAAAAACTGTTCTACAATTTTTTGGGGTGCAAGTTTTTTGAAAAAGTACAAAACTAAAGTGACAGAGCTTTCTATATCACGTAATCATTTTGACTAGGGTTAATTTTTTTAGAGGTATCTTAAAACAGGAACTGATAAATCATGATTTAAATCTAAAACATTCAATAGGATGATCAAGGGTGTCTGCCAATATTACAAAGCATAGCCGACATTCTGTCAACCAAAGTAGTATACTTTTACTTTACATCGTACGCGGTTCTAGAAAAGATAAATACAGCGCCATTAAAGTACATCGAAGCGGGTTCATGATTCATGAGAGAGAGTGAGAGAGAGAGAGAGGCAGAGAGAGAGAGAAAGAGAGAGAGAGAGAGAGAGAGAGAGAGAGAGAGAGAAAGAAAGGGTGAGGGAGGAGAGAGAGATAAAAGAGAGAAAGGGTCATAATAATAATAATAATAATAATAATAATAATAATAATAATTATTATTATTATTATTATTAATTTTTCATGATGTGTGCGAGGGGAGTGAACGATCTGACTACTGACATGGGTGAGTATCAGAGAGAGAGAGAGAGAGAGAGAGAGAGAGAGAGAGAGCGAGGGGGGGGGAAGAGTCATTATTATTATTATTAAGACCATGAGATCAGCAATATTAAGTGACAGTTTGTCAAATAAACACATTCGGAAGGGTTCATGATTTATAAGAGAGAGAGAGAGAGAGAGAGAGAGAAAGAGAAAGAGAGAGTCATTATTATTATTATTATTATTATTATTATTATTATTATTATTCACGATATGCAAGAGATACGTGGGTAATCGAAAGTCCGACAGTATCTTAAAGCGAAGCAATGGAACAAACAATCGGTTGTATGTGTGTGTGTGTGTGCGTGTGTGTGTGTGTGTGAGAGAGAGAGAGAGAGATAGAGAGATTAAGAGAGACAGAGAGAGAGAGAAAATTGTGAGAGAATATCTGTTTAATCTACCTGAAACATAGCAAAATACAGATAAACTTACTTGTTATGGTATATTTTTCTTATGAAATATTAAGATTACATCCACAAAAATTCACACCTGTAGCAAATATCCACCCTTATTATGTTACAAGCGCACAATAGAGAAGCATAATGTTTCTAGGGATAGTGGGGACTCGGGAACGAGATAGAAATCAGCGATCTAGCAATAGTAACATGCGGAAACATTTGATAAATAGCTCTTCAGAACGTGACACTTATATTCAAGTAGCGTCAGCTACAAGCTCATTCTCAAACAGGAGAACAAAACATACCAGTCCCAAATTACCGTCATATGTAGGTAGAGAAATATGGAATGACTACTTTGATCGTTTTTGAAGAAGTGGCCAACAGTCGTTATTTGTCAAAAGTTGAAAGACTTGAGGAATGGTGACCAAGATTACAAGGGGCAGCTGGGGAGTTTGTATTTAGCCAACGTTCACATAGAATTCGGTCAAACTATGAAGCTCTTTGGAAAGACGTTCAAGTGATTGACACAGGAAAGTCCCCTCTAGTCTCCTATAGCCACAGAGATAAGAAACATAGAGAAAACCTTAGGTATAAGCAGCAGAGCTGAAATAACTGTATAATCAAGCGGAAATGGAGACACAAGACGTGAGGACTTTCTGAGACAATTCCTTCATAGTTGGAACATAGATAAAGTTAAGTTTCATGTTGAATTCATCAACGAACTCAGGAACACTCTTGAAGTTGTTTATCACGTTGTAATCTTTCTGGAAACAAGAAAGAACCCAAACACACTGTACATTTGAAAATAACGGTTCAAGGACAGTTGAAGAAAGCGCAGCGGAACACAGTGCTGAAAAAAATTCCTTTATATAGACGGCGATGGAACAGCCTCAGGAGTGGTTAAGAACGAAATACTACAGAAAACAATTGGCCGTATAACACTAAACATTGAACACGACTCAGTCTAAAATGAAGAAGCAAAGAGAACCCCTGACAAGGAGACAGTAGAGCCAATGGAAAATACGATCCTGCGAGATAAAAAAAAGGAACTTTAAAAGATGTGATCAAATCAAAACCCAGAAAAAACGCCAGATCGACGTTACTTTAGGAATTCAGCATATCAGAGAAACAATAACACTTAGCCCAGGAATACCGGTAGGAATGAACTTAGTTAGCTCGACAGTAATGTTTCATTTGTTGAGATACATCGCATTTCAAACGGGAGTGCCTAGAACTGAAAAGAACATGCAATGACAGACCAATGGAAGTAAGAAAGTACATGGGAATCCAGTGTTCTCTGCTACATCTCCCTTTTAAAACAAACAAACAAACAAACAAACAAACTAAAAAAGCCAAAAGAAAAAAAGAAAAAGAAAAACAAAAAAACAAAAAACAAATTAACAAATAAAATAAACGAGGTACAACTGACCGGAGTGCACTCCAGACAAATACGAAAAAAGCGCCATTCAACCGGGCATACAGGATCTATATAAGGAATAGCAACTACCTTTCTTTTAGGCAATGGTTCCTATAAACAAATCTTATCTGAACGCATATATAGATAATTTGAGGGACCAAAACGGATGAAGCAAGATATATTGATCCATGCTAAGGAAGAACCTCTAAGTGTTATGAGACATGTTTGATGAACATACATCTTGGAGATGTCATCAAGTTGAAAAGGGAAGTCATAGTTGCAGATATTGATAATGAAACCCTATATGCAATTGTGTCCTAACAGGATCAGATAGAAAGTTAGCTGACATTTTACTCAAAATACAATTATCCTTGATGGAAATAAATTAAATGTCGCCAGATCTTCAATCACAGAGTGCGGAAACTTATAACTGCTGATCATTCTATCACCACAAGCATTTGTGAGCAGATTTTTGTTTCTCGGGATGAAAATGATGATTAAGAGAAAAGATATGCAATCAAGTTATGTAGAAATTCATCCCGTCTTGTTGCCTGCAAGTCTTGATGATCTCAGTGCTGTACCGCAGTCAACTGATAATTATGAATCTATTCGCAAGATACTGTCATTGGTACCGCTGAAAGAATAAAATAGCAAATATATAAGTGCCGTGAAAAAAATGAACAACACGGCAACTAGGTGGATCAAGCTAGATAACACGATAACTAACCTATGTGCCCCACTCATAAGAAAAATATCAATAATATGACTGTAGGAGCCAGGAAAGTGAAATCTTTCCCGCAAAATTAGTTGACAAATACATTACACATCAAGTTCTTTAACATCTGAGTTGTTTTAGCAGTCAGCCAATGGCAAGGCAAAAAATGGAAGAACCAAGTGTTATAGCAGATTTGCTGATTGAATGTCAAATTTGTCCTCTTCGAGAATGATAATGATAGAGGGCTTACTCTTGTACCAGAACATAGTATCGACACTGGCGATGCAAAACCAATAAAAGAGCCATTCCGTGGAGTGTAAACGACCTATGCTAATGTGGAAAACGAGGCAATGGAGCAGGGTTGTCCAACATCCGACCCGCCAAAGGTTTCTATCTCACGCGCCAACTTTTCATAACTTGTGCCGACTGGTAGTGAAAAACGCAGGCCAAGTTTATAAACGGCCCCGTGAATGTGAAAATAATTGCAATGTGACCACTCACGCGAAAAGGTTGGACACCCCTGCAATAGAGGAACTGAAATCAATTCTACGTGCGCGAGACAAACTCACCTTGGGCACCATCGATTGCATTGGTCAGAAAGAAGAATGGCTGCTTCAGACCATGCGTGGACTATTGGAAGCCTAATATACCAACACACACTGATGCATTTCCCATCTCAAAATTTGACCGATGTTTGGATGCAGTATCATAAGCGAACATGTTCCAAGTTCACAAAATACACATATAGAGTTGTAAGATAAAGAGATGGACTCCGGTCACAATTATTACTTCCGGTTCAGTGCCCACGAATGTAGTCCCAGTCTATTTTTAGAGCATTGTTTCCTCTCTCATTTTGGTGGTGATGCATGCATTAGATTTAGTCATTATTGGTGTTGATTCAAAGGAAATGGTTTATTCTTTAGATTATGAGCATTATTGTGTGGTTGTCTGTGTGTGATTAGGCGACAGTGCACAATGAGTAATGAGGTATTGGTGCTGATCCGGAAGTGCAATCTGTGACCCATTGCACTTTGCTTTGTTTACAGTCCAGTATCTCAAAAGAATGACGGTTAACCTAGGAGAAGAATTACATCCTTAAGTTCATCTTTGAAGATACTTTAGATCAGCATATGCTTTATTAGGATTTGGACACAGTGGGAAGTTCAGTTTAGACAGACAAATGTAGAGACTATATAGGAAAATTAATTGTGGTCTGAGGCCAGATGTATTTCTTCTCGATACGGAAGTCGCAGTGGCTCAGTGGTAAGTGTACCGGATGCAGGACCGCTAGATTTACCACTGTAAAGATTACTTAGCATTTTATTCTGTTCACTACAAAAAATCCTTTATCCGCTCGCATAATGGTAAAACACAAAAAGTGAACATGTCAATTAGACATTTTAACATTAAAACATAGAAATGGAATAACCGGGTAACTAGCCTTGGAATTTTGTTATTGCTTGACTATACTTGTTTTGTTTAATACATATCACCTGCACCATTACTTTTGTTTTGTGTAATACACTTCACCTGCATCATTACTTACAAAAAGACTTGTAAATAAATAAAGAAATAAACAAACGAACAAAGGATAGTAGAAAGAACAACAACAACAACAACAACAACAAAGCAATAATAATAATATTAACAATAACAACAACAGCAGTCATAACTACTACTACTACAACTATTAGATTTGGAGTGCGATAAGAGAGATAGTTTAGTCAGAGAGAAAATGTATTAATTATAAGATTGACACGTGGACAAAGGTCGTTGAAGTATCAAGGAAACATATGGAATAAACACCTAATAAAGTTTATTCGACTAGAGATAATTAAAAGTATTGCAACTAAAGAGAAGCAAGAAATACGATTTGCTAAGCTGAAATGGTTACTTCTCCATCACTATAATGACGAAAATCTGAGGCATAATTTTCGTCATCACATGCAGACTAAGAGCTTGACTGAAAGAATGAGACATCTGCTCTATCACCTAGATGGCTGTTTTTACACAACATTTTTTAAAACAATATTGTGTTATACCTGAAGCTTTGGATGACTCCAACTCATATCGGCGGTAGTTTTCTTTCCTGTTGTTGTTGTTGTTGTTTTGTTTCTCGTGGAATGACATGAATTACGATACTGGTCGATCATCCTGTGCATGCAATGTATAAGAAAAGAAATTTTAAGATTGTTAAAAATTGTAAGAAATAATTGCAACTCAAATTCAAATTATAAAAGACCGTCTTTCTGTTTATCGATCGACCCCCTTCAACCCTCCCGAAAACAAACACCCATGAAAGGAAAAAGCCACACAGATTGATTTGGGGTTAATATTTAATAATTCATAGCATGACAGAAATAATCCTATTGCTGCGGAAATAATATTCTCTTTTAGATCGTCAGATTTACATGAAATTGAGTCAAATGTGTGATCACATACTAGGCAAGCAGACAGTCATGGAGATGAAGATATAAATGAATAAATAAATAGAAAAGGCAAAGTAAACTCTAAAAACAAAGACAAATGTTTGAACTGCTCCTCCTCTGATGATCGATATAAAATAATTTCTGCGATGGGAAAGTAGAAGCGCTTGAAATTCTTTCCGTTAAAAAGATTCATACGTACATTGTCAAATGCAATAAATCAATCAGCTCATTTGGAAATAAATAATACTAGAATTGCATCTTTTGAATGAGGCAGTTTTAATATAAATGCAAAAATGATTAAATATTAACAAATATATAGCTCCAATGTAGATGGAAATATATATTTCTGATAAGAAACGAAGAAACATGAAATTGATACGGATCAGAGAGAGAGAGAGAGAGAGAGAGAGAGAGAGAGAGAGAGAGAGAGAGAGAGAGAGAGAGAGAGAGAGAGAGAGAGAGAGAGAGAAGGAAAGGCTACGACGTTTCTGTAAAAGAAAATACTGTATGAACGGCTACTTGACAGAAAACTCTTATCAAGCAAGAAAAGATCCCGCAAGAAGTTAAATACCTCGATCCAGCACAAGTACTAGAGCAGGACACTTGAGGTGGCTACGGAGGTCCTGTGTTAAAGAGGGTCAAAATTGTACGGGGCTCTACGGGAATTTAACATAGACGCCAACTTGGTTCATATGGTTTTTTAACAGTGAAGCATGAGGTGACGGTCAACGCTCGAAAACGGAAAAATTATATTATGTCACGGGTTTCAACAGGAGGAATCTGTCTGTTTTGTAAAAGTGTGGCGTGTGTTTGGAGGAAAATGTGAGATTGATCACCGTCTAAATGAAATGTCGTTGAGGAGTCCTGTGTTAAATAGGGTCGAAAGTATATAGGGACAAACGAGAAATTAACATGGTTAATTTAAACATCGAAGTTTATAGGGACAAAGAGTCGAAAGTTATAGAGACAAATAGGAAATTCACATGAGGCGGCCATGTGGAAAAGTATGCTTTTCAACAGTGTATTGAAGTGGTGTTTCTTAACAGAGGTCCTGAACGATGATGGTCGTCTGTAGGGATGACATAAACTCCAATGTCTTCAGGTTTATTATGTGTAGGGCTCTTTTGTAGTTATTGTCCATAACAAGAACAGGGTCGGATGTAAAAGAAGTGGTATAAAATAGAATTTTAATCTCTTCACAATAAAACTAATAATCCTAATACTAACCCTAATTTCTATATAAATCTAAAATCTCAAGCCCATTATATAATAGATATATCCCTCCCATACCCTCCTTCTAAAAAACAAAACTACCATCCTCATAATCCGTACATATCAATACTTTATAATCTACTATCCACCAACTAGTCATTTACTATCCAGCACCCCGTTATATACTATCCACTAACCAATTATCTACTTTCAACACTCAGTGATCTAATAGTTAGCACGCCGTTATATACTATTCACTGACCAATTATCTACTATCCAACGCCTAGTGACCTGCTATCTACAAACCAGTTATATACTATCTACCAACCAACTATCTACAATAATGTCCCTACCCTCACATACTCTCCTATTTTTAAGCAAACTACCAGTCCATTCACACAAGGTAGGATTTGAAAGAAGGGGTATAAATACAAATAATTAATCTCCCACACCACCCCAAATCCCCCTACACGCCCTCTTATACATAAAGTAAAAATCTCTATTCCTATATACCATATTCGTAATCGCCCCTACTCCCCTAGGATCCCACTTATATAAAGTTAAAATCTCTACTCCCTTCTATTATAGTCCCATCCAACATATAACTTCCTTTTTTAAAAAACAAAACTATCATTATCGTAATCCTTACATATCAAACCCACTCATCTAATGACCCCACAGCTTTACATGTAAAAGAAGCAGTATAAAATACAATTTAAATCCCTTATGAACAAAACTAACTTCATTATTTCCCGAACAATACATACTCTTCTATGTTAGTTTCAAAAATCTGAGTTTATCTGCAATTTAAATATATGTTACAACAAGGATCTACTATCCAACAACCAGATATCTACAATCCAACAACCAGGGATCTACTTCCAACAACCAGTTACCTACTATCCAACAACCAGGGATGTACTATCCACCAACTAGGGACCTACAATCAAACAACCAGTGACCTACTATCCACCAAGCAAGTATCTACTATATACCCCTTCTTAATAACCCTTCTTAATAAAACTAACGTCACTAACCCCACATACCGCTCTATGATCCCTCTTATAAATTAAGTACAAAACATCTAACCGCTTCTATAAAACCCCTTAGTTACCTTCCTTTATAATATACATACTCAAGCTCCTTCAGTATCTCCACTACAACTCTACAGAATAAACCTTACTCAACAGGCTACAGACCATATAAAGCCCTTCTAAATAAAACAAACAGCCTTTAAAAGAAGAGTGTATGAATAAAAATAATTAATCCCCATTTTCCACCTCCTCCCCTACCCTTTCCAATCCCTCTTACAAATTAAGTAAAACAAAAAAAAGAAAAAAAGTCCAATATAGCCTCTTCTATAATGACCCTTAGTTACCTCCCTTTACAATATTCCTACCCGACGCTAATGTTCTATTTTAAACAAAACGACAATCCCATTCGGGTGAGTTTATCTAGACTTCACTCTAATTTATATTATTACGAATTGGCTTGTGTCCAATAGGATTCTTAAATATTTAAGCAAATTCTCTCTGTTTGTGTTCCAGATCTTAAATATGTCACAATTCTGTTATTGTACTGGGAGCCCAAAGTTTGATTCATCAAAATTAATAGAGAGTTACAATTGAACGTCTTCACAAGCTATGTTAAGTTGATAAATACACGGAATGACTTTTGTTTTTACCCCATGGTCAATATACTTGTGACAGTTGGAAATTTATTTTTTAAAATTTAGACACAGAATGTTTTGGCAAAATGTAATGTGCTTAAGTTGTGTGTGCGTGTGTGTATGTCTGTCTGTGTGCTTTTGTGAAACAGAGAGAGAAAGAGAGATAGAGAGACTTAAATAATTTGTTTTAAAAGACACACAAAGCAGGGTAGAGCCAATGCTAGAAATGTTCTCTTGACACATTTCAGTGTCAAAATAGGACTAATCCGCCACCAAATTTAGATATCTGACATACAAAAAAAAAAAAAAAAAAAAAGCCAACTAAGCTTCAAATTTTAGAGAACAAATAAAATGTATCCTATGAATAAAAACTGTTCTACAATTTTTTGGGGTGCAAGTTTTTTGAAAAAGTACAAAACTAAAGTGACAGAGCTTTCTATTTCACGTAATCATTTTGACTGGGGTAAATTTGTTGAGAGGTATCTTAAAACAGGAACTGATAAATCATGATTTAAATCTAAAACATTCAATAGGAAGATCAAGGGTGTCTGCCAATATTACAAAGCATAGCCGACATTCTGTCAACCAAAGTAGTGTACTTTTTGTTTACATCGAACGCGGTTCTAGTAAAGATAAATATAGCGCCAATAAAGTACATCGAAGCGGGTTCATGATTCATGAGAGAGAGAGAGATAGAGAGAGAGAGAGAGAGTGAGAGAGAGAGGAAGAGAGAGAGAGAGAAAGAAAGGGAGAGGGAGGGAGAGAGAGAGAGAGAGAGAGAGAGAGAGAGAGAGAGAAAGAAAGAGAGAAAAGAGAGAAAGGATAATAATAATAATAATAATAATTATTATTATTATTAAGTTTTCATGATGTGTGCGAGGGGAGTGAACGATCTGCCTACTGAGATGGGTGAGTATCAGAGAGAGATCGAGATCGAGAGAGAGACATAGAGAGAGAGAGGGAGAGAGAGATAGAGAGAGAGAGAGAGGGGGGGGGAAGTGTCCTTGTTATTATAATTAAGACCATGAGATCAGCAATATTTAGTGACAGTTTGTCAAATTAACACATTCGGAAGGGTTCATGATTTATAAGAGAGAGAGAGAGGGAGAGAGAGAGAGTCATTATTATTATTATTATTATTATTATTATTATTATTATTATTATTCACGATATGCAAGAGATACGTGGGTAATCGAAAGTCCGACAGTATCTTAAAGCGAAGCAATGGAACAAGCAATCGGTTGTATGTGTGTGTGTGTGCGTGTGTGTGTGTGTGTGTGTGAGAGAGAGAGATGGAGAGATTAAGAGAGAGAGAGAGAAAAAAAAATTGTGAGAGAATATCTGTTTAATCTACCTGAAACATAGCAAAACACAGATAAACCGACTTGTTATGGTATATTTTTCTTATGAAATATTAAGATACATCCACAAAATTTCTATTGGAAATATCCACCCTTTTTATGTTACAAGCGCACAATAGCTCTTCAGAACGTGACACTTATACTTAAGTAGCGTCAGCTTCAAACTCATTCTCAAACAGGAGAACAAAACATACCAGTCCCAAATTACCATCATATGTAGGTAGAGAAATATGGAATGTCTACTTTGATCGTTTTTGAAGAAGTGGCCAACAGTCGTTATTGGTCAAAAGTTGAAAGACTTGAGGAATGTTTACCTAGATTACAAGGGGCAGCTGGTGAGTTTGTATTTAGCCAACGTTCACATGGAATTCGGTCAAACTATGAAACTCTTTGCATAGACGTTCAAGTGATTGACACAGGAAAGGCCCCTGTAGTCTCCTATAGCCACAGAGATAAGAAACATAGAGAAAACCTTAGGTACAAGCAGCAGAGCTGAAATAACTGTATAATAAAGCGGAAATGGAGACACAAGACGTGAGGACTTTCTGAGACAATTCCTTCATAGTTGGAACATAGATAAAGTTAAATTTCATGTTGAATTCATCAACAAACTCAGGAACACTCTTGAAGTTGTCTATCACGTTGTAATCTTTCTGGAAACAAGAAAGAAAAAAAAATACTGTACATTTGAAAAAAACGGTTCAAGGACAGTTGAAGAAAGTTAGAAGAAAGAAAAACCCAGAAAACTCGCCAGAATGACGTTACTTTAGGAATTCAGAATATCAGAGAAATAATAACACTTAGCCCAGGAATACACGAAGGAATGAACCTAGTGAGCTCGACAATAATGTTTCATTTGTTGAGATACATCGCATTTCAAACGGGAGTGCCTAGAACTGAAAAGAACATGCAATGACAGACCAATGCAAGTAAGAAAGTACATGGGAATCCAGTGTTCTCTGATACATCTCCCTTCTAAAACAAACAAACAAACAAACAAACAAGCAAACAAACAAACAAAGAAAAAAAAAAAAAAAAAAAAAAGATTTAAAAAAATTAAAAAAATAAAATAAACGAGGTACAACTGACCGGAGTGCACTCCAGGCAAAAATACGAAAAAAGCGCCATTCAACCGGGCATACAGGATCTATAGAAGGAATAACAACTACCTTTCTTTTAGGCAATGGTTCCAATAAACAAATCTTACCTGAACGCATATATAGATAATTTGAGAGACCAAAACGGATGAAGCAAGATATATTGATCCATGCTAAGGAAGAACCTCTAAGTGTTATGAGACATGTTTGATGAACATACATTTTGGAGATGTCATCAAGTTGAAAAGGGAAGTCATAGTTGCAGATATTGACAATGGAACCATGTTTGCAATTGTGTCCTAACAGGATCAGATAGAAAGTTAGCTGACATTTTACTCAAAATATAATCATCCTTGATGGAAAAGAAATTAAATGTCGCCAGGTCTTCAATCACAGAGTGCGGAAACTTAGAACTGCTGATCATTCTATCACCACAAGCATTTGTGAGCAGATTTTTGTTTCTCGGGATGAAAATGATGATAAAGAGAAACGATATGTAATCACGTTATGTAGAAATTCATCTCCTCTTGTTGCCTGCAAGTCTTGATGATCTCAGTGCTGTACCGCAGTCAAAGTGATAATTATGAATCTATTCGCAAATGCTGTCTCAGTTCGGCAAGATAATGTCATTGGTACCGCTGAAAGAATAAAATAGCAAATACATAGGTGCCGTTATTACGGAGTATCAAGATGGATCAGGATGAAAAATATGAACAACACGGCAATTAGGTGGATCAAGCTAGATAACACGATAACTAACCTATGTACCATACTCCTAAGAAAAATATCAATAAGACAGTAGAAGCCAGGAAAGTGAAATCTTTCCCGCAAAATTAGCTGACAAATACATTACACATCAAGTTCTTTAACATCTGAGTTGTTTTAGCAGTCAGCCAATGGCAAGTCAAGAAATGGAAGAACCAAGTGTTATAGCAGATTTGCTGATTGAATATGAAATTGTCCTCTTCGAGAATAATAATGATAGAGGGCTTACCCTTGTACCAGAACATAGTATCGACACTGGCGATGCAAAACCAATAAAAGAGCCATTCCGTGGAGTATAAACGACCTATGCTAATGTGGAAAACGAGGCAATAGAGCAGGGTTGTCCAACATCCGACCCGCCAAAGGTTTCTATCTGGCGCGCCAACTTTTCATAACTTGTGCCGACTGGTAGTGAAAAACGCAGGCCAAGTTTATAAACGGCCCCGTGAATGTGAAAATAATTGCAATGTGACCACTCACGTGAAATGGTTGGACACCCCTGCAATAGAGGAACTGAAATCAATTCTACGTGCGCGAGACAAACTCACCTTGGGCACCATCGATTGCATTGGTCAGAAAGAAGAATGGCAGCTTCAGACCATGCGTGGACTATTGGAAGCCTAATATTGCAACACACACTGATGCATTTCCCATCTCCAAATTTGACCGATGTTTGGATGCAGTATCATAAGCGAACATGTTCCAAGTTCACAAAATACACATATAGAGTTGTAAGATAAAGAGATGGACTCAGGTCACAATTATTACTTCCGGTTCAGTGCCCACGAATGTAGTCCCAGTCTATTTTTAGAGCATTGTTTCCTCTCTCATTTTGGTGGTGATGCATGCATTAGATTTAGTCATTATTGGTATTGATTCAAAGGAAATGGTTTATTCTTTAGATTATGAGCATTATTGTGTGGTTGTCTGTGTGTGATTTGGCGACAGTGCACAATGAGTAATGAGGTATTGGTGCTGATCCGGAAGTGCAATCTGTGATCCATTGCACTTTGCTTTGTTTACAGTCCAGTATCTCAAAAGAATGCCGGTTAACCTATGACAAAAACTTCCCCGTGAGTTCATCTTTGAAGATACTTTAGATCAACATATGCTTTATTAGGATTTGGACACAGTGGGAAGTTCAGTTTAGACAGACAAATGTAGAGGCTATATAGGAAAATTAATTGTGGTCTGAGGCCAGATGTATTTCTTCTCGATACGGAAGTCGCAGTGGCTCAGTGGTTAGTGTACCGGATGCAGGACCGCTAGATTTACCACTGTAAAGATTACTTAGCATTTTATTCTGTCCACTACAAAAAATCCTTTATCCGCTCGCATAATGGTAAAACACAAAAAGTGAACATGTCAATTAGACATTTTAACATTAAAACATAGAAATGGAATAACCGGGTAACTAGCCTTGGAATTTTGTTATTGCTTGACTATACTTGTTTTGTTTAATACACATCACCTGCACCATTACTTTTGTTTTGTTTAATACACTTCACCTGCATCATTACTTACAAAAAGACTTGTAAATAAATAAAGAAATAAACAAACGAACAAAGGATAGTAGAAACAACAACAACAACAGCAAAACAATAATAATAATAACAATAATAATAATAATAATAACAACAACAACAACAACAGCAGTCATAACTACTACTACTACAACTATTAGATTTGGAGTGCGATAAGAGAGATAGTTTAGTCAGAGAGAAAATGAATTAATGATAAGATTGACACATGGACAAAGATCGTTGAAGTATCAAGGAAACATAACGAATAAACACATAATAAAGTTTATTTGACTAGAGATAATTAAAAGTATTGCAACTAAAGAGAAGCAAGTTATACGATTTGCTAAGCTGAAATGGTTCTTCTCCGCGACTATAATGACGAAAATCTCTATGCCAAATTGGCTAAAACAATTGAGCATGGCAAACAACGGGGAATCTGTGAGTGTTTTTTAAAAGAAAAATATCTGTTTTCATTGTATTTTCTAAGCCGGAAGAAACCCTTGCCAAAGGGGTGTGTGGAAAAAGTCTAAAATATGGTCACGCATATACAGACGGATATTGTAATTCATATAAGTTGAGGATGATGATGACCAAACATGTTGGATCAAAATTTGGATCGACTGTCCATTCAAACAAAGAGAGGGAAGGTGCAATTGTCAACGGGGAGTCATCATCTTACACTAAATTTTTCAGCCACTGAAAGTTTTCAAGAACAAGATAAAATGAGAGATGTACTGTGCAATAGAGTAGATAATGATTATTATCAATTTACTAGATTCTTGTCAATAAGTCAGCAATCACATTAAGCTTTATTTCACTCCTACTAATATTGACTTAAATGTTGATTTCAGCATCGAATTGTAGCTAGCGACAATTGCTTCAATCAGTGCATGTTATTTTTCGTCCATGTTCCTGTTTTTAATTCCTTCTACGTTGGTCACGTATTACGCTAGGTACAATTTATCGTATGTTTCTGTGAATCCATGACGTCAGTAGAGGATTGGTACATGTTTGAGAAAGAAAGAAAAAAAGACACAGACAAATTAATTTCTTCAATTAATGATGATCTAAACACTTCCTGGAAAAACATTCCTTTCATAATCACTGATGTCGTGAAACGTTCTTCCTGGACTGTTTGTATAAATACAAGTTGTTCACAGACTCACAAAGTATTCGATTTGAACTATCACGCTTATAACAATTCAAGATGTCGAAGACATTCAGCCTGATTTTCGTCCTCGTCTGCAGTTTGATGGTTATCAATTTGACTGCGGCCCAAGGTAAGTGTCATCACTGTAGTTTTTGATGTATTCGCTTTCACCGTTGCCTTCATAGTAGTTATTAAATCATCACTACCACACAATCATCACGTTACTTGTCGTTGCCGCCGTCGTAGTGGCTGACATTATGACTGTCGTTGTTAACGTCGTCACTTTCATTAGCATCCTCTTCCAAAATACATCTCATCATCATCACAGCCACAGTCAAGATATCATGGACAAAACCAGTAGCAACAAATGTTTATAATTTCTTTGGAAACTGTAGACATTTTAGTAACTAGGACCTCACTTATTTTGGGTGTTGGCGTGACATGTCATAAATAAATAGTGCGGATGGGATTATCGAGAAAAGAAAAAAGAAAATATTTAATAAATTCCTTCTCTTCTCCCTCCTATCATTATTTTATCCCCTCTTGTTTTAAATTGTCGAGAATTACAGAAATACGCTTTTGTTTGTCTGTGTGCCCGTCTGACCGTTATCACAAGTCCTTCGAATCTGCTGGGTGGAAATTCACTAAAATTTGTTTTTATATTTCCCTTGTGGTAATCATCTACGTGAGGGGTGTCATCCATTATGTTACCCCTGATGTTCATGTGAGTAGGTATCACAGTTCTAATGTAAATCGAAAATCAGTTATCATTACCTTTTCAAATAGTTTATGGTCAAACGTCATAAGACGCATCGTGACGGGCTTTGAATTATGACCCATGGATGACTGTCGGAAAATAAAGATGAGTAAGGGTGCGGTGGTGGTGGTGGTGGTGGTGTGTCTAGGTTAAAGTTGGAAAATGAAATGCATAGGGATTTACGACTGCGAGCCATAGAAGTTGCTCTACTTATTTATTTATATTCTACTTTCATTATTATTATTATTATTATTATTATTATTATTAGGCTTTGGTGGAGGCTTGGGTCTTTCCTGTCCTTGCCGGCGATATTGTCTAGGAGGCGAACAGCAGTTTGGGCCATGTGGAATATATGAACCATATCATAGCAATTACGGATTTGTGAGATGCTGCCCCATACGCTACTGAAATCAAAGTTCTAAGGTATACAAATCAGGCTTTTATTTGTCCACCTTCACTCAGTTGGGACTGTGTGTGAATATATATATATATATATATATATATATATATATATATATTCACACAAGAATTTGGGACGGCACATTTACAGAGCAGTTTCTCAAAGTTTCGGAATATCAGAGAGGACACCTGATTTGTTACATGTTTGAATGACAGGGAAAAACTAAAGAAAAAAGAGTTAAATAATGAAAAGGTCAGATAAAAAAAAGTATTAAAATTTGTAAGTTACATGTCTCTGGTTTGTGTCTGAGTAAGTATGTACATATATATGTCATTCACTATGTTGGCAAAACCCTAGATTTAAGAAATGGAATGAATACTAAACTCGCCATCCACAACAAACTAAACTGAAAATGTAATAGTGTCCCTCGAGACGCTAATGATTGAGTATAACCTGGGGTAGACCCATATAAAAAGCACACGTAAGGGCACATGATATTGCAACTGACATTTCGTGGGGAATTTGACCTACAGGAAAAATCTAGTCTTAACAATATAATCTTATTACAGTTTCAGTCAGGCATAATATTATGACTCGTATGCAAATCTTTTTAACAATATGTACTCAAGTAAATAATCCTGAACTCTTTCCATGAATTTTTATCATAATTATTATTATTATTATTATTAGTAGTAGTAGTAGTAGTAATATATTATTAGAATTAGTAGCATCAGTAGTAGTAGTAGTAGTAATAGTAGTAGAATAGCTTTTAATGTATCCCGCTAGAACATCCTTATGACACATTGCTTTTACAACACATTTCACTCATAACTTTACCGGCATATTAAATCTTTAGTATATATTGTATTATTTGATCTTAGATGGTTTTGATCTTTTGTCCTCTGCTTGAAATTAGGTCAAAACAGTTTGTTTGTCGGTGCGATAAAGACGCACCACAAAATAGACATGTAGTTTACTCATCTTAAAACCGTTTTTCAGATTTTTTTCTGTCTTTGTTTCTATTATTTAACACATTTTGCCTAGATTTTTCATTTCATTCAAACATGTAATAATTCAGGTATTATTTCTGCGTTTGTCTTTTTATTTCTTTTAAAATGCATATATATATATATATATATATATATATATATATATATATATATATATATATATATATATATATATATATATATATATATCGCACAGATATAGATATATTGATTATTCTGGTGTTCTGATCCTTTTGGACCATATCCACACATAAATCTTGCCGACTATCTAAACTACTTCACACGTCAGTTTTAGCCGAGGATTTCATAAAACGTTTTGTTCTCTTTCAGGTGCGACCGCGAGGACACGGATTATGTGACTCGAATAGTTTTATATATTATTTTGTTAGAGTAAAATAAAACATTTGGAAAATAAGTTGACTTGGCCTAATAGTTTATTACTGTCTACGACAATTTTTTGAGTTGAGTGGAATTTTGTTGTAGATACGTGTAGTACCGTAAGAGACAGTTGAAATCGGGCATCTTCTAAGAATTGTATTGCAGTCAGAAGTACGTGGTATATTAATGCTTTTGGCACGTGTGAAAAGATTTTATTAATTACCAGTGTTTGATCAACCGAAATGTAAGGACATTAACTTTTCGCAATACGCCAGTCAAAGTCAAAAGATATGCCCATTCCGATGGACCCCTGATGAACATTGCTAGCAAGGCATGAGGCATAACTTACGTCATCACATGCAGACTAAGAGCTTGACTGAAAGAATGAGATGTCTGCCCTATCACCTAGATGGCTGTTTTTACACAACATTTTTTAAAACAATATTGTGTTATACCTGAAACTTTGGATGACTCCAACTCATATCGGCGGTAGTTTTCTTTCCTGTTGTTGTTGTTTCTCCTGGAATGACATAAATTACGATACTGGTCGATCATCCCGTGTATGCAATGTAGAAGAAAAGAAAATTTAAGATTGTTAAAAAATTTAAGAAATAATTGCAACTCAAATTCAAATTCTAAAGGACCGTCTTTCTGTTTATCGATGAACCCATCCCCTCCCCCCCCCCACCAACACAAACACCCTTGAAAGAAAAAAGCCACACAGATTGATTTGGGGTTAATATTTAATGATTCGTAACATGAAGATCGTCTTTAAGATCGTAAGATTTACATGTAATTGAGTCAAATGTGTGATCACATTCTAGGCAAGCAGACAGGCATGGAGATGAACATATAAATGAATAAATAAATAGAAAAGGCAAGGTAAACTCTAAAAACGAAGACAAATATTTGAACTGCTCCTCCTCTGATATATATAAAAGAATTTCTTTCCGTTAAAAAGATTGATTGGTACATTGTCAAATGCACTAAATCAATTAACTCATTTGGAAATAAATAATACTAGGATTGCAACTTTTGAATGAGGCAGTTTTTATATCAATGCAAAAATGTTTAAATATTAAAAAATATATAGCTCCAATGTAGATGGAAATATATATTTCTGATAAGAAACGAAGAAACATGAAAATGATACAGATCAGAGAGAGAGAGAGAGAGAGAGAGAGAGAGAGAGAGAGAGAGAGAGAGAGAGAGAGAGAGAAAAGAAGGAAAGGCTACGACGTTTCTTTAAAAGAAAATACTGTATGAACGGTTATTTGACAGAAAACTCCTATCAAGCAGGAAAAGATCCCGCAAGAAGTTAAATACCTCGATCCAGCACAAGTACTAGAGCAGGACACTTGAGGTGGCTACGGAGGTCCTGTGTTAAAGAGGGTCAAAATTGTACGGGGCTCTACGGGAATTTAACATAGGCGCCAACTTGGTTCATATGGTTTTTTAACAGTGCAGCATGAGGTGACGGTCTGCACTCGAAAACGGAAAACACTATTATGTCATAGGTTTAGCATGTGGAGTGGGTCTGTCTGTATGTTGGTGTTAAATAGAGTCAAAAATGTACAGGCTCTACGGGAATTTAACATAGGCGCCATTTTGGTTCATATGGTTTGTAACAGTGTAGCATGAGATGACGGTCAACTCTCCAAAACGGAAAAATTCTATTACGTCACGGGTTTCAAGAGTTAAATAGGGTCGAAAATATATAGGGACAAACGAGAAATTAACATGGTTAATTTAAATATCGAAAGTTTATAGGGACAAAGAGTCGAAAGTTTATTGAGACAAACAGGAAATTCACATGAGGCGGCTATCTGGAAAGGTATGCTTTTCAACAGTGAATATATAGCTCAAATGTAGATGGAAATATATATTTCTGATAAGAAACGAAGAAACATGAAAATGATACAGATCAGAGAGAGAGAGAGAGAGAGAGAGAGAGAGAGAGAGAGAGAGAGAGAAAGAGAGAGGAGAGAGGTTCTACTTGTATCATATACTATACACAAAATTTTTTTGCAATACTTAGTATATCTTAAAACGCAATTACTTGTAGTATAAAGCACTCGTTCTGTTTTGTAGCGCCTGAGGAATTAAGTAGTTTTGAGTATTTGTCCATAAACATGAAAATAAAATGAACAACATGAAAATGTTGGTGGCCCTGTGTTAAATAGGGTCAAAAATGTACATGTTCTACGGGAATTTAACATAGGCGCCATTTTGGTTCATATGGTTTGTAACAGTGTAGCATGAGATGACGGTCAACGATCGAAAACGGAAAAAATCTATAATGTCACGGGTTTCAACAGGAGGAATCTGTCTGTTTTGTAACAGTGTGGCGTGTGTTTTGAGGAAAATGTGAGTTTGTTTACCCTCTAAATGAAATGTCCCCTTCTTATATAATATTTATATCCCTCCCATACCTTCCTTTTAAAAAACAAAACTACCATCCTCATAATCCTTACATATCGATACTTAATAATCTGCTATCCACCAACTAGTCATTTACTATCCAGCACCCCCGGTATATACTCTTCACTAACCAATTATCTACTATCCAACGCCTTGTGACCTGCTATCTACAAGCCTATTATCTACTATCTACCAACCAACTATCTACTATAATGTCCCGACCCTCACATACTCTCCTATTTTTAAGCAAACTACCAGTCCATGCACATAAGGTAGGATTTGAAAGAAGGGGTATAAATAAAAATAATTAATCTCCCACCCAACCCCAAATCCCCCGACACGCCCTCTTATAAATAAAGTAAAAATCTATATTCCCCTATATCTTATTCCTCTACTCCCTTCTATAATAGTCCCACCCAACGTATATCTTCCTTTTTTAAAAAAAACAAAACCATCATCCTCATAATCCTTACATATCAAACCCACTCATCTAATGACCCCATACCTTTATATGTAAAAGAAGCAATATAAAATACAATTTAAATCCCTTATGAACAAAACTAACTTCATTATTTCCCTAACTACATATACTCTTCTATGTTAGTTTCATAAATCTGAGTTTATCTGCAATTTAAATATATGTTACAACAGGGATCTACTATCCAACAACCAGATATCTACAATCCAACAACCGGGGATCTACTTCCAACAACCAGTTACCTACTATCCAACAACCAGGGATCTACTATCCACCAACTAGGGACCTACAATCAAACAACCAGTGACCTACTATCCACCAAGGAAGTATCTACTATATACCCCTTCTTAATAAAACTAACGTCACTAACCCCACATACCGCTCTATGATCCCTCTTATAAATTAAGTACAAAAACATCTAGCCGCTTCTATAAGACCCCTTAGTTACCTTCCTTTATAATATACATACTCAAGCTCTTTCAGTATCTCCACTACAACTCTATAGAATAAACCTTACTAAACAGGCTACAGACCATATAAAGCCCTTCTAAATAAAACAAACAGCCTTTAAAAGAAGTGTGTATACATAAAAATAATTAATCCCCATTTTCCACCTCCTCCCCTACCCTTTCCAATCCCTCTTACATATTAAGTAAAACAAAAAAAAGAAATAAAGTCCAATATAGCCTCTTCTATAATGACCCTTAGTTACCTCCCTTTACAATATTCATAGCAGACGCTAATGTTTTATTTTAAACAAGACAACAATCGCATTCGGGAATGTCTATTATATTTTGGTTGCAGAAAAGTATGAGTTTATCTAGACTTCACTCTAATTTATATTATTACGAATTGGCTTGTGTCAAATAGGATTCTTAAATATTTAAGCAAATTCTCTCTGTTTGAGTTCTTAAATATGTTACAATTCTGTTATTGTACTGGGAGTCCAAAGTTTGGTTCATCAAAATTAATAGAGTTACAATTGAACGTCTTCATAAGCTATGTTAAGTTGATAAATACACGGACCGACTTTTGTTTTTACCCCATGGTCAATATACTTGTGACAGTTGGGAATTTATTTTTTAAAATTTAGACAGAGTATTTTGGCAAAATGTAATGTGCTGAAGTTGTGTGTGCGTGTGTATATGTCTGTGTGCTTTTGTGAAACAGAGAGGGAAAGAGAGATAGAGAGACTTAAAGAATTTGTTTAAAAAGACACACAAAACAAGGTAGATCCAATGCAAGAAATATTCTCTTGACACATTTCAGTGTCAAAATAGGGGTACTCAGGCAAAAAAATTACGATATCTGACAAAAAAAAAAAAAAAAAAGCCAACTAAGCTCTAAATTTTATAGAACAAATAAAATGTATCCTATGAATAAAAGCTGTTCTACAAATTTTTTGGGTGCAAGTTTTTTGAAAAAGTACAAAACTAAAGTGACAGAGCTTTCTATTTCACGTAATCATTTTGACTAGGGTAAATTTGTTGAGAGGTATCTTAAAAGAGGAACTGATAACTCATGATTTAAATCTAAAACATTCTATAGGAAGATCAAGGGTGTCTGCCAATATTACAAAGCATACCTGACATTCTGTCAACCAAAGTAGTGTACTTTTTCTTTACATAGTAGGCGGTTCTAGAAAAGATTAATATAGCGCCATTAAAGTACATCGAAGAGGGTTCATGATTAATGAGAGAGAGAGAGAGAGATTCATTATTATAATAATGTAATTATTATTATTATTATTAATATTAATTTTTCATGATGTGTGCCAGGGGAGTGAACGATCTGACTACAGACATGGGTGAGTATCAGAGAGAGAGAGAGAGAGTGAGGGGGGGATGAGTCAGTATTATTATTATTATTATTATTAAAACCATGAGAGCAGCAATATTTAGTGACAGTTTTTCAAATTAACACATTCGGAAGGGTTCATGATTTATCAGAGAGAGAGAGAGAGAGAGAGAGAGAGAGAGAGAGAGAGAGAGAGAGAGAGAGAGATAGAGAGTCATTATTAATATTATTATTGTTATTATTATTCATGATATGCGAGAGATACGTGGGTAATCGAGAGTCCGACAGTATCTTAAAGTTGAACAATGGAACAAACAATCGGCTGTGTGTGTGTGTGTGTGTGAGAGAGAGAGAGAGAGAGAGAGAGAGAGAGAGAGAGAGAGAGAAAAGTATGAGAGAATATCTATTTAATCTACCTGAAGCGTAGCAAAACACAGGTAAACTTACTTTTTATGGTATATTTTTCTTATGAAATATTAAGATTACATCCACAAAAATTCACATCTATAGGAAATATCCACCCTTTTTTTGGTACAAGCACACAATAGAACAGCATAATGTTTCTAGGGATAGTGGGGACTCTCGAACTAAATAGAAAACAGCGATCTCGCAATAGTAGCACGCGGATACATTTGATAAATAGCTCTTCAGAACGTGACACTTATATTCAAGTAGCGTCAGCTACAAACTCATTCTCAAACAGGAGAACAAAACATACCAGTCCCAAATTACCGTCATATGTAGGTAGAGAAATATGGAATGACTACTTTGATCGTTTTTGAAGAAGTGACCAACAGACGTTATTGGTCAAAAGTTGAAAGACTTGAGGAATGGTTACCAAGATTACAAGGGGCAGCTGGTGAATTTGTATTTAGACAACGTTGACATAGAATTCGGTCAAAATATGAAGCTCTCTGCATAGACGTTCAAGTGATTGACACAGGAGAGGCCCATCTAGTCTCCTATAGCAACAGAGATAAGAAACATGGAGAAAACCTGAGGTATAAGCAGCTGAGCTGAAATAACTGTATAATAAAGCGGAAATGGAGACACAAGACGTGAGGACTTTCTGAGACAATTCCTTCATAGCTGGAACATAGATAAAGTTAAGTTTCATGTTGAATTCATCAGCGAACTCAGGAACACTCTTGAAGTTGTCTAACACGTTGTAATCTTTCTGGAAACAAGAAAGAACCCAAACACACTGTACATTTGAAAAT